>LR812541.1:9938436-10361965 GCA_903798195.1 Danio kyathit
CACTGGCGAGGACATCTGTTTTTACTTGCTCTTCCATGGAAATAACAGAAATCCAATGCTATTGTGAGGCTCTTTTCGCCAAACCCCTCGATAAATAATAAATATTTTGGTTGCGCTCTCGTTTCACAGCTCAATGAAAGTCAACCAGAGGTTTGAGGTTTCAGCATTTCCATTACTGCCCTCAGTCAGTAGATTTTACAGGACTTTAAAAGCCATAAGTAAATGAATATACATGATATGAACGATACTAATAATTATATTCAGGAATGCTCCTCAAGGTGGCGGTGGGATCATGTGTGTTTTGTGCTCTCCAGGGTTGGAGAAAAGCTGGGCATGGCCTCTAAACTATTCGACAGACTTCGGCGTACGCTGTTTAAAGAGGGAGAGCTTTCTTCTGAGTCGGACGGTCAGGGCACGGATGATTTTCCAGAGTCTTCTGAACTTGAGGATGATATAGACTGCGTGTCGGCCAGGCTTGGAGGAACACTGTGCTTTGAGGCTGATGGGGTCTTGGACTCAGAGGATGCTGGGGACGCGTCAGGGCCAGACAGCGACTCTGACTTTTTTGGAGAGTCCATCGATAATGCTTGTAGCAGCACAGGTACGCTCAAAAAAATTAAATTGCTCTTTGTTCAAACTTATTTGAAATAACACAATTCTTGAGGGGTTTTTTGGGGACACTTTAATTGTTTTATGTTCAGTTCACTTAAATTTGTAAAAACTAATAAGTTAACTGAATTTCTTCATGTCCCAACACAAATCGATTGAGTGGAATCAAGCATTTTTTACAGTGTAGTCTATGATAAAACATCTGTTTGAAAAAAATCTGAAATTGATAATACATGTCTTTGACTGATCTGCAACTGTATTGATTAGTCATGATTAGGCCCACAAGCAATCTGTGCGCACAGAAATCAGCAGATTTCGCAGATTTTTAGCCCATCATTGAGTCCATTTATTTACTTGTGTAAATGTGTGTAAATTTATATTAATTCAGTTTTTAATTATATTATTGACTAATATAAAAAATGATTTATTTACAATACAGTTGGTAAAGTAATATTTTCTGCCTTTTAGTAGATATTCAGTATGATGGACTTGCTTTGTTTACCAAATAAGTGGATCTAAAAGGATTTGCTTTGTAAACATTAAATAAAAGTTAAAAAGGTATTATTTTTTATTTCATATATTACAGGGCTCGAAATTAACTTTTTTACTTGGTAGCACCAGTGCTCCCAACTTCAAAAATTTAGAAACACCAGAAAAAGTTTAGGAGCACCAGAAAAAATTTAGGAGCACCCACCAAAAATGTGTGAGCACCACTGCAGATTGTATATTAAGGGATTTATTGTATTTGAAAACAACATCAATCAGGACTAACAAAAACTAGAAACAACTATCTAACTAATGCTGTGATGACTTATTGATATCTGTGCAATAATTCCAAAATGAATGTCTAATAATTATAAAATATTATTAACTATGATGATGATGTCAATAATACTTACAATGAATAACATTTCTCATTATCATGCTGCCCTGAATATGCTTGAATGCGAGTTATGTACTGTAATAGGTCCTGCTGTTACTTTATGAAAAATACATTTATGGTTTGCATCAAACAAAAATGAAGTATTGCAGTAAGAAATATTTATTTTGCACTATTGTTTTATACGCATGTAAATTTAATAAATAATATATTCTGCTACAAAACAAACGTAAGATTATAATAAATCATTCAATCCAATGCTGAAAGCTGCAAAGCAGTCATCAGTAACTAAATAGAAAAATAATATACATCTCAAGAAAGAATGGAATTCTACCACTCTTTAAAAGTTTTGGTTTCGGTTTGTGTCATTTTAAATGATCAGTCTCGTTATACACTGATTTTCATTTTTCTGTGTTTGTGGAAAAAAGCAGGCGAGTCAGCTGACCCAATATATGGGCGGGGCAGAGCAGGATTCTCGCAGTGACCACCGGCGCAATACCGTTCTTTGTTATGAGCCACAGATTCAGTTTAAACCCTGGATTGATCTCGGCTGGCGCCCTTATAAGCTCCCTGTTATCTGACAGCGGAAAGCTTTGAGTGATTGACAGCTAATATGAACCAATATAGCGGCAGGGAAGGCCGATTCAGCACGTTTTTAGAAAAAATCGAAGCAAGTCGCACTACAACCATTATATGCAGTCGCACAAATGCTCTATTAAGTGGTCGCATAGATTAAATTTTGGGCGCATATGCGACCAAAATGGTCGCAATTTTGAGACCTGTATTAGGTTTTTAGTTATGATACTCCTAAAATCATTCCGTAAAATGATTTTTACAAAATTCTCAGCAGAAATAGTTCGGTTCTGTCTGGCCCTAGTCATACTTTTTTTTTTTTTTGTGATAGGACTGCATGATATACCGTTTCAGCATTGACATTGCAATATGCGATTAATATTATTAATCACACAGTCGGGATTACAGTTCAAAACATACTGAAGTTATTTAATATTTTAACCTTTAACGTAAAAGTTTATTATTTGCATTTGTTTTTAAGACCTGTGATTGTCTAAGCATTTCAAGCTAATGGAAGACATTTTGGCACAATAAGTTAAACTTTTGTAGCTTAAAGATTTATTTTACAGTATACAATTATTTATACAATGAAAACCATACAGCGTTGTTTTACATGTGATTATTTAATTTTTGTTCTTAAATGCTGTTTGACTCCCCATAAAATCATAAATTGTTATACTTTATTTCATTTGTGTCTTTGCTCTGTTTTGCATGTCATTTTTATTACTATTTATGTAGATACGCTCCCGAAATCATTCCAATCAATCTAAAATTCTGAATTATTTTTACAAATAGACATATTCAAGTCATCTGGTGAAATGTATTCATATCACAATTTATATTAAAGTAAAAGAATATCATGCAGCCCTATTCAGTACTAAACAGAATTTTTGGGTTAATAAGATTTGTTAGTACACAAAACTATAGTAAATACTAGTGTGCCTTAGTTTTTAAATAGCTTAATTCTCAGCATCATTACCACAGTGTTCAGTGTGACTCGAATCTTCAGAAATCAGTATACTCTATCAGGGCTCGAAATTGCGACCATTTTGGTCGCATATGATCCCGAAATTTAATCTATGCGACCTCATAATATATTTGGGAGCATTTGTGCGACTGCATATAATGGTTGTAGTGCGACTTGTTTCGATTTTTTCTAAAAACGTGCTGTATCGGACTTCCCTGCCGCTATATTGGTTCATATTAGCTGTCAATCACTCAAGGCTTTCCGCTGTCAAAGAACAGGGAGCTTATAAGGGCGCCAGCCGAGATCAATCGAGTGCTTTCGGAGAAGGTGCCTGAACCTCGATGCGTTGCATTCACTGCGTGTTCAGCGCAAATGTCCGCTAAATGTAAAATCTAACACTGTACACATCATCGCCAAAGAAGCTCTCCTTTACTGAGTTTAAACTGAATCTGCGGCTCATAACAAAGAACGGTATTGTGCCGGCGGTCATTACGAGAATCCTGTTCTGCCTGCTCTTATATTGGGTCCGCTGACTCGCCTGCTTTTCCACAAACGCAGTAAAATGTAAATCGGCGCATAACGAGACCGAGCATTTAAAATGACACAAACCGAAACCAAAACTTTTAAAGAGCGGCAGAAGTGAGACTTTTCTTACTTTCTTTGGTCCATTCTTTCTTGAGATGTATATTATTTTTCTATTTACTGATGACTGCTTTGCGGCTTTTGAATGATTATAATCTTACGTTTGTTTTGTAGCAGAAATATTATTTATTAAATTGACATGATTATAAAAACAATAGTGCAAAATAAATATTTCTTACTGCAATGCTTCATTTTTGTTTGATGCAAACCATAAATTTATTTTCATAAAGTAACAGCAGGACCTTTTACAGTACATAACTCGCATTCAAGCACATTCAAGGCAGCATGATAATGAGAAATGTTATTCATTGTAAGTATTATTGACATCATCATCATCATTAATAATATTTTAAAATTATTAGACATTCATTTTGGAATTATTGCACAGATATCAATAAGTCATCACAGCATTAGTTAGATAGTTGTTTCTGGTTTTTGTTAGTCCTGATTGATGTTGTTTTGAAATACAATAAATCCCTTAATATACAATTTGCAGTGGTGCTCATTCATTTTTGGTGAGTGCTCCTAAATTTTTTCTGGTGCTCCTAAATTTTTTCTGGTGCTCCTAAATTTTTGAAGTTGGGAGCACCGGTGCTACCAAGTAAAAAAGTTCATTTCGAGCCCTGTCTATGCTGGTTATCATGATCAAAAACGTTTCTTATTATTAGTTTGGTGGTGTTTATTTAATGCACCAAAATACAGTAAACTAATAATGTTGTGAACTTTTTTTTGCAATTTAATATAACTGTTTAAACTGTTTTATTGTAAAATAATTATAATGTTATTCATTCCAATTAGTGCTGCACAATATTGCAATGTGTGAATCTGCAAGAGACTCATCTAAAGATCTGCAATGTCAAGTTGGGATTAATATAACATGACGTAATCTAATAGTGTGAAATATTTTTATTTTAATGTTTTTTTAAGGCATGTGACTAAGATTTCAAGCAAATTTCAATCATTTGGTCACATGTAATGATAACGTTTGTTACGTTAACAAAGATTAATTGTGTTTAATTATACAATGAAGACTTTACAGCACATGTGTCAAAGCCAGTTCCTGGAGGGCCGGAGCTCTGCACAGTTTAGTTCCAACCTCAATTAAACATACCTGATCAAACTAATTGAGTGCTTTAGGCTTGTTTGATACCTACAGATAGGTGTGTTGAAGCAGGGCTGGAACTAAACTCTGCAGGGCTCCGGCCCTCCAGGAATTGACTTTGACACCCCTGCTTTACAGTGTTATTTTACAATTGGATTGTTGGGTTTATTTAATTTTTTCTCTTTGTTCTATTGTTTTCAACTGCGCTTTATTTTATTTTGTATATTTTATGCAGATCCACTTCCCCTACAAAATAATCCCAATCAATGTAAAATGATGAAATCTTTTCAAATACAATTACTAAAGTCATCTTGTGAAATTATATTCATATATATCGCAGAGAAAAAAAAAATCACATCAAATTTTTCCAATATCATGCAGCCCTAATTCCTGTAATGTTAAAGTTGAATGTTCAGCATTATTACGCTAATCTTCTGTGTAATATGATACACGACAATTCCGAAAACTGGGATTATTGCAAAATATTTTTATCATTTAATAAAATAACTTTTAGATTATCCTCCACATAATTTGCTCATGAAACAACTCAGATTTAAACTCTTTGTTCTGCATGTAAAAAAGGATAGAAATCAGAGCCATTTGGTAAACATGAGCAAGGTCCAAAACAGTTGAATACATGAACCATACACCACATCGCCCTGCCCTTCCCATCCAGCTTCCTTTTAATGATTTAAAAATTTTAACACTTCAATTTAGTTTTTGTTTTTCACAATTAATTTAAACACTTTAAATGAACAGCCCTACCAATAACTCGGTGTTATAGGTTGTTATGACTTAGTTGTGTGAGCTAATGACATCATTTTATTGTATTGTTCAAGTTTAGCCGGCTGAAGTCTATTGCAGAAATAGGCATACGAATGCATTGCCTACTTGCTTCAAGTGTTCACTTTGACTGTTCCAATACAGCAGACACCTTATATAGCAGCACATTGAAATGTGTTTTCTTTTTTCTAAAGTAGTATTATTCTAAAGAATTTTTCTAAAGAAGTATCATTCATCTAAATATGAATGATACTTTAGAGCTTCAATTATGTAGATGTTTCTGTTTACAAATCTGTTGCTTTCCTTCAGATGACTGCCGTAGCGCAGAAGTTGTAGGAAATCAAACTGAACTGAGCTTTATCTGGACAAATTCATTTTGGTACATTAAACAATTTGGGATGAGCTCTCTTTCAGCTTAAACATACTTTATTTAGTGTTTTAAGTAGGCTTATTTTACGAGAATGTATTGGCAGATCGATTTCACTTCTTCTTTTTGGTTCATTTTTATTTCACTTGAAACTTCTCACTTGCAATTCATTTTGTCTTCGGTTTGTAGAGACCAGCCCAATAGGCCCTTCTCCAAAGTCTTCAAACATGCTCACCAGACAACTGCAAGAGAACTGGCGAAGCTCAAGAGCTCGGTGCATTCCTGAAAAACTCATTTTTGAGGTGACTGACGCCAGTGTTGTGCACGAGACAAACTCCAAGTATGTGGTAAGTACACAAACCGTTTCAAATGAAAGGTCAGCAAATAATTTTATAGAAACATTGCACATTTTGGGGGGAAAAAAGAGCGTTTTCAAAATCTTTTTCAAAACATGCCATAAGTAGACATGGCATAAAGGGTTAATTCACCCAAAAATACTCTCCCTCATGTCATTCCAAACCCCTGAGACTTTTGTTCATATTCAGAACACAAATTAAGATATTTTAGATGAAATTCAAGAGCTCTCTCATCCACTATAGACGGCATTAGTCCCGACTTGTTTAAAAAAATGCAAAAGAACATCCTCAAAACAGATCATATGCCTTCAGTGGTTTAATCAGAATATTATCAAGCTATGAGAACACTTTTGTGTGCACATACAACAAAAATAGTAACTTTATTCAACAGTTTCTTCTTTTCAGTGTCAGTATAGTGCACGTTCACAAGAGCTTGGCTTACTCTCATAAGGCAGAGTAAATAATAATAGAATTAGACATTTTTGAGTGAACTATCCCTTTAAGCTCTCAATATACTGCAAGTTTAATTGAGGAACAAACTGCTGTGTTCTAAATTTCGAAAGAAATCAGGCTAAAATTAGGTCATTTTGAGGAATTCCAAAGAGTTTCATTAAGTAATCTTTCCAGAAAAGCTCAATTTTTCTGGTAAACGACTTCAAATTATGTAATCAGTTGATCTGAGGCTCCAACTTTAATGTTAAAATTTTTTATAGTTGGATTACTCTGACATCAAGCATTCAAAAATAAAGCAAAAGCTAAGAGCTGTGTTATAGGTGAAAAATGAAGAGTTATCATGATTGAAAGCAACACTGTTTTTGCCCATGTTTTATACTGTAAAGCAGCTTCATGAAATGCTGTATTTATAAATGAGATGAGTTTTTTTTTTTTTTTTTTTTTTTTGACTGAAGTGCAAAATTGCAGAGCTTGTGCCAACATATCGATATGACTATAATCAGATTTTCATACAGGTAATGCATCATCATCATCATCATCAAAATAGTACTGTGTTAGTAGGTACTGTAAAGAAGTGATACCATGCTGTACAACAGCAAAGCTTCTGACAGATTTGCTGATGTCATTTTTGAGCTACTAATGCTGGTGTTTGTGCCATGACATCAATGCAAAGTTTAGAAAGCACACTCTGTGAAGAGATTTTTTTTAATTTGTGTAAATTTATTAGATTTGGGGTTTGATAGAAAATTTCAGCTTAGTTTTGTTTCATTCCAGTTTCACAAATAAAAATGTAGCGATGGCAAAAATGCAGTAAAATCTAAATTCATTATATCGTTTATTAAATCATTACATGCACATTGTAAAAACGTCTTAAAATTCTCATATGGTCAGTTGGCGTTTCTGTGTGGAGTTTGCATGTTCTCCCTGCGTTCGTGTGGGTTTCCTCCGGGTGCTCCGGTTTCCCCCACAGTCCAAAGACATGCAGTACAGGTGAATTGGGTAAGCTAAATTGTCCATAGTGTATGAGTGTGAATGAGTGTGTGTGGAAGTTCCCAGAGATGGGTTGCGGCTGGAAGGGCATCCGCTGCGTAAAATCATGCTGGATAAGTTGGCGGATCATTCCGCTGTGGCGACCCCGCAAGGGACAAAGCCGACAAGAAAATGAATGAATGAATGAATTCTCATATGACAAAAAAAGAAATATCTAGATCTTTCACAGTTACACCAGTAGGTTGCGACAAGCAATTGTTAAAAAATGCAATTTTTTTGTATTTAAATCTGAAAATATCGCGCAAATCACATTTTAGTTCATTTTTAATTTTTGGGGGTTTACATTTAATATTGTAATATATTTTAATATATGTAATATTTTTGTAATCTTCTTCTCCAGCTTTACACAGTTCACGTCATCCATGCTGGAACGTTTGACAAAACCCCCGCCGTCATCACGCGCCGCTACACTGACTTTGAACGCCTCCATAACCGATTGCGCCGCCGTCACGGGGACGACATGGATGGCGTTTACTTTCCACGCAAAAAACTGCGCAAAAACTTTGCCGCCGAGACCATCGGCAAACGCAGCCGGGCCTTTGAGCAATATCTGACCCACCTTCACTCCTTGCCAGACCTGCGAACCACACCGACATTCCTGGAGTTCTTCTACCTGGGAGACCTCCGTGCGGGACAGATGCTAATGCGAGTGGGACGCTATCAAGATGCGTTACACTCTCTTCTCAATTCCTTGAGACTCCAGGAGAAATTGGGATGTCATCAGCTTCTCCAGCTCAACCAGCTTCAGAGGGTTCACTGGTTCTTCACGCTGTCCGCTTTGGTGACCTGCTTCCAGGATCTGGAGCAGCTCAATGAGGCTCAGGAACATTGCGATCGAGCGTTGCAAGATTTAGCGCCTACCCAGGAGGCTTTGCAGCAGCATCAGTTGCACCCATTGCTCGTCCCGCTTCTTCAATCCAACGTCCGGCTGTCCTGGAAGATCTCGAAGGATAAGAGGCGCTGGGAGGCTCTTCTGCAGGAGATCCAGGAGCAGGGGATTGATATCGGGAATCAGCCCAATCTAAAAGAGTGTCTTATTAAGGAGAGCATTGAGGATAGCGAAGGGCCGGTCAGGGCTAAAAAAACTGAAGATGTCCTGTAAGCGTTTATCAGTGTTTTTATAAATATATACATATTAGTATTAGTAGTTATAAGGGATGCTTTTGAAAGCAATATTATGTATGTATGTATGGTTGTTTACTAAAGAAACCTGTGGAATTGATACTAACTCTTTTAATGCACAATGTGTATCACTTTAAATGCATACATTTCACGGGCACTTTCTATAGTATTGTTAGAGACTTTTTTTTATTATTTGGGGAACACTAATTAAGATTCAGTTCTGTAACATTAGTTAATGAATTGGGGGTTTTAAATGAACTATGAGCAATACTTAATTAATTTAGGTTAATGTTACTTTATAAATGCCCTCTCACTCTGTCATTTAAATGAAATTTTTTTATAGGATAGAATCTAGAACAATTCCTGCAGGGCCGCAGCTCTGCAGAGTTTAGATCCAACCACCTCCAACTCATACCTGCTTAATAGTCTCTAGTAGTCTTGAACGCCTTGATTAGTTGAATCAGCTGTGTTTGATTGGAGCAAAACTGTGCAGAGCTGCGGCCCTCCAGGAATAGAGTTTGAGACCTATGATCTAGAGGTAATCTAACAAAAAAACTTAGTCCAAAATTTTGTAGCCCAAATTTATATACGTTAGGGACAAATATTAAATAAAAAAATTGAGAATAAGAAAATGAAAAACCTATATACTGAATAAAATAGATAAAATTTTCATTCAAATGCACCAAAATATATTATCTATATAAACTGAGAAATGGACAAAGATATTTAAGTATAAGTTATATAATTTTAGGAATATAAAAATATCTCTCTGCATGAGTTTTTCAAAACACTTTTTATGGCGCCAGATCAATCTCAAAGATAATACATTTACAAAATGCAATTCATAGATCACAACAAAACTCCCGCTCGCAAAATCAAATTCCTAAATTCAAAACACAATACAAAAATACGCAAATCCAATTCATAAATTCAAAACACGATTAGAAAATACACAAATATAATTCGTAAATTCAAAACACGATGCAAAAATACACATCCAATTCGTAAATTCAAAACATGATTCAAAAATACACAAATCCAATTCGTAAATTCAAAACGCAATTAAAAAATATACAAATCCAATTCGTAAATTCAAAACATGATTTAAAAAAAAAAGCAAATCCAATTCGTACATTCAAAACACGATTCAAAAATACACAAATCCAATTCGTAAATTCAAAAATACGTGAATCCAATTCGTAAATTCCAAACACGATTCAAAAATACACAAATCCAATTCGTAAATTCAAAACACGATTCAAAAATACGTGAATCCAATTCGTAAATTCAAAAATACGTGAATCGAATTCGTAAATTCAAAACACGATTCAAAAATACACAAATCCAATTTGTAAATTCAAAACATGATTTTAAAAAAAGCAAATCCAATTCGTACATTCAAAACACGATTCAAAAATACACAAATCCAATTCGTAAATTCAAAAATGCACAAATCCAATTCGTAAATTCAAAACATGATTCAAAATACGCAAATCCAATTCGTAAATTCAAAAGATGATTCATAAACATACAAATCCAATTCATAAATTCAAAACATTAATCAAAAATACACAAATTCAATTCGTAAATTCAAAACATGATTCATAAACACACAAATCCAATTCGTAAATTCAAAACATGAATCAAAAATAGACAAATCCAAATCGTAAATTCAAAACACGATTCATAAACGCACAAATCCAATTCTAAAATTCAAATCATGAATCAAAAATACTAAAATCCAATTCGTAAAATTCAAAACATGATTTACAAACACACAAATCCAATTCGTAAATTAAAAACATGAATCAAAAATATACAAATCCAATTCGTAAATTTAAAACGCTATTCATAAACACACAAATCCAATTCGTAAATTTCAAAACATGAATCAAAAATACACACATCCAATTCGTAAATTCAGAACACGATTTAAAAATATACAAATCCAATTCGTAAATTTAAAACGCGATTCATAAACTCGTAAATTCAAAACACGATTTAAAAATATACAAATCCAATTCGTAAATTCAAAACATGATTCATAAATACGCAAATCCAATTAATTTCGTGAAAATCTAAATGATTTTTACTGGTGTATTCATGAATTGTATTTACAAATTGGATTTTGTAAATGTGAATTGTGCTGTGCATGTATGAATTTCATTTTGTAAATGTATTTTGTTTTTAACTGAACTGGCTCCATATTTTTTGACTATTAATAATAATATGTCATAAAAGTTTTCTTTTCACAAATTCATTTTGTTTAAGGAGGTTAAATCACCTTGTATCACCTTGACATTTTCACTTAATTTTTTAAAAAAATCAAGTAATTACATAATAAATCAAGCAATAAAAATTTCAGATTATTGTTTTAAAATATATCGTACCCCAGGGCTATGAAACTTTTCAGGCTTGACTGTATACAAAAATGTATCCATTTAAACAATAAAGGTCACATTTAAAAAAAAAAAAATAAATAATTAAATGAAGATAATAGATTATTGACATTTGACTTTAAATATCAAAATTATTTTTAATTCATAAAAAGATATTCAGGTCAATCCATTTGAATTAAAAACTAATAACAACAAGCTGTTTTCTAGTGTTCGTTAATGTCTAAATATACAATAAAAATCAATAACATTTTAGATTTTTGGTTTTATAAATAATAATAAATACTTAGTTTTCTTTTCAAATTTGTCATATTTTAAATTTTCTTTTTAATTATATCAAGTGATACATCAATCACTCCAAGATTAATTGGTCACAGCTTACAAAAAGGTTGAATTAGTTAATGAATTTACTCACACGAACCAATAATAAAAAATGACTGTACTGCATTTATTAATCATAGTTCAACATTTACTAATGCATTATTTCAAAAGAAATCATGTTTGTAAAGATTATAACTTTAAACTAACAAGGAACAACTTTATTTCCATTAACTAACATTAATAATGATGAATAAATACGGTAATAAATGAATCGATCATTGTTTATTTATGCAATTAAATACATTAACTACAACCTTATTGTAAATGATCAATTCATTTAAATAAAAAAATGAAATTATGCATGATATAAATAGATATTCAGCAATAAATAACACTTCAGTTCATGATCATTTATAGAATAATACCTAACAGTTCACATTTATTAGGTAACATTAACAAACTACGAATAAGTCAATAATAATTAATGTGTATAATGTTCATATTCACTAGTAAAAGCAGCAATAAACTAGTTTATTAGTTCTTTATGCCCAATTCAATATCTAATGTTTAATAAACTGAACTTGTTACCCCTTCTTCTAATATATGAGGGAAGGGAATGAGCCTTTATTTAGATGCAACATTTAAATCACAAGTCCATATTTTCAGTAGTCACTAGTTTCACAGAGATGTGTGTGTGTGTTTTATTCTTCAGTAGCTTCCTTGAACTACATCAGCCTTGACTTCCGTGCACATTATTGAGAGTGTAAAGCATGAAGCCTGGCTGTTTACTATAAACTGTGCTGTTTACATTCTGCTGCCTTTTCGGTAAATGATACCGTATGAATTCTTAAAGGGAATTTCCACTTTGGATGTAAATTATAAATGAACTAGCAAGATATTGCTGTATTGGAGGCTTTCAGATAGTAATGTTATCTCTTTGAGATGCTGTAAAATACACTTTTAACTTTTGTATGGTTTTGTTATTGACTTCAGAGTGCTTGAAAGTGAAAATAACACTACACTTGTAGATTTTTAGGACTATTTTTTCACATAATTCAAACTATCCCGAGGGGCTTTTATTATAATTATTTGTTATTATGTATCATTTAAGCAATATTGCATAGTTAATCATTTCAAAAGTCCAAGTTATAGCATCGGAGCCTTTTTATATAATCTTGTTACTTGCACAAACTTTTGGATAATTTTGTATTCTGGTTAAAGATGTTACTTTTTCTTTTCCTCTTAGAAGCTAAAGTTGAAGTTTAATTAACTTGAATATATTTATTGTATTTATTTACTGATGTTGGGTATAGTTGACTCATTAAAGACACAAATTGAAAGCTGTCCTTGGATTTCTTTCCTACAAATTTCACAAAATATTTTACATTTATATTTTGGCAAACTAAAAAGCCTTTAAATTTTTTAAAGGGGTGGTCCACTATGATATCGTATTTTAAACTTTAGTTGATGTCTAATGTAGCTTTGTGAACCTAAACAACATTTCTCAATGTAATGCGCTCAAAGTTTAATGCAAAGGGAGACATTGGCTTTTACAGAGTTAGCTTAGCAAAGCCTACAGCGAACAAAGTTTGGGGACTACAAAAAAATACATCCGGGCCAGTGAGATCACAGGGGCTTCAGCCTTCCGGTTACGCATATTCACCTCACGCACACACCCTGCGCAGCAAAGAGGCGTGGCCAGAGGTGCTGTAATGTTATAGCAGAGAAAGCTAAAAGGCCGTCCAAACGCTGCTATTTCCACAGAGTTTCTTCTGTTTCTGTATTTGGGCTTCAAAAGGACAAGACACAAAGAGAGAAGTGCTTACAGTTTAATTTTAATTATGTTCCAGAGAATTCTAAAAAAGATATAGCTAACATTTGACAAAGGAGAGCTTTCAGAATCTCTCAGTTCAGTGGTGGATTCGGCTGAAAACTCCTCAAAGGAGGAGAAGCTTCAACCATAATAGACAAAGCTGTGTATTTTGAGCCACAACCTGTAAGTACTTTTATTTGTTAAAATTGATCTGTTACATGCGGTTTCTAGCGTTAACTGTATGTTGTAGCAATGATGTAAACAATGAGCAATGCTGTTTGGCACCGTTAATTTAGCTACAAATGATTATTTATCTGTCAAGCCACAATCTTCCTCAGCGCTGCAGTGTCTCTCTATGCGGCTGCTTTTCCTGCGTTCTTAAATAACAAACTTGCAAAAGATATGTGAACATATTACTTGCACATGCTTAAAATATATGAAAGACGCTTGTCAGATTTTATTTTAGAGAGCAGGCATGAGGTCAGCTGTTCTCTTCATTTTCTGTCTGAATCAGGCAAACTGGTACCGATGTTTACACAGCACAAAAGCATGTGTTTGTAGGGGCATGACATGGTGACGTGGAGCCAATTCGAGAATGTTAGCTAACCAATCAGAGACATTTGAGGGTGGGCCTTTCAGAGGAAGTAGGAAATATAACAGTCGTTTTCATGTTTTTATTTTTTATTTATTTATTTTTTTATTTTGTTGAACAAAGTAAACAATACAACTATAAATGGCCTGGTACAAAATACAAACCTCCTTAATCAGGCAACAGACAAGCATCATAAACAAAATGTAAAATAAATAAAAAAAAACATCTAGGGGTTTTCAGCATGATCGAGTTGTTCTATTAAATCGCAGAGAATTACAGCATTCTTTTTCTTCATTTGGTTAAGTGATATAAAATAAAGACATAGTAGTTCCTTGTGAAAAACATAACATTTGGGAGAAATTTTTAAGAATCTATTCTTATGTAAAAAGAACTTCCCAACAATAATAATTGTGTTAATTGCTAAATTGTGTGTTTCATTTATCAAAACTAAACCAAACATTACATTTTCTTTTTGTAAAAGCATGTAAATCTTCAAATTTTGAAAATCACCAATAATGCAAATCTTCCCAAAAGGCACAAGCAAATTTACAATCATAGAAAAGATGCTCTGCAATTTCAATTTGATCATCACAAAAGGAACAAATGTTTTCATCAAAACCAAATCGACGTCTCAAAAATTCTTTAAAGGGATAGACTCCATTTAGAATTTTAAAATGGACTTCCTTAACTTTTGGTGCCACTGGAAACTTTAAATATTTTGTTCTAAGCAATTAAATGTTTTCCTTAGAGAAATAATAAAATAACACATTTTTATTTGAATGAAAGGGATATAGTTCTGTAATAAAAATATTCCGGATTACAGCATTGGATAAGTGTATATTGATAATTGAAACTCCATTCACCAAAAGCTGAGGAA
Source organism: Danio kyathit (assembly GCA_903798195.1). Taxonomy (NCBI): domain Eukaryota; kingdom Metazoa; phylum Chordata; class Actinopteri; order Cypriniformes; family Danionidae; genus Danio; species Danio kyathit. Next base: position 9,953,340 of record LR812541.1, read on the forward strand.
GACAAGGTGTTATATTATTTTGAGATAGATCACACGACATCTGAAATATAGATTGTGGAATAGCTTTGATAATATTATCATATTGTTTTCTGTCAAATAAATAAAATTTAGAACTAAATGTTTCAAAAGACATTACTCCGGTATTATCTAACATCTGCTTGACTGACCATATTCCTTTTACCCACCAGTTTTCATAAAATAAAGATTTGTTCCTAAATATAACCAACAGTGTTCCATCAACAGGTTTTACTTTACTGGAAAATGATATACAAGCACAATTTTAGTCCCCATAATAGTCCTCTATGGAACTGTAGAGGTTGGGTTGGAACACTGATAACTTAACAGGGAGTTTTTTGAGGTCATAATCACATCTAAGTAAAAAATGGATACCTCCTAACTTCTTAAAAATTTGACTGGGGATATAAAAAGTCGTTTTCATGTTAGCAGAGCACTGTAGCTGTATATAGTCAAATTAAGATATCTGAAAAAAATATCGTGATTTTCTACATAAGCACACAATGCTTTGCATCTTATAAACACAGCCAAGTCTTAAAAAAATACACCACTCTTTTAAACGTGTTTTTGGTGGGGTTTTTTATTCAAATGTTGTATTTCAGATGATTTTATGCACTGAATTTGTTCAGTTACTGTTTCATTCACAGTAAATCAATCAACTATTTACACTACTGGTCAAAAGTTTGGGTTTTTTTTTTTTTCATGTTTTTTTATTTAAAGAAAATGATTCTGTTAATCAAGGTGGCATTTATTAAATGTAAAAAATGTTCAATTGTTAAATATTTATTAAAATATTAAATAACTACTTTCTTATTGTATGTAGTTTCAGATAAAATTATTACTCCAGTCAGTATTGCTTTATTACTATTACCAATAATAATAATAATTTTAATAATAATAATAATAATATTAATAATAATAATAATAATAATAATGAAATAATATTAGAGTGATTTCTGAAGGATCATGTGACTTTGAAGACTGGAGCAATGAAGCTGAAAATTCATCATTTAAATCACTGGAATAAATGATTCAATTAAATGATAAACAGTTATTTTATAGTGCAATAACATTTCACAATTTTACAATTTGAACTGTATTTTTGATTAAATAAATGCAGCCTTGGTGAGCAGGAGAAGCTCATTGTAAAACATTTATAAAGCCTACTGACCCCAAACTTTTGAGCAGTAGTGTAAATCACTATGTAATGCACTATATTTGTACTGCAATTTGGAACAGTTTCTTGTGTCTTTAATTTATGTTTATGTTTAACTAGCAAATTATTATTTAACCGTTTTGTTCCTTTTTTGATCTTTGTGAACCATATTTCACTCATTTGAAGAACCAATGTCTGTCTCCAGTTCTCAGTTCTTTTCCTAATGCATTTTGACTATTGTAATTTTGTAAATGTAATAATTTAATTTCACCCAATATATATTTTACATTCTAATTTAGCCTCTCACACAATACTGTTTATGAATGTCGCACAGGTAGGTTTGTCTGTTTTAGCACCACTCAAAATGCCTTTATGTTTTTTTTTTATAAACCTCTCGTCTGCTATCTAGTGGTCATAGAAATGTTTGCAGCCTTCTACTGATTCTATGCTCTTAAAAATTTATACGGATTCTTATAGAATTATGAAATATTGAATTTAAGTATGAAAATGTGTGTGAAATGTTTTTAGTTAAAATATTCACAGCTTAAATAAATGGGACATAAAAATACAAACCCTGGCAATTCATGTCATTAAAATGCAAGAACTTGTTAATTTAATGCATTATTCTTTTCAGTTAGCGTTATTCGACAAGCTTTTTATTTTAAAAAATTTTGGCATTGATTTTGTTACATAATATTCCATAGTTCCAAAATATGTATGCCATCCTCTGAGGAAAGGAAATATCCGTTCTTTTCTTTCTTTTTTTCTATAATATTCACAAAGCAAGGTTGGCCAACAATTCTGACTTTTTCTGACAGCAACCCCCCCCCCCCCCCCCCCCCCCCACCCCACCCCCCCTTTTAAATCTGTATTACAACAAAACCATAGTTGCAAGTCACAATTGCGACATTAAATTGTGACAAAGTCATGATTATGAGATGTTAACTATCAACTATATAAGAAAGTCGGATATGTGGGATGAAAAGTAGCAATAACGTTTTTTTTTTTACCCAAGAATAAAATTAAATATTTGCTTTTAATTTACTCAAAAATGCTGTTTAAGATGTAACTTGGGTGACTTTTTTTATTAACTAGAACATTAATGAAGTGTTTTAACTGACACCGAGCTCTTTGTAATCCATAAAATACAAATAGCCCAAATCTCTACCGGCACTTTGAAGGGCAAAAAACCCTTCCAGGTGTGCAATCATATTTAATACACAGAGCTATAGAAATATTAATAATGAATAATTATAGAAGTGTCGTTTACTTACATTTTACGAATCGTAAAGGACAACATTTTTAGCATTTTTTTTTTCTTTCTTTAATGTCATATGATTAAAAAAGCACCTAAAATGGCTTGAGGGTGAGTCAATTAACAACAAATGTATTTATTTATTTTTGCTAACTATCCCCATATGTTCTGTTCTCCGCTAACAGAAAATCCCGCCCCCGAATCACGCCATTGGTTAAGAGTTTACTCCCTTCTCAGTCCCAGTTATCCGATTGGCTCTGATTGCAACTTATTTGAATTTTTTTTTGTAGTCCTGAGAAAGATAGATTGCTTTGTTTGTACGACATTTTGCTAATATTTGACAAACTTCTAGACCACATCTTCTTTTATTTCAAAAACAGCTTTAAAAACAAAAAACAACGTGTAAGTATAAATTCGTGCTTTAACCATAGACTGTAAACAGACTGTAAATATTCTGAAGTGTTTACTGATGAGCGGAACCGTGTATGTGTGTGTCGTGACTTCGCGGATGATTTAATCCAGACTGTAGTTTTGTTTAGCTCTGGTTCTGGGTTTTTCCCCGCCCTCATGCTCTCCAGCAGCAGCAGCAGCGGGGCTCCTTAGTGTGTGGTCGCGGTTCGGGATGATGACCGCCCGGCTCTCCTGCTCGCTCAGCGCGCTGTTTTTACTGTGTCTGTCTGGATGCTGGAGCTCAACACTCGCCGCTCCACGACTTAACGACACAGGTGAGATTTATGTCAATTCATTAGATGTCCTTTTTAGATTTGCGGTTTTCTTATTTTAGTTAAAAGTCTCAGTAATTCGTTTGTGCCGTTTTTATTAGTTTTATCTATTTTTGATTCTATCTATGATTATCTAAACTTTGTTAGTTTGAACCAAAGACAATATATGAATTAAACTTCATTGAGTTTTATATTAAAATACATAAACCTATTAAACTTAATTTGTAGCAAAAAAAGGCCTTGTTATAAACTAACCAAAATAAAATATAAAGAGAAAATGTAAAACGAATAAAAATAAACAAAGTTTTTAAACTACATTTAGCTGCTAAAAAATAAAACTATAGACAAGGCAAGTCTATTTATATAGCACATATCATACACGATGGTATTCCAGAGTGCTTTATATTAACAAGAATAAATAAAACTAGGGCTGCATGATATTGGAAAAATCTACACTGTAAAACCCAACAGTCAACTTTATCAAATGAAATGAATAGTTAACTCAAAATTGACTGAAAGTTAATTCTACTAATTTAAAAAGAGTTTTGAACTCAGTGTTGAAGGTAATGAGTTAATTAAATACCTCATTACTTCAACTTAAACAGAGTAAGTTCACAGTACTTACATAGATTAGTTTTTAACTCAAATGGTTTGTAGCATTCGGTTTTCTCAAACGGTTTGAGTTGCCTTAGCTTATTGAGTTTTACAGTACTCCGTTGGTTTGAGTTCTCCGCATTTATTGGGTTTTACTGTTTCAAATTGCTTTATTTACTCAAATGGATTAAGTTCACAGTACTCATTAGGATTATTTTTTTAACTTAAATGGTTTGTTGCAATCCGTTTCCTCAAACGATTTGAGTTACCTTAACTTTTTGGGTTTTACAGTGTAGCGTTGCGATTTTTATTATTTTTAATTTTTTTAATTTGCGATATATATTGCGATATTAATACAATTCCATCTGATGACTTAATAATATGACTATAACTTAATATGACTTAACTCTATCTGAAAAGAATTTATAATGTTAGATCGATTGGGATGATTCTGCAGTGGGAGTGCATCTCCATAAAATCTAATAAACAATCTATAACTTTTTGGGGTCCCACGACACATTTTCATTGTGGTCTGTGCTATTTGCAGTGCATTTCTGTATTTGCATATGTTGTAAGTATTTTCATGCATAACAATCTATAAATATAATCAAGAAAAAGACACAATTGAAGAAGTGTTTTATCGTTTCCCGAATCTAACAGTATTTAAGTACAATAACTGAATGCTAAAAATAAAAATAATTCATTAAAATTAGTTGTTGTTAAAGTTACAAATGGTACAATGTCTTATCCCTGAATGCTTTTAAAATCATTATACAATCACAGGCATTAAAAACACATGAATTATAATCCAGATTCAACATTGCATACCCTGCGATGTGACTATTGCAAAGGGTCACATTGCGATATTGATGCTGAAATGATATATTGTGCAGCCCTGATTAGATAAAAAAAAAAAACAATTAAAATGATTAAAAACTCATTCTAAATGTGTAATATATAAATACAACTACAATAATATCACAGTACTATTAAAAAATATCAATGTCCTAGCATTTGTTTGTTGTTTTTAAATGTTTAAATGAAGAATAATGTGCTCATCTAGATGGCACAAGATTATTCCAGACACACACAATTAGTCAGAACAGTACATTCAGTAAATATAAACTGATATCCTTGTTTTTTTATTAGTATATTACTAGCAGTGCTGGGAAAATTACTTCAAAATTGTTAGTTTTATATCATGATTTATTTAAAACAATAGTTGGACTTAAGTTAAACTAAAAACATCACTGTCAAATGTCTGAAAATATATATAAAAATCTTAATTAAGTTGCCAAAAAACATCTTGTTGTCATCAAAAAATAAAAACCTTTGAAAATTTGAATGAAAAAAAAAAAGAAAATGTTACAAATAAAAGATAATTCAAACAATAAAAAAGTATCCCAGTGCTACAAAAATATCAATGCTTTTGTTGAAATTAATAATTTAGAAATTGACGATGTGGTAAACAGGATGGCACAAAAAGCATTGGGGCACACTCACAAATAGTCAGAACTGTACATTTATTAAATATTAACTGATATACACCATCTATTAGTATATTACTAGTAGTGCTGACATAACTCAAAACTAGCATTCAGATCATTTTTACAAATTGCATAATTTATCACTCATTTTAAATAAAGTAATCTTATTACTTTTTGAGTACTTTTAGATTACTTTTGACCCAGACTCATTTATAATAGTTTTGATTTTGGACCATACTAATAATTAAACAAATGCAAAGTAAGAGAAAAACAAATGGAGTGTACTAAACATCACTTTACACTACTGAGTTCAAAATTAGTGACTGTAGTCTGATAATGAGCATTATCAAATGTAAAGTAATCTAATTACAAGTAGTGCATGCTTGAAAGCTGATTACATAATCCAGATTACATGTAATCAGTTTCTTATCCAGCAAAAATTACTATATATTACCAACACATACAACCAGTGGTGCGGTAGGTTGTAACAGCAAAGTTTTGGCACAGTTAGTGATAAATATAGATTAGGGGTGCATAGTATCTTGGAAAATTATTATTGTTGTGATTTTATGTGCCAAGCATTTGTGTGTTGTATGCATATATGTTATCACAATTTGACCAATCCGATCGGCCTATGAATTTTATTACTGCCTCTCTAGTAGGTGCTTTTATGCTATTGGCTAGACTGGTCCAAAATTGAACCTGATGAGAAGAGTAAAGATGCAATTTTTTTTTTCTTTTTTAAATATTTTCCAAATTATGTTTAACAGAGCAGGGATGTCACAGTATGTCTGATAATGTTTTTTTTTTCTGAAGAAAGTCTTATTTGTTTTATTTCGGCTAGAATTAAAGCAGTTTTAAATTTTTTAAAAGCCATTTTAAGGACAAAATTATTAGCCCCTTTAAGCTAATTTTTTTTGATAGTCTACAGAACAAACCACTGTTATACAATAACTTGCCTAATTACTCTAACCTGCCTAGTTAACCTAATTAACATAGTTAAGCCTTTAAATGTCTCTTTAAGCTGTATAGAAGTGTCTTGAAAAATATCTAGTAAAATATTATTTACAGGCATCATGACAAAAATCAGTTATTAGAAATGAGTTTTTAAAACTATTATTATTAGAAATGTGTTGAGAAAATCTTCTCTCCGTTAAACAGAAATTGGGGGAAAAAATAAACACGGGGGCTAATAATTCAAGGGGGCTAATAATTCTGACTTCAACTGTACATGAGGAAAATGACAACAGGGAATAATAATCAGAATATCTGCTGAGGTTTTTAATCATTCGTTGTGTTTTAAAGTCTAATTGTTTGTGCCTTGGCATATTTTTCTTTTCTTTTTCTTTTTCTATTTTAATTAGTTCAGAAAAAAATGTCTATAATATATCTATTTATTTAGTATGAACATTACATAAATTACATATTTTTAAAAAAAGCTAACAAAAACCCTGCATTTCTCTAGCAAAATTGCATATCTCAAAAAATATCATTATCGCAATACTAAACAACAATATTGCATATTTTTCAGTATTGTGCAGTCCTGTAAAAATATCAGTAAATTAGCCGTTTTACATATTTTGTGATTCGTGTTTTTTATTTTTTTTTCTGTTCATTTGTGCTTTTGAATTGCATTAAGGGACCTTGATCTTTTTTCCAACAGCTTTTAACCTTGAAAAGTTTGAAAAAGTGCCTTTTATTAACATTTTTAATAGTTTAAAGTGATATATTGTTTGGATTGGTGTTGTACAGTTGCAATCAGAATTATTTAACACCCTGAATTATTAGCCCCCCTGTTTATTTTTTCCCCCAATTTCTGTTTAACGGAGAGAAAATTTTTTCAACACATTTCTAAACCTAATAGTTTTAATAACTCATCTCTAATAACTGATTTATTTTATCTTTGCCATGATGACAGTAAATAATATTTTACTAGATATTTTTCAAGACACTTCTATACAGCTTAAAGTGACATTTAAAGGCTTAACTAGGTTAATTAGGTTAACTAGACAGGTTAGGGTAATTAGGCAAGTTATTGTATAATGATGGTTTGTTCTGTAGACTATTGAAAAAACATATAGCTTAAAGGGGCAAATAATTTTGACCTTAAAATGGGTTTTAAAAAATTAAAAACTGCTTTTATTCTACCTGAAATAAAACAAATAAGACTTTCTCCAGAAGAAAAAATATTATCAGACATACTGTGAAAATTTCCTTGTTCTGTTAAACATCATTTGGGAAATATTTTAAAAAGAGAAAAAAATTCAAAGGGGGTTCAATAATTCTGATTGCAACTGTATATTACGACACAAAAGCCATGTAATACACTACCAGTAGATTTTCTGTCATTTTACACACTTATTTCTTTCTTTACTTATTATACATTATATTATTTCAAACTACTAAAATGTCAATTTTTCAACATCAAAAGAAAACCCTTGTGAATCCCAAAATATGGAAACTATTAATAAACAGATATTGTTTAGTGTGTATTTAAGCTGCTTTTGCATTTGAAGCAGACAGATATATGGATATGCTATGAAAGTGTGTGAGACACACACTACAGATCTACTGACTGACAGATGCTAAAGGAGTGTTTTATTATGATGGTGTGTGTTTGCCCAGTGCTCCTCCACTGTCCAGGGAAGCTGACAGTGGTGCCGTCCAGTCGAGGATGTGCTTCGGACAGAGACTGTTCTGGAGGACACAAGTGCTGTGTGTTTGACTGTGGAGCCGTGTGTGTCCCGCCGGCTTTCAGTGAGTCTAATTCAACACACACTTCACTAATGGACATTATTAATAACAAATGATGCAGCAATCTTGATTTCCTATTTCCAATTTTGATAGAATTTTTGTCAAATTTTCTTGTATAATTTTTATAATAAAAATAATCAAAAAGATTATGTAATTTCAAAATTTAAAGTAAAAGCATAAAAGTTTATTTTAGCTTTTACATAACAACTGTACAACACAACAGTAGACAGGCTGAATAAAAAAAAGCTAATTCGCTAGGCACCTGTAGGTGGCGCATATAGAATAGCAGGAATTACGGTATTTCCTTAGTACTGTAAATAAATTCAATTGAATTTACAATGTAGATTGTGTCAAAGCAGCTTAACATAGAAGCTTCTAGTAAATTAAAACCGTGTAAGTCCAGTTTTCAGTTCAGTTTAGTTCAGTTCAGTGTGGTTTAAATTTCACTGTTGAAAGTCCAAACACTGAAGAGCAAATCCATCGATGCGCAGCTCCACAAGTCCTGAACCATGCAAGCCAGTGACGACAGTTCCACAGTTGAGCACGACCATTTCTCCTCTGACAAACAAAGCAGCTGAGTTGGTATCTAATATGCATTATACAGAGTAAGTAAGTAAGTAAAGGTTTATTTATATAGCACCTTTCCCAGACATTGGGTCAAAAAGTGCTTTACAATAAGAGAAAACAAGTAAAAGAACACATAGCAATAAAAGAAAACATGTTAAAGTATACAGTATTAAAACAAGTTAAAAATCCAAATACAGAAACACTAATACTGTTAATTAAAAGCTTGACCAAAAAGATAAGTTTTCAAATGCTTTTTAAAAAGTTCAACTGATCCCAGAGATCTCAGTAGGGAGAGAGTTCCAGAGCCGGAGGGCCACCACACAGACGAGTTCTGGGACGAGTTCTGGGAATGGCTAAAAGGTCTTTGCCAGAAGACCTCAGAGACCGGCTACATGAGTGACTGCGTAAAAGATCTTGAATATTTAGGGATGCTTGACCATGCAGAGCTCTATATGTAATGACCAGAATCTTAAAATTTACTCTAAAATTAATAGGAAGCCAGTGAAGTGCCTTAAGCACAGGAGTATTGAACACCTGCTGGTGTTGGTTAAAAGCCTCGCTGCTGCATTCTGCACAACTTGCAATCGATCCATAGAAGATTTGTTCAGACAAGTGAACAGAACATTACAATAATCCAATCGTGAAGAGATGAAGGCATGGACAAGCATCTCCATCTCTTCCTTTGACACAATATCTCTGATTTTAGCGATGTTACTCAGATGAAAAAAGCAGGTACGAACAACAGACTTAACATGGCTATTAAAACACAGAGCTCGATCAAAGATGACACCAAGATTTCTAATATCACTGCAATTTGAAGATGACAAACCCCCCAAAACTTGCCTGATCATTGGGGTGATGCTATCTGAGCAAAAATCAACATTTCTGTTTTATCAGGGTTCAATTGCAGAAAATTGTCTGTCATCCATTTGTTAATGGAGACTAAAAAATCCTGCAAGAGAGACAGTTTGTCTAGCCCAGGGATGGGCAAACTCGGTCCTGGAGAGCCAGTGTCCTGCACAGGTTAGCTCCAACTTTGATCAAACACACCTGCTTATAGATAATTAGTGATCTTAGAGACACTGATTAGCATGTTCAGGTGCATTTGATTTGAGTCGGAGCTAAACTATGCAGGACACTGGCCCTCCAGGACCGAGTTTGCCCACCCCTGGTCTAGCCTGTCAGGGCTAAAAGAAAAATATAATTGTACATCATCTGCATAGCAATGGTAAGATATAACTTTAAAACTATTAATAATCTTGCTGAGAGGGAGCATATATAAATTAAAAAGAAGAGGGCCTAGGACAGAACCTTGAGGCACACCACAGGACAGAGGAACAGAGTCTGACTTATGAGTTCCTATGAACACAGAAAACCTCCTGTCAGCCAGATAGGAGGTTAACCAACCCAGACCCAGTAATGCCCACAAGAGAATGCAGCCTCTTAATTAAAGCGCAGTGATCGACAGTATCAAAAGCTGCACTAAGATTTAGCAAAACCAGCACAGAACATTCACCTGCATCGGCAGCCATTAAAATATCATTCAAGATCCTGAGAAGGGCAGTTTCTGTAGAGTGATGCTTACGGAAACCAGATTGAAATTTATCAAAGATATTATGAGCCTCCAAAACAGAATTCAGCTGCATGGCGACAATCCTTTTTAAAACTTTTGAAATTAAAGGCAATTTAGATATAGGCAGAGATCTATGGTGGCCAAGAGAGCTCAAATGCACTGCAAGTTAATAAAACACATGGGCTGCATCTGAAATTGCATTCTTCTTTACTATATTGTACATTAAAAACAATATGCAAGCTGAGTACTATGTTCAAATTTATAGTAAAAAAAAGTGTGCATATAGAATAACTTGATATTTAATGGGGGATGTAGTACATCTGAATTCCATTCATACTACTCGCATTCATAGTATGCAGCGGGGAAATAAGTATTGAACACATCAACATTTTTCTCAGAAAACATATTTCTAATGGTGCTGTTGACTTGAAATTTTCCCCGGATGTTGGTGACAACCCCAAAAAATTAATATATGCAAAGAAATCAAATCTAATTAGTTTACAAATTAAGTTATGCATAATAAAATGAAATGATGCCGGGAAAAAGTATTGAACACATGAAGAAAGCGGGGTGTAGAAAGGCAGTGAAAGCCCAGACAGCAGCTGAAATCTCTCAGTATTTCTTCAGCAACCCTCTGCCCTTCGTCATTGTAAATTAACATTAGCTGCTTCAGTCCAACATCTACATTACCAGATGATAAAGATGAAATCAGTAGACATTTCAGCAAGACGATGATCCAAAACACAGCCAAGGAAACTCTCAAATGCTTTCAGAGAAAGAAAATCAAGCTGTGGAATGGCCTAGCCAATCACCTGATTTAAATCCAATAGAAAATACAAGTTAAAGACAAGATTTGGTAGACGAGACCCACAGAACCATCAAGATTTTTACACTCTGTTGAAGTCTGTGAAAAAACTCACACCTGAGCAATACATGTGACTTCATTCTCCACATCAGAGTCGTCTTTAAGCTGCCATCACCAAAAAAGCCTTTTATATGAAGTATTAAATACGTTTCAATAGTTCAACACTTTTTCCTTGTGTCGTTTCATTGTTTTTACACAGAACTGATCAGCTTTTTATTGTTTTGTTTTATTTTTATCTTTGTATTGTTTGTTTTTTTTTTTTATAGTGAATTGAAACAGTGTCAGTTCAGTTTTCAATGTTTAAGTTCAGTTCAGTTTAGCTCAGTTCAGTGTGGGTTAATAATCACTACTGAGAGTCCAAACACTGAAGAGCAATTCCATCGATGCACAGCTCTACAGATCCCGAACCATGCAAGCCAGTGGCGACAGCGGCGAGGAAATAACTTCACCAATTGGCGAAAGTGAAGAATTAAAAAAAACCTCGAGAGAAACCTGGCTAAGTTGGGCACGACCATTTCTCCTATGGCCAAACGTCTTGTGCAGAGCTGCAGTCTAGGCGCCGGAGGCTGGAGAATGCTGGACCTCAGCGAAGACTCGTCTATCCCTGGAGCGTCACAGGAATCAGTCTCATGCTCTCCACTCTTCCATGACCACCACAGCAGCTGCTTAGGATACGGCCTGGTCCAGGATTATGAAAACCTTGGGATCATCTCGTCGCTGGTCTTGGATCGCATCAGTGGCGCTGCATAGTCTGAGGGCCTCGAGATGAGTATCCCCAGGTGGAAATAGAGAATAAAGAGAATAATTAGCGTAGCTGCTGTTTATAGTGTATATAAATGAGATGCAAAAAACCTGCGTGGGGCACACTCATGCATCATACCGCTTAGTGATGCATTGAGTGTATGCTTTGCTATTTTTATTATCACTCAGGTATCGCCTTATTTTGAGTAACAAGCAGTTTTGTGGTAGATGTTCTTGTAAAGCGTAGTCTAATAATCTTTATCTACAGCGTTCTAAATGAACAGTCAGTGATGCAGTTTCTGTTGTGTGTGTGTGTGATGTGTGATTTAGCAAAGCCAGGAGTTTGTCCACGCAGAAGATTTGGAGCAGGAATGTGTGCCGAGTATTGTGTCAATGACAGCGACTGTCCCAACAATGAGAAATGCTGCAGCAATGGATGTGGACATGAATGTACACCTCCATATACAGGTATTATATTAATTATATTATATTATATTATATTAAATTATAGTATATTATATTATATTATATTATATTATATTAAATTATATTATATTATATTATATTATATTATATTATATTATATTATATTATATTAATTATATTATATTATATGAATTATATTATATTATATTATATTATATTATATTATATTATATTATATTATATTATATTAATTATATTATATTAAATTATATTATATTATATTATATTATATTATATTATATTAAATTATATTATATTATATTAATTATATTATATTATATGAATTATATTATATTATATTATATTATATTATATTATATTATATTATATTATATTATATTATATTATATTAAAATGTGCTGTCAAAAGATTAATCTCGGAGGTGCAAAAATATTTAGACATTGACACAATTGTAACATTTTTGGCTCTATACACCAACATAATGGATTTGAAATGAAACCAACAAGATGTGCTTTAACTGCAGACTGTTGGCATTAATTTGAGGGTATTTCCAAATCAGGTGAACACTGTAGGAATTACAACAGTGTGCATATGTGCCTCCTACTTGTTAAGGGACCAAAAGTAATTGGACAATTGGCTTCTAAGCTGTTCCATGGCCATGTGTGTGTTATTTCCTCAATATTCCAATTACAATGAGGAGATAAAAGGTCCAGAGTTCATTTCAAGTGTGCTATTTGCATTTGGAATCTGCTGCTGTCAACTCTCAAGATGAGATCCAAAGAGCTGTCACTATCAGTCAAGCAAGCCATCATTAGGCTGAAAAAACTAAACAAACCCATCAGAGAGATAGCAAAAGCAATAGACCTAAACAACTGTTTGAAACATTCTTAAAAGGAAAGAACGCACCAGTGAGCTCAGCAAGACCAAAAGACCCGGAAGACCATGGAAACAACTGTGGTGGACGACTGAAGAATTCTTTCCCTGGTGAACAAAACACCCTTTACAACAGATCAAGAACACTCTCCAGGAGGTAGGTGTATGTGTGTCAAAGTCAACAATCAAGAGAAAAGACTACACCAGAGTGAATACAGAGGCTTCACCACAAGATGTAAACCATTGGTGAGTCTCAAAAACAGGAAGGCCAGATTACAGTTTTAAAAAAGCCTTCACAATTCTGGAACAACATCCTATGGACAGATGACATCAAGATCAACTTGTACCAGAGTGATGGGAAGAGAAGAGTATGAAGAAGGAAAAGAACTGCTCATGATCCTAAGCAGTGAAGCATGGTGGTAGTAGTGTCATGGCGTGGGCATGTATGGCTGTCAATGGAACAGGTTCTCTTGTATTTATTGATGATGTGACTGCTGAGAAAAGCAGCAGGATGAATTTTGAAGTGTTTCAGGCAATATTTTCTGCTCCTATTGAGCCAAATGCTTCAGAACTAATTGGACGCGCTTCACAGTGCAGATGGACAATGACCCAAAACAAACTGCAAAAGCAACCAAAGAGTTTTTGAAGGGAAAGAAGTGGAATGTTATGCAATGGCCAAGTCAATCACCTGATCTGAATCCGATTGAGCATGCATTTTACTTGCTGAAGACAAAACTGAAGGGAAAATGCCCCAGCAGGAACTGAAGACAGTTAGTAATTTAGAATGTGATTATTTACTATTAATCATTTAACAGCACTAATTATTATATTATATTAATTATATTTTATTATATTAATTATATTACATTACATTATATTATATTACATTATATTAATTTACATTATATTAATTATATTATATTACATTATATTATATTACATTATATTATATTACATTATATTAATTATATTATATTAATTATATTATATTACATTTTATTATATTACATTATATTAATTTACATTATATTAATTATATTATATTACATTATATTATATTACATTATATTAATTTACATTATATTAATTATATTATATTACATTATATTAATTTACATTATATTAATTATATTATATTACATTATATTATATTACATTATATTAATTTACATTATATTAATTATATTATATTACATTATATTATATTATATTATATTAATTATATTATATTACATTATATTATATTACATTATATTAATTTACATTATATTAATTATATTATATTACATTATATTATATTACATTATATTAATTTACATTATATTAATTATATTATATTATATTACATTATATTATATTAATTATATTATATTACATTATATTAATTTACATTATATTAATTATATTATATTACATTATATTAATTTACATTATATTAATTATATTATATTACATTATATTATATTAATGACCTTATATTAATTATATTATATTATATTAAATTATCTGGAACAGCTTTTTTATTACATTTAATAGTATTATTTTATGAGATTTTATAATTTTTGATATTATTATACAGATTTGACTATTAAATTCATTATTTTATTTTACATTATATTATAACGTTTAAGTTTTTGTACTCTCAGTGGCAAAAAATTACCTGAATTGACGTTTTTTCACCCCTGTCCAGACATACAATGGCATTAATGAACATGAAACGAAACAGAACTCACAACTCACAAGTGTGTAAAATGATCACTGTTCACGGCTTTGTTTTGTGCTGTATATCTGTATCCACACAGTGAAGCCTGGTCGATGTGCCCTACCGAGGGGAACCCCAATGTGTGCTGAATACTGTTACCATGACGGCCAGTGTCCCGCTGAACAGAAGTGCTGCCCAACCACCTGCGGTCACGCATGCGACGACCCGTGCTGATTTAACCATTCCAAACATTGATTTCACCTCATAACTCATACTTGAGTCCTTTTAACCTTGTGCTTCATTCAGAGGGAACACTGTCTCTGTTTATAACCACCAAATAAACCTCATAGTTTTAGTAAACAATTATTTCCAGAGCTTGAGCTTTTTTGGCCACTGAAAAAACAAAGAATGTTGCTTTATTGAAGAGTCTGTATTTTTTTTTTTTTGTTGGTATGCCAGCATTAGTTAGGCTGTTCTCTTCTCACATAACAGCTCATTGGCATCAGTGCTCAGGAATGCACAAGTTCCCCTCCTTGGGACCCAAACACATCCTGTAATGAAAGAGACCTCTGTTTCCACCCTTTACAAAAAGCTTCAAAGCAGTTGTCAGCAATAATATGACTACATTCATGTTAATACATTGATAACTCACAAACAAATCAGCTTTTTGAAATAACTAGTTGTCCCATGCAAACCAATAACCCAGAAATGTTAGTAAACTGTGTTTATTACACATTAGTAATAAAACCCAGCTAAGAGTTTGCAACTGTGGGAAGACTGAATCTAGAGCTTAAAGGTGCAGTATGTAAGACTGACACACAGTGGTCGAACTTGGTATTGCACTCCAAATTCAAAACACTTTTTCACTCTGCCCCTCCTCTGACGACTCCACACAAATGCAGGTTTCCAGATTGACGACACCAACAGGAGCTGGCGTGCCTGACTATCGAGTCTACAACAAATCATAACTATATGTGATAGAAGGAATATTTTCCATGTTAAAATGAGTTTTTGTCCTAGCCATCACCTGAAATTTCTATTTTAGAAACAGCCTCTATTTCACGTGGCTGAACAACACCCTAAACTATATGACAATGATCACCTCAGGTATTTATTACATGCTTTAATTAGTGTTAAATGCTAACTATGAGTTTGAATGGCTGCTGCTTTTAGTAGTATGGCAATAAATGTCATGTAAAATCTTAAAAGATCAGATCTTAAAAATAAAATAAACCATTTGAAATTGAACTTTAGAGCTGTGACTCCAACAAACCAACAAATATCAGTCACTCAGCATTTTACTTTTACTAATGTTAAAGAGGTTTAGGCCCAATCCCAGTTCTACCCCTTGGCCCTTCCCCTTACTGTACGTTCACACCGAAAGCGGCGAGAGCATCAAAGTAGCCGGAAGTCATTCATTTTCAATAGGAGCCGGCGGCGATAAGCAGCGAGGAGCAGCGCGGCGCGTCTTCGCCAGTGTGAGCGTCGAGGAGAGTTGAAATCAAGTCAACTTTATGGTAATAAGCTATGACGCGGTTCGGCGGCAAGCAATCAGCATGTAGAAGTCCACCGCTTGAGAGGAGTCAGAGAACACAGTCACTATGAACTTTGGTTCCGACCACAGTTGTTCCCAAGGGTTTAATTATTGCTGTCGCTGGATTTCCAATTATTTGCAATGTTTTCTCACTGGAACGTAGATTAAAAAAGTTACTGGCGAGTTACTGATGTGAATTAATGTTATATCTTTTTTTTTTCTTTAAAAAAAGCGGGAATTTCATCTGACAATACAAAACAGTATTGCTGCTTCAGAATATTACAGACATATGGACACATAGTAGAGCTTAGCCAAACAACATGCAACTAGATCTTCCGTAGTTAAGTGAATTTGATAATAAGTGTGCAACATCTTCACGCTAGAAAGCATGTTTTATGCGGGAGTGTAACTGATATCATATGCAGCAACGGCTCCTTTAAATACGAGATCAATGTGTAGCGAATTTTGACGCTCTCGCTGCTTTCGGTGTGAACGTACAGTTAGCCCTACCCCTCGTTTTGCGCGTTCACGTGAAGGGGTGTCCCAATTCTCTTTTGGCTCGTTTCCACTGACTGGTACAGTACGATTCGGGTCGGTAAGGGTCACCTTTATGAGGCTTGCGTTTCCACTGCTAAAATGGTACCAAAGGTGGGCGTGGTGTACGATAGAAAGTTTCAGTCAACTCATTTTCGCTCGAGAAAATGTCTGCAGTAAAGCTGTACGGGTCGCTCACATATCATACAAGAAGCACTTCTCACAAAACAGATGCTTTATACACATAAATACTTCTGTATAAATGTTTATTACTAACTTTTCTATGAACATGAGTTGATTATAACTGCAGATCAATGACAGTGCGAAATAGCCTACTGTAACATCTGCAATTATATAAAAATAAATAAATAAATGAACATATATGAGCACATACAGACCCTTACAGTCTCCGATATGTTACCACTTACAGAAAAACTACACACAGCATACATTTAGTCCTTATTTAGGTTCAAAACAACACGAAATATAGCCCACAGTCAGAGCAAACCTCTCATGATTAAATGTGTCTTTAATCTTCAGCAGCACGTGTAGCCTCTTGTTAGAAAGTAATTCCGTCATTCCGAGTTCATAATAGTCCAAAAGGTGATGATAATAGTTAAACATGGCAGTTTGTTCACGTTTGCTGAAAAAATAATGTGCTCCTTTTTTTCCGGCTTCTCCTTTGTTTTTTCGCGCGTCACTCTCGCGTTTGTCAGTTTCTAACAGGATCGGGTTTCAAAAGCACGTCAATAATCAAGAGCACGTTATTATCATCAGCTCAAGAAAGTTGTTATTTCAAATATACACGCGGTGAGCGCAAGCAAGAATTCGAAACCGCTCGTGCTTCAGACTGGCTCGTAAAACAACTAGAGGGCACAGGGTAAAATCTGCTCTTCTTTTTGGCTTTGTGGCTGTTCATCAAGACAACGACAAGGTTCGTTTGATATATATAATTAGTAATTATACCGTAATCTCTCTCGGCTGTGTATTAAAAACATGGCAGTGTCTTTGTTTTCATTCTGGCTTGTTGCGCGAGTGAATGACGTATCTCTGTAAACCAATAACCTTCAACTGCGCGTCTAGCTCCGCCTTTTGGTACCCTTTCTCATGTTTGGTACCCTTTCGAAAGGGTGCCCAAAAAGTGGTACGGTACGGTTCGGTATGCCTTTTGACAGTGAAAACGGCCATAAAAGCGTACCAAACTGAATCGTACCATACCACTCAGTGGAAACGGGCCATTTAGCTTGAACGCGTAGAGGGCTAAGGGGAAGGGCTAGATACCTCTTCGAACTGACATTTTTCAGGACCACACTCGAAACCAATGGGTAAGAAATTTTCCAAGAATAGACCAGATACAATGGCAGCGTAGCTGCACCCGGAAGAAGATCTACAAATTAGTATTTTTTGTCGTTATTATGAATTTTTACAACAAACAAACACGTTTTAATATATTCATAAAGGCGTTCGTGTTTTACTGTCATGATTTTTTTTAAAAACGCTAAAATAAAAACCACTAAATTTCACTATCTATAATCCCTAATAATAACTCCTGTACAGCAGTCCCACAACATTCTGACACTCGATGACACCTAAAAACCCTGTCAGAAAAGTCTAGTAACTGGGAATAGGCTTTTCACAGTGTCTGCTATAATGCTAATGTTGTTTTCGTGTGTTTACATAGATAAATATGGCCAGGGTGTAAATGCACAGTACAGTTACGAACTTATTGCCACATTATATCATTATGACAACATGATATCATTGCCTTCAGTGATTTCCTGAAGAGAAATACCCAAAAATAACGCAACTGGAATAACTACAGCAGTCGTGATCGTCTAATCACATATGAAGCAAGAGATCGCGATGACGTGTGCAGGTGTTGTAGTGCTGTCCCATTTCTTAGGGGTAAATTTTGAAGCCCTTCCCCTTCACATTCTGTTTCAAGAGCCAAGGGGAAGGGGTACAAAAATAGAATTGGGATTGTGCCTTAATATGTATTAATTAGATTATAAACCTTACCATTTCGTCGGGGTGCAGTGAGTGCACTATTTTGTGCTTTTAAATGGCTTAATTGAAATGTTTCTGTCGTATTTCATTTAGTGCTGACAGACAAATTGCTTATCATCGCAAATCTTGTCACATTGCATATTAAAAGCGTTACAGTGTACAATGCTCAGCTAATGTTTACATTTGTAATATTTATATTATTTAATATTTAAACACCACATTATGTGGACTGGAGGTCGCACTTTCAATCGCAGACGCATACTTTGATAGCCTTCATGACTGAAATAAAATAGTTTGTTTTCCACCAAGGCAACCGTGCTGAACTATAATTGGGTAAACTGGCAGTGGGGTAGTTATAGAGGCCAAAACAAAGACAGACGTTCTGACATGAAACACACATTTTCAAAAGAAAATATCTGACTTCAGCATTGTTTTTCAGATAAACAAGAATGTTCACTTAGCATGTTTCTTAAATATCTGCAAATATATTATGGTATTTGTATGCTTTAGAGCAGTCATATACTTACAGTTTATGCGTAAGCCATTTCATTTATGACTTTTAACGTTGATAATAAAAAATGGGTTAACACGTTTACATGATCCCATGTGCTGTCAACTTACCATAATCAGGTTAAAAAATGATGGAAAACCTTGAACTGGAAGTGACCAGAAATTAAACATATCGAAGAATGCAGGGTGTAAATCTTTAAAAAGAGAAGCACAAACCACCACGTCCAAAAACAGATGATAGAAGGATTTATATTCAGCAGATGCAGAGCCTCTTTCACATAATTCAAACTGAAGGGCACCACTGAGAGAGAGGGATGCCAAACAGCTTCCTAAACTCTCCAAAAAGCTTGACATTCTTCTGCAAAATCCCTCGAGGCATGGAGAAAAAAATAGAAAGTCAAATAACTATTCTCAACACATGTTCTAGGTTTCCAGTTAGTTTATTATGGGAACACTGACCAGTGTAAAAGATGTGCTTCAGAATTTGAATTCCAGTCTGGAGGTCATTATGTGGTCAGCACACAGGCATCTGCGCAAAATAAAAGATAAACGCTTTAAAAAAGCAGTCCCTTTCAAACAACACATTTAAATATCAGTGCATTACAGAATGTGGAAACTATTTGCCACATTCTCAGACGTCCACTTTCAGTAGTTTCAGGAGTGTAATGTCTCAGTTTCTGTGAGATTTGCACAGGCTCTTAAAGCAGTGGAGTAAACGGAGACGACTTGACACTTTTCCATGTATGTTTCTGCCAGTTGTCCATACTATGCAGTTTCTTTAAGAGGTGTTTGTGTGACAGAAAGCTATGGTTTCCCAAAACTGCATTGCATACATATTTGTTTGCAAAAGAAAAAAGCAATAAACAAGAAAAAGGTTGCAATTTCTTGATTATGTAATAAAAAAAGTAGTCAATCTTTGCTTGTGACACATAAGAAAGAACTAGCAAAAAAGAAAGAAAAAATAAACAAACAAAAATAGTGGCCAATCATTGCTTATGTGACTCAAATAAAAAAAAAAAAACTAACAAAACAAAATGAAGGACAATCTTTGCTTATGAGACAAAAAAACAAACAAAAAGATGATCAATAGTTGCTTATGTGATTCAAATCAAAACAAACAAAACAAAATGAAAAACAATGTTTACTTGCGACAAAGAACTAACAAAAAAAAGTCCATCTTTGCTTGCGTGACTCAAAATCAAAACAAACATTGAAAAACAAAACAAAATGCACAATCTTTGCCTGTGACAAACTAAAACAATAAGATGATCAACCCTTGCTTACGTGACTCAAATCAAAGTAAACATGAGCAAAACAAAATGGACAATCTTTGCTTGTGACAAATAAACAAAAAAGAAAACCAAAAGATGGTCAATCTTTGCTTACCTTACTCAAATCAAAACAAACACAACCAAAACTAAATTATGGACAACTTTTGCCTGTGACAAAAACCAAACAAAAACAAAAATATGATCAAACTTTGCTTGCATGACTGGAATAAAAACAAAGGCTATCAAAACAAATGAAGGACAATCTTTGCTTGCATGACCTGAATAAATACAAACACCGGCTTGCATGACTCAAATCAAAAACACTAACAAAACAAAATGATGGACAATCTTTGCCTGAGACAAAAAACAAAACAAAAAGATGATCAATCTTTGCTTGCATGACTTGAATAAAAACAAATGCTAGCAAAACAAAATGAAGGACAATCTTTGCTTGTGACTCAAATAAAAACAAACACTAGCAAAACAAAATGAAGGACAATCTTTGCTTGTGACTCAAATAAAAACAAACACTAACTAAACAAAATGAAGGACAATCTATGATTGTGACAATAAAAACCAAACAAAAACAATAAGATGATCAATTTTTGCTTGTGTGTCTCAAATTAAAACAAACACAAGCAAAACAAAATGTACAACCTTAGCTTGTGACGAAAAACAAAACAAAATGAAGGACAATCTTTGCTTATGTTTCTCAAAACATAAGTACAAAAAGCTTTGAATGAGACTCAAAACAAAAACAAATCAAAAGAAAAGATAAGAAAAAAAGTGGCTGCTGATCTTAGTTTAGGTGACTCTCAAAACAAAAAACAAAAACAAATAAAATCAAACATCAGACAAATTTTGCATTCCTTCTGTATGTGCCAAAACAAAAAGAACAAAGAATGTGGCAAATCTTTGCTTATAGGACTTACAAAACAGAACATAAAAAGATGGCAAACCCTCACTTGTGGGGCTCAAAAAGCAAAATAAAAAGAAACAAAACATAAATAGGCTGCTAATCTTTATCTATGTAACTCAAAAAGAAACAAAACAAAACAGAAATCAGGCTAATCCTCCAGTCCTGGTAGCTCATTTGTTTAACAAATGTTCAGAACAGTCACTTGGCATCAAATCCTTCCTCCCAGAGCCGAAAAGCGTCCTAAAACTCCAGCAGCTGCCGATCATTTCAGCGTCACAATCCTCTCAGCTGCCTAATATGGGCACTTGGGGCCATCAGAGCCGCTCTGGGCATTTATGTCAGCAATGGCACTCCTCTTATACGCCGAATCAGGTTGGCCAGTCGTTTGGCCAGCGGTGGACTGGGCTCGTCCACCTGGAACGTGCGGGTCAGTAGGTTGTAAAATGAGCCGTAACCCACTGCCACCACCGTGCAGGTCAGACAGATGACGTTGTAGGGCATGCTGAAGTCAGGAGTGGGCAGATTTACCAGCAGGGGTTCAGTGTATACGCGCATAAAATAGCTGGACTCCTCCTTCACTGGGACACTGGAAGGCAGAGGGGAAGATGAAAACTGCTTTAGTAATAATAATAATAATAATAATAATAATAAAAACTAGACTACAACTTACAAGCTTGTCTGAACAGCTATGGAATTAAAAAAAAATGTATTCAATTAACATAAGACTTACTGTATTTGTTAGGTATGGGTAACGTATGAGTATAAAGGAATTTTTAGGTATGACTAATATGTTATATTAATATGTTATATTATAATAATATTGATTTGTTTGTTTGTTTTTTAATCTGAAAACATTTCTATTAAAGGCGACGCAGTGGCGCAGTAGGTAGTGCTGTCACCTCACAGCAAGAAGGTCGCTAGTTCGAGCCTCGGCTGGGTCAGTTGGCGTTTCTGTGTGGAGTTTGCATGTTCTCCCTGTGTTCTTGTGGGTTTCCTCCGGGTGCTCCGGTTTCCCCCACAGTCCAAAGACATGCACCATAGGTGAATTGGGTAGGCTAAAAATTGTCCGTAGTGTATGAGTGTGAATGAGTGTGTATTGATGTTTCCCAGAGATGGGTTGCAGCTGGAAGGGCATCCAACATGTGCTGGATAAGTTGGCGGTTCACTCCGCTGTGGTGAGATTAATAAAGGGACTAAGCCGAAAAGAAAATGAATAATTGAATGAACATTTCTATTAAACTTCTAACAAAAATGTTGTCTTTTGCAGACTAAAGCCCCGGTTTTTTAGTTTCGGTTACGAAAGTCACTATGTCAGATTATGCGATTTTTTTTTTCTTGATAAAATCTTAACTTGACATTCCTTCACGATCAGTCATCCGGTGATGTCTACGACGAGTTTTATTTCCCAAAGCAGTCACAAGTGTGACTCAATTTCAGTCTCAATTGAAATTTTTTTTAATCTTATTTCAATCTTAATAAACACTGATGCTTGCAGACAACTAATAGCTACTTTATTTAAGGGCATTCATTATGACATGGATAGGATCAAACTTATGATTTCTTTTTAATATTAAGATATTTCCTTTGAAATCGAAATGTATATTGTCCTGCCATGGGTTGCTTATTAAGCAATCCCTCGTCTGAGTAACACGGAGAAATGAAAGCAGCAGCAAGAAAAAAATAAGATGTTCAAGACATAATCATAAAAATAATGACATATTAAAAAATTTGCAAGTATATAACTGAGATTGGGGCGACGCAGTGGCGCAGTAGGTAGTGCTGTTGCCTCACAGCAAGAAGGTCGCTGGTTCGAGCTTCGGCTGGGTCTGTTGTTCGTGTGGGTTTCCTCCAGGTGCTCCGGTTTCCCCCACAGTCGAAAGACATGCACCATAGGTGAATTGGGTAGGCTAAATTGTCCGTATTGTATGAGTGTGAATGGATGTTTTCCAGACATGGGTTGCAACTGGAAGGGCACCCGCTGCGTAAAACATGTGCTGGATAAGTTGGCGGTTCATTCCGCTGTGGTGACCCTGGATTAATAAAGGGACTAAGCCGAAAAGAAAATGAATGAATGAATGAATGAGATCTGTGATAAAACAATTAAAGTGAAGCATTCATTAAATCCTTTTTTTTCCTCAGAGCAAAACAAATTTTCCACCCGTACAGCTGAGTAGTGGATGGGCACAAACAAAAATATAATTCGTATATTTTTCTTGGAAAAAAAAAATCTTTTTGAAACGAATTTCATTTAGTATAATTTTTATCTTACTTGGAATGTGTCTTTTGTTGGTCAGATATCTATAAACAAGAATAACAAAAAACATTTGAGGTGATGCGCTTCAAAACCAGTCGGCTATATGCGCCAAAACACGAATAGCCGTGAGATTGTGTTGGTTTGTTGAATAAAATAATAATCTAACCTAAATAAAATGAAAGAGAAATATTCAGTTTCAGAGAAGCCTACACTGTAAAAAGTGATTAGTTATTTAAAGCGAGTAAAGCAATTGCCTAAAAAGCAACAAGTTGACTATATTTAAAAATAATGTAAGTGAACCCATTGTAACTTGAAGCTTAAATACAGTTAACTAATCACTTTTTACAGTGTATATTAAACAGTTTTCACTATTAATGACAAATTTGAATAAGCAGGAAATGCTTTTACAATGTATTCGCAACGCTGAACCTGTTCCCAGATTATCGCAGAAGAACAAACTCTGTTGGAAGGCTGAGAGAACTCAGAAACTCACTTT
The DNA here is from genome assembly GCA_903798195.1 of Danio kyathit. NCBI lineage: Eukaryota > Metazoa > Chordata > Actinopteri > Cypriniformes > Danionidae > Danio > Danio kyathit. The sequence goes on from LR812541.1 coordinate 9,977,616, forward strand.
AAGAATGAAGACATCTGCATATTATTGTCAGTCTGTCAGATTGAATTGCTCAACACCTTAATAGTTTTAAAAAAGATGGTTAAAGTTTGCATAACTAATGATTGATCTTATCCAACTATGATACACCCATAAGTAAATATGCAGCCTATTTATTGATTACCTGACTAGCGCATTAACGGCAGCACCCACTGATATAACGGAGAAGTTATGTGCTCCTATTGCACAGTGTCACCCATGTGACAGAACTCGTCGTGAAGAACGAGAAAAACATTAAACATGCTAGACTTTCTGCAATGGTGTTGTGAGGCTCGCAGGCATGGTATCGGTCATGAACTATGCCTAATTACACGAGAAGAAACGATTGAATCTTGTGTCACGACGGCCATTTGTCGTTTACGAATCCACACGACACCGTACATCAAGGAAATCATGCCAAAGTCGTTACAAATTTGTGTGATCAGACCTGGGCTTAAAGGGTCACGAAACACCAAAACACATTTTTTGAGCTGTTGACAGTCATATATGTGTCCCACGCTGCTATAAACACTATAAGGACACATATATTGCACTAAAAAGTGAAAATTGGTTGTTTTTGCGTTATTTTGAGCAAATTCGTTCTTCCGGTTTGAAACGAATTTTTGTAGCTGCGTCACGGCCATGAGATACTTAGGTGTAAATCCAGCCGGAGAGTGGCTGTCTGTCTTTTCTAGGACGTTCTTACGTATCTGAGTGTGCTTTCATGAGAAAGACGTGCTTCAAACCAATCAGCGCGCTCTATTGTGTATGACGCGAAACTTCATTAATATGCATGATAGTTCCGGAGACTGTTTACCAGTTTACACTGTTCAGACGGCAGAGAGACGCCACGTTGTGTTGCCAAAACAAGTGAAAGTACAAGAATTTCAAGACAAGAGTCGTAGGTGTTATTAGTGTGTTGGAACGAAGGTTTTGTTTTCATTTTCCCTTTATGAGAGAGCAGCTGGACTCACGTGTGGATTACAGTGCACGCGACAGAAACGCGTTTGTAAGGAACATTTTTACCCGAGAGCTTTTTCTCATCTGGAAATGGTGAAATCCTGATTTGCCGCTCGTCTCCTTTTAATAAAAAGACACAGCTTCAGTTTGATTGTCTGTCTACAGATTTGGTAAGTGTTTGCAGTGGACTGCCCTTTGTTTAAATGCTGCTCTCTGAGTGTAAACATGTAAACACAAACTATTCCCGTCGTGCAGGATTTTCGCTGCAATTTGTGACAGGATAGTCTATACACACACGGCTTTCTGACGCTACCTACCGAGTACATAAGTTACAGAGAAATGCGGAGGATTTTTTTCTCTCATTCGCCATGCTGTATCAAATCAGCCTCTGTGTGTTTGTTTTTCCTGTCAAACTTAGCGCGTGCCCAAATGTTAACTCCCTTCTATGCATATCTTACTCTCTTTCCCTCCCCCGACACTCCCACACTCCCAGAGCTGGACACGCCCAACTTTCCTGACTTTTTTCAAAACAGAGGTGTGACAACACCCTGCTGAGACAGGGGGTTTCGTGGCCCTTTAAATGAATTTCAATTTTCTGTAAAAATACGATTGGTCAAAGCTCTGATTAAAAGTTAAACCATTGATTTTGTGTTGTACTAAATAAATAGAAACATGTCTGAACACATGGCATACGTTTTTATTATTAGTATTTTATTATTACAATTCACTAATTGTATTTACAACTTATGTAGTTTTTAATAAATATTTTTTAAATAAGTAATGTATGTGTTTGAGCATTTTTTGTTCTGTTTTACAATTTAAAAATAAAACCATTTTCATTTAGTGCACAAAATGAATCATAAAGACATGCCAATTTTTCCATATATGCTCATATTCATAGACCACAAATAACAATTTATATATGTAAATGTAAAAATTATCATAGATTAAAACAAATTTGAACAATTTACTCAAACACATACCTAATAAATCCAGTACATCCAAAGAAAGTGACAATTTCTGACTGGAGTATATTTAGTTTTTTTTGTTGAACATTATTTATAAATCAAACAGTAACTTTCATAACTGATGTGCCGTTAACAGCCACCAGTGTCGCTAAAAACTGTTCTTTCAGAATTCTACTAGGGATGCTCATTTTGGTTAATTTTGCCAATCGACAACCGCCGCTCGTTACCGAACATTAACCGTTAACTGGTCAAGATTGATATTAAATTATTATTTAATTTTAAAAAAATGTACATGTCTATTTTGTATCTGACACATTATATATTTCAATTTGAAATACTCATTTATTTTAACATGCGAACATAATAACAACAGAACATCTTCACGCACCTGCAGTGTTTCCAGCAACATAGAAAAACATTATAAACTAAATAAAAAGAATAAAATAAATAGTCCTGTCCTAGATATTTTTCACTGGCTGAATCCTTTTTATGAACCAGCATATGCTGTTTTTTTTTCCCATCAAATGTTTTTTTCTTCCATCAAATAAAAATAGCAGACTACCTCATATCAATCGCTTCACGGAAAATATGCATTGAATTAATGCTCCGCTGTTATTCCTTTATCATAAACCTCTATCAACATTTTTAATAGAAGTCATTCATTTAAAGATTATGTCTTGAGTGTCTGGTTCTACCTTAGAGCTTGTGTGCTTTTATTTCCCCTCTCACTCTCACTTCATGTGCGCGCAATGCGTGTGATGAAAGACAATGAGAAGGCGCATATGTTGACTTTTTGTAAATTATAGGCTACTATAGCATAGAACAATTTTGTTGTTTACATATGATATTGCATTCATTTGCATACATGTTTTATAAGCTATTAAATGAAAGCAAAAATCAAGAAAATCTTTGGATTTGTTTGATTCGTAGATTATGTGGGCTATTTTAAAAATAGATATTTTATAAGACCTATTCATAACTGTAATTTTCCAAATGGAAAAGAAGTTGGTTTGTTGGTTGTACACTAAATCATCACAACTATAGCTTATTTGTTGTGTCTATGAGTGGTGCCGGAGCGCGCTCTGTTGGAGAGTAAATCATGATGCTAGGACTTGTGGCCGGCTTGTTTCCAAAGCAAAGCACATTTCATTAAAGTTTTGTTTTGCGGTTTCTTTGTTTATGTGTGTATGACGCAGATCAAGGACATAGGCAATCAGCATCAGCGCTGGTTTGGCATCAACTCATCCGTGTTAAACTGTGACCAGCAATATTCTTCTTTCATCTTGCTTCTTTGCCAAATGTCTGTAGGCACGTGTTACCATGCCACGAGTTAACAAATATGTCTTGCACATTCATGCAGCCAATTTAAATAATATATATATTTTTAATTGTTTAACTGATACCATTAATCAGTTAAAAACGCACCCTTTCGGTTAATGGTGAATCGGTTATTATGAGCATCTCTAAATTCAACACAAAGCTCCATAAAAGAGCATACTTTAGGTTAAAAAACAATTCTATAAAGGTAGAACCGTGTGTGAAAATACCACCTAATACCATATTAAAATGTTTTATGACACTCAAGGGCTCAAATTTGAAAGAAAAAGTGTCTATTTATTTCGCACTTCTGTCACAACAGGCTAGTTTATACTTACAAACTGCTAAACAACGGCTGGTCCAGTGTGAAGTTGGTGTTCATTGCAACCATACTTGGCACGAGGGCACTGACCACTGACGATCTGTAAAAACACATCAATCAGATGTAGACACTGCAAAGTCTAGACATTTCAAAATACGACCGGAGTCTTACCCGACGTAGAAGCCGTGGTTGGGGTCAGGGGTGTATTCAGTCCATTTGAGCAGAGCCCTTTCAAACTGCACCGTGATCTCGGTCATGGAGTGGGGGGGCAGCTGAATCAACATCTCCAGAAGATGAGGACGGTGGCGGTCTTTAGCCGGCTGGTAGTGAATATAGCCTACAGGAGAAAGCATGAAATGTTAGCTCTGTTGACTTTACAATTGATGTGCTGTGCTCTGATGATTCTTCGATTTTGTTGGTGTGTGTTTAGTTTAGTACTCGAAATCTCTACCAGAATAGTTATTTAAATATTGCATAATATTTTAGTAATCTTGCACATTCCATATTATATAAATCTGAAATAATCAATAATAATTCCCATAATCAAAGAACTGCCCTAAAACCTGCAATGTCCACATACAAACCATGTATAAAGCTTTGGCGTATCTAGTAAAGAGAATGAACTCACTGGGCTTGTTTTCTCTGCTCTTGCTGGTGACTGTGAGCGTGTGAATGTACAGCTGCAGGTACCAGGGCACTGAATCCATCAGCAGTACAGGAAACGCCCGAAAAGGGTGGTTATTATAGATGACAGTGTGGATTTCCCCCGTCTGCAGCCCAAAACCAGACACATAGCGTTCTGCATGCAGCAGCGGACGCAGCATATCACCTAAAATGACAATCAACACAAGAAAAATTCATCTATTTAAGTAACGATAAATGATAAGCAATGCTGCAAATTATCTTTCTTGCAAAGGCCAATTGGAACTTGAAAGTATGATCAGAAGCCACAGGTAATACAGGGTTTCTGCAGATATCATAATGTCAAATTTAAGACTTTTTAAGACCTTTTTAAGACTATTAAGTATTAAATTTAAGACCTATATCACAATATCAAAAACACGCGAGAGAAAATGCAAAATCACAAAATTAGTGGTAAAATAAATGTATTTAAACTGAACTGTAATAAAGACAGGTTAGATGACCACTGAACTACAAAAAAAAAACATCTTAAGGCTGATTTATATTTATACCTTACGAAACGGACGAGGCTTTTATACTTGACGCGTTCGCCATTGTAATATTCTTTAAAACGACAGGGGCCGGTCAAAAGAAAACCACAGTAAAGTCAGAGGGATAAACAGAGAAGTAGGACGTTTCCGGAACTATGTCGTATCATTAATATCATTCAAGATTTTAAAACTAATTATTTTTTATTATTTTTATAATTTATTATAATGATTATAAAGATTTTTATAACCATTCAAGATTTTTTAAATCAACCTTTGATGCATCACCTGCTTTTGTTCATATCTCAGACAGTTTTACCTATTAAAGTTAAATATCAATGACAAGAGAAAATGGGTTGCTCTACAATTATATTTTTTATTATAGTAAGAATAAAAGCAAAAAAAAAACTTACTAAAAATACTGACATTTTTTTTTTTTTGCCCACTCAACAATTCACACGTTACTGTCTGGCTAGTTTCTGTCCTATAAACGCTAAAAAGGCAATAATGGTCCAACATTCCTGACCATTATCACCAGTAAAGCCCAGAATTTGGGCATCAGTACATTGGAAACTGATAGGTTCATATATTATTTTCAAGTTATCAAAGACATAATTTGTCACTTAATTTTAGTTTGTAGCTATTAACCACACGGGTCTCCACTTTTACCATGGCATCTTTTTTTAAAATGGGTGACGCAATGGCGCAGTAGGTAGTGCTGTCGCCTCACAGCAAGAAGGTCGCTGGTTCGAGCCTCGGCTGGGTCAGTTGGCGTTTCTGTGTGGAGTTTGCATGTTCTCCCTGCGTTCCAGGTGCTCCGGTTTCCCCCACAGTCCACAGACATGCGGTATAGGTGAATTGGGTAAGCTAAATTGTCCATAGTGTATGGAAGTGTGAAGGAGTGTGTATGGATGTTTCCCAAAGATGGGTTGCAGCTGGAAGGGCATCCGCTGCATAAAACATGTGCTGGATAAGTTGGCGGTTGATTCCGCTGTGGCGACCCCAGATTAATAAAGGAACTAAGCCGAAAAGAAAATGAATGAATGAATGAAAATGCTGCCTGGGTCATTTTTTTGTAACCCAAGTCAACGTGTGGCTTAAAACAATGTCTCTAAAATTATTTCAGTGGTAGAATAACTTTTAATTTAATGAATTCTGCTGCTACAACTTCCAGATCTGACTCCAGCATTAAAAAAAAAAAAGTGTAAAACGTCTGACTGCACCAATCAAACAGAATCATACCGCTGTCTCCTTTCCAGCGCAGGAGGAGATTGAGTGAGCGTAACTGTCCAAATGTCTCAGCTCTGGTCAGGTCATAGACTGAATACGTCCTGCGATCTCCCAGAACCACAGCCTGGCTGAGCAGAGGCGTGGCAGGACTGAGCTCAAACAGCTCCCCCTGTGGGACAAACAGCACAGAACACTTGTAAACTACAGCAGACTTGAGATAGCAGAGCGGTGGGACACACTAGCTTCTTAACCAGCCCATTTACAGAAAAAACTATAGAGTCACAAAGCAGAAAGAAAGTGTTGTATTGTTTTTGAATCACCTCAGGGTTGTCTGTGACGTCCACGTAGACTTTACTAGAGGAAGCAAGAGGGCACGCCTCTGTCAGCGTTCGAGAAAACATCTTGAACATGGACCATTCTGAGAAGAGATGACAATAGAAATTAATAGACAGATGGACGGAGCGTCAGCAAACCACATGGAGCTACAAAATGAGGTTTGCTTGACAGCACAGAGTGATTTATTATAGACTTGAGGTAAACGTAGGGGTGAGTAATTTGACCAATATAGGAATCATTTTACATTGTGATGGCAAAACATATCATTATATAATTATTTCCTATTTAAATAAGGTGTTCGCTGGTTTGAGCCTCGACTGGGTCAGTTGGCATTTCTGTGTGGAGTTTGCATGTTCTCCCCGTGTTCGCGTAGTCTCCTCCGGGTGCTCCGGTTTCCCCCACAGCCCAAAGACATGTGGTATAGGTGAATTAGGTATGCTAACATTGACCTTTGTGTATAAGTGTGTGTGTGAATGAGTGTGTATGGATGTTTCCCAGGGATGGGTTGCGGCTGGAAAGGCATCCGCTGAATAAAACAATGGCGGTTCATTCCGCTGTGGGGACCCCAGATTAATAAAGGGACTAAGCCGACAAGAAAATGAATGAATGAATAAATAAGGTGTTTATCATGTCAGGTTTTCATAAAACAGCTAATTTTATAACCGTTGTGACCTAAATATGATTTTTATTTACAAGTTCAGCGTTAAACTAGATATTAATGTTTGAGGACAAACTTTATGGTGGCTTGAGAAAGCCTGTTAGAAGTAGTTTTTTTTTAGTTTGAAAAAGTATTAAGTTGGCTAAAAGAATGTTTAAGATGCCTGCAGTCAACAATGCAGCCACTGTAAAGAGTGAAACAAGCCAGTCTAGCATGAATTCGCATGTTGTTAGCATGTTTCTAGCATGAATTAACATGATGCTAGCATGATTCTAGCTTGAATTAGTATGATATTAGCATGATTCTAGCATGCATTAGCATATAACTAGCATGATTCTAGCATGAATTAGCATGATTCTAGCATGACTTAGCATGATATTAGCATGCTTCTGGCTTGAATTAGCATGATATTAGCATGATTCTAGCATGAATTAGCATTATAGTAGCATGATTCTAACGTGAATTAGCATAATATTATCATAATTCTAGCTTGAATTATCATGATGTTATCATGATTTAAGCATGAATTAGCATGATTCTAGCTTGAATTAGTATATTAGCATTAATCTAGCATGAATTAGCATGATTCTATCACGAATTAGGATGATATTAGCATGATTCTAGCATGAATTAGCATGATTCTAGCTTGAATTAGCATGATATTAGCATTATTCTATCATGAATTAGCATGATTCTAGCATGAATTAGCATGATTCTAGCTTGAATTAGCATGATATAAGAATTATCCTAGCTTGAATTAGCATTACATTAGCATGATTCTAGCTTGAATTAGCTTGATATTAGCACGAATTAGCATGATTCTATCATGAATTAGCATGATATTAGCATGATTCTAGCATGAATAAGCATGTTTCTAGCACGAATTAGCATGTGCTAGCATCTTTCTATCACAATTAACATGTCAGTAGGATGTTAAAACTATTAGCATGTGTTAGAATAGCTAGTCACAGTCTATGGGGCAGTTGCTAGGGTGTTGGAAGTGGTTGCTAGGGAGTGGCTAGTAAGTTTAAAGGTCATCAGTGATTGGCTGCTGGCTAGACTGAGTTGAATGAGGCCAGACTAGTCTGTAGGACAGTCTGATGCAGAGTTATGAGCTCACAAAGTTTGACCCAATGTTGGGACTTTTGGGGATTTTCTGGGTCGTTTTTCGGAAAACTGAAAGTCAGATCAGTTAGAAAAGATATAGCAACCTGAGTCATAATTAAATAAAAAATACCACAAAAACATTCACAAGTACTCAAGCTCGAAATTCCTTCTGTTTTTATTTTGGCTCTTTTTAAGAAAGGTTGGTTAATTCAGTAATTTGTTACCTGGAGAATACCTCCTACCGGATCATTTGAATCCATGAGCTGTTTGCTAACTGAAGACTCACTCTGACTGAATCAGTAATTTCAGACTCAACTCTGACTGGATCATATGAATCAGTAAATAGTTAACTGGAGACTCGCTCTGACCCAATATTTGAATTAGTGAATCATTAAGTTGCTTGCTAAATTGAGACTCACTCTGAATTAATCAATTGAATTTGTAAACTGTTATCTGAAGACTCGCACTGACAAGATCAGTGGAATCAGACAATCAGTGAATTGTTTGTTAACTGGAGACTCACACTAAACTGATCAGTTGAATCAGAAAGTCAGTAAATTGTTTGCTAACTGGAGAGTCACTCTGACTGAATCATCTGAATCAGTAAATAGTTAACTGAAGACTCGCTCTGACCAAATGTTTGAATTAGTGAATCAGTGAGTCGCTTGCTAACTTGAGACTCGCTCTAAATGAATCATTTGAATTTGTGAACGATTAACAGAAGACTCACAGTGACCAAATCAGTTGAATCAAAGAATCAGTAAAAGGCTTGCTAACTGAAGAATCATTCTGACTGAATAACCTGAATCATTAAATAGTTAACTGAAGACTCGCTCTGACCAAATCTTTGAATTAGTGAATCACTGGGTTGCTTGCTAACTGAAGATTCACTCTGACTAGATCATCATATGAATCAGTAAATAGTTAACTGGGGTCGCTTTTACCAAATATTTGAATAAATGAATCATTGTGCTGCTTGCTAACTTGAGACTCGCTCTGAACGAATCATTAGAATTTGTGAACTGTTAACCAAAGACTCGCACTGACCAGATCAGTTGAATCAAAGAATCAGTAAATTGTTTGCTAACCGAAGACTCACTTTGACTGGATCATCTGAATCAGTAAATAGTTAACTGAAGGCTCGCTCTGACCAAATATTTGAATTAGTGAATCAGTGATTTGCTTGTTAACTGAAGACTCACTCTGGCTAGATCGGTTGAATCAGAGAACAAGTGAGTTGCTTGCTTACTTGATACTCGCTCAGAACAAATCATTTAATTTGTGGACTGTTATCCAAAACTCGCACTAACCAGATCAGTTGAATCAGAGAATCAGTAAATTGTTTGCTAACTGGAGACTCACTCTAACTGGATCATCTGAATCAGTAAATCATTTACTGGAGATTCGCTCTGACCAAATATTTGAATTAGTGAATCGGAGTGTTGCTTGCTAACTTGAGACTAGCTCTGAATGTATCATTAGAATTGGTGAACTGTTATCCAAAGACTCGCACTGACCAGATCAGTTGAATCAAAGAATCAGTAAATTGTTTGCTAACTGGAGACTCACTCGGACTGGATCATCTAAATCAGTAAATAGTTAACTGGAGACTCTGTCTGACCAAATGTTTGAATTAGTGAATCAGTAAGTTGCTTGATAACTTGACGTGCTCTGAATGAATCAATTGAATTGTTAACCAAAGACATACACCGACATGACCAGTGGAATCAGTTAGCTGTTGTTAGCGGGAGACTCACTCTAACTGGAATATCTGAATCAGTAAATCATTAACTATAGATTCACTCTGACCAAATTACAGAATCAGTGAGTTGTTTGTTAACTGGATACTCACTCTTGCTAGATTGGTAGAATCAGAGAACCAGCAAGTTGCTTGCTTACTTGAAGCTCTGAATGAATCATTTGAATTTGTGAATCATTAACCGAAGACTCACACAGACCTGAGCAGTAGAATCATTTACTGGAGATTCGCTCTGACCAAATATTTGAATTAGTAAATCAATGTGTTGCTTGCCAACTTAAGACTTGCTCTGAACGAATCATTTGAATTTGTGAACTGTTAAAAGACTCGTAACTGGAGACTCGCTCTGACTAGATCATTTAAATCTGAGAATCAGTGAGTTGTTTGCAAACTGGAGACTTGCTAATTGGATCATTTGAAACAGAAAATCATTAGGTGTGTTCGACTTCATGCAGTGCTGCGCAGATCGATCAAAATCTGTCTTAAATCGGTGCATGGTAGTTAGAAATTTTGTCCGGATTGATGCTGCGCCGGCGCCACGTGACTGTCACATGTGGCATCAAAGTACCGCGACAGCGCTCCGAGATCAGATGACTGACTTAACCTGTACAGCGTCTGAAGAGCATCTGCACGAGGTCTGATGACGACACCGATATTACACGATTGGCCGAGTTCACCGCATGACAATAACCACGTGTGATTCGGGTTTATTATTGGACAAATTCCGTCACACAAATTTCAAAACAAACCCTTAACTTTTCATACCCTCTCTATCTTGTACACATCATGCTTTTTAAAAGACTACAAATATTTTACTGCACTAATCATCTTTTGTCAAATAATCTGGTTATAAAGGCTAGATTGTTTGCACAGGTTTATTTTCGACCTTTTTTATACAGACTATTTACTGCATTCAGCTGCATGAACGATTTAAATGATATATTTTAGTGAATAACCTAAATATTAACTGAAGTAAGTCTTACAGACTTGAAATAAAATAATTATCATCATATCCTGCTACTCTAAAGGTTTCTTAACAAATTAGGTTAAAGAACTATTTTATAAAATAATTATAAAATAATTTTTAGGAATAAAAAATATATATATTTTATTTCCTGTCTAGCTGTTTATTCAGTTTTAAAAGTAATATTGATGTACCTGCTCCTTCTGGGAAACTTCTACTTAAAGTGTAGCTCACTTATTTTACGAATGTCCTTTTGTTCAATCTTTTTGGATTAAAATTCTTTTTTGAAAATGCTTTCATTATCCAAAATAATCTTAATCATTGTTTAGGACTTAATCAAAACACCTTGTTTTGGGGTTTACACTAATATCTATTGGAAAGTTTTATATCTATAAATGTAAATAAATGTTAACCTCTTTTTAGCATATTAAACAAGAACCATTAGCCTAGAGTGATGTTTAAACTTCTAGAATTTGTGCTTATTGCTTTGTATTTAATAGGCCTGTTCGTTTTTATGTTTATATTACCCTCTCGTTTCCCCTTATTTCTCTCATGCGTTTGTAATATATTTAATTCATAATTCACTTGTTTAATAATGAACTATAGTTTGTAGAGACTGAATTGTGTTTTATTTGTAAATCATTTGTTGTTATAAATTAAAAAAAAAAAATGATGATGACGCCATGTGATCTGTCATCATGACTGCCGCAGCTTTGAACCCCGAAGTGTCCGGCTTGATGTCTCCGTTTTCAACTCCGCCCCCGCCTGCGCTCGGCTAATCTCGTTGATCACCGGCTGCAGCTATGCTTCATGTCGAACGCACCTAATAACTGGAGATTCGCTCTGACCAAATATTTGAATTAGTGAATCAGTGAGTTGTTTGTTGGCTGGAGATTGGACCATCTGAATCAGAAATGACTGAATCGAATGCTGCTATCATGTCTGTGGGTTCAGATTAGTTTAGTTTAAAATAATGAGCAATTATGTTTTTATAAAATGTAGCAGAGTAAAAGGTATAACATTATGCTGACAAAAATTTTATTTAATTAACCACTGGCAGATCAATGCTGAAGTTCTGATATATCCATAATGTTGCTCTTTTAAAAGTATCAAAACTAAAAAAAGTCATTTTTTTCCTGCTGTGAAAACAAGCAAATGCTTTAATATAGAGCCAATCCATCTCAGAAATTGTTTGCTGCTGACATTGAATTCAAACTGAGCTGAGCTTCCCATAAGTATCCTAAAAAGCCATTTCCATTCCCGTGAACAGCTTAGGCTCATGATGCTTTTGGGAAACGCAGCCCACTGCAATGCTTATCCGACGACAGGAAACCATATCATGGATCCATTAGATTGAGTTACTTCACAATTAACTAAATGAAATTGTACACAGTTTGTGCAATAACATTTATTTAAACTAAACATTAAAAATTCAGCTGGATGACAGAAATCATACACTGCCAGAAAAAATGAAGCATGATTGTACTATAGTGACAATCAACTATAATCTGTGTTATTTAACATGTACATGATATAAACCGTTTAATTGTCTTTAAAATAATCGAATAACTTGCAATCAAGGCTGAATGTTAAAGGGATAACTAAAAATATGAAAATTCAACTTAAATGGTTCCAAACCGGAATGAGATTTTTCTTCTGGTGAGCATAAAACAAGATATAATGAAGATTGTTGGAAGCTGGTCGCTACTGACTTGCATAGTAGAGAAAAAAGCAAATACTATAAAAGTCAATGTCTACCGGTTCCCAACATTCTTTAAAATATCTCCTTTTGTTTTAAACAAAGAAAGAGACTCATACAGGTTTACAACAAAAGTAGGATGAGTAGATGATGACAAAATTTTCATTTTGTGGTGATCTATCATTTAAAAAAATAGTGTTTAGTGGGAATCGTTATCCATTTTACTCTTAGAAATAACTAAAACGTTCCGTTTAGATAGCCTTTTTGCCCGTTTTTGTGAAAATAAGGTAGACATGGATCCCTGTGAGGTAGTTTTCCAAGTGCAGGTTTAACAAACAACACCTTAAATAAGAACATTAAATGTATCTATAAACACACACGCACGCACGCACGCACACACACACACACACACACACACACACACACACACACACACACACACACACACACACACACACACACACACACACACACACACACGTTTGTTTTTGTGAAAAGTGGGTACATTACATAGGCTTCCATTCATTTTATACAGATCAAACAGTATATTAAATTGCCCTCACCCCACCCTACCTCTAAACCCAACCATCACAGGAGACAGTGTACAGCTTTACTCCCTGAAAAAACTCATCCTGTGTGATGTATAAGCTTTTGGAGAAGTGAGGACGTCACCAATGTCCTCATATTTCACCTCCTTTTTGTAATACCTGTGTCATACCCATGTCATTATACAGATTTGTGTCCTGATATGTCACAAAAACACGTACACACACACACACACACACACACACACACACACACACACACACACACACACACACACACACACACACACACACACACACACACACAAAAACAATGTACATGAAATGATACAACCATAAGTAAACTAATCACTAATCATAAGTAAAATGAAGGGATCCATGTTTGCGTTTTGTCACAAAAATGCGTGAATCTGTAAATTTTTTTGTTGTTTATTTTCAGATACAAAACTACGTGGAATACCTCAGGTGTGAGACCATTATTTTCGAACATTTTCAGGTCATTTTAAGTTCGAAGATAACTTTTGGTCAGTATAATAGAGATATGACATTTTTATACCATCACATCTCTACTCTGAAAGAATCCTTGTAGAAGTCTAAACCTACAAAAAGCTTTATAGTTGGACCTCTGAAATGGGAAATAAGAAACTCTTCCACCATCAAACATTCATTAGTAACTCACCCTTTTTGCCTTGTCCTGAAGTGTAGAGATCAAACACCACATTGAGAGTTTGCCTCAACTCCCATGCTTTACTTGTGCATTGTTCATCCTGAGGAAGAAGAAAATGCAGAGGGTCATTAAGATGCAAGAAATTTTACAAATCTCCAGTCTCTGCCAGAATACTTTATCTTTCAGGGCTCCATTTTTAAGTTCTTTTCTATTGACAGTTGCTTTAATTGCACCCAAAAATTAACATTCTTTTTACTATTTAGTATGTTTACTTATACTTCACTTGTTCTAAACCTGTTTGAGTTTCTTTCTTCTGTTGAACACAAAGGAAGATATTCTGAAGAATGCTGGTGTAGGAAATTAGTTTTTTTTTTTTTGCTTTTCTCCTGCTGAGCTTTAATGAATGACCAAATAATAATAATATTAATAATTAATGTTTATATAATGCCTTTAAAACTTAATTCTCAAAGCGCTTTACACAAAAAAGATGCAGAAATAAAGCAGTTTAGAATAACAGTAAAATTGAATCATTCAAGATAAAACATTCAAATATCTAGAAACATAAAACAAACCAAGAAAGCACACCTCATGAATAGGCGAGTGTAAAGTAGTGAGTTTTCAAGGATGATTTAAACGATTTAAAACATTCAGCCTCTTTAATGTCATAGGGGAGAGAGTTTCAGAGCCTCGGAGTCAGGGATGCGAAAGCCCGGTCACCCATAAAGCGCAGACGAGTGGAGGGGACTGTTAAAAGACCAGAGTCAGAGGAACAGAGGTCACGTGAATAAGAGTACCAAGTTAAGAGTTTTGACGAAATCTGACTGGAAGCCAATGGAAAGATTCCAAAACATGAGTAATGTGTTCTCTGATTTCAGTCCCTGTCAGAAATGACCAGAGAAGGGTCTCATGACTTTAATGTTAACTTCACACCTTTCTGCAAATTTCAGGAGTCAAAATACTGACCCTCAAGCATGACCAAATGACCAGAGAAGGGTTTCATGACCTTAAGGTTAACTTTCTCCAAATTTGATTTGGTTAATTGACGCTATGATAATCATGCTGACTCTACAAACCTCAAATTTGTGCTTTGCGATCAGAAATAATGTGCAGCTAGTTGAGAGAGAGAGGGCGAGAGAGAGCGAGCCTGATCAACTCACTTTTCTCTCTTACCTGATAGGCCGACCTTTGGCCAGCACCCAAATTTTGACTCTAAAGGCCCGTGCACACAGAGATGTTTTTTGCTCGCGTTTTCTGTCGACGTTTAATGCCTTGTGACTAAATAAAGGGCGTCAATGTGATCGGGCACACCAATATGCAAAACGGCAGGCGCAGAAACGTCATTTAAAAAAAAAAAAAAACGCCTCATGCTCATTTTTTTTCTTTTGATGTGCCGCGTCAAAACCTTCTCCACCAATCAGATTGGCACTTTTGTACATGTGCACGGAGCTGCTGAAGTTACAGTGACCAGCACTTGGAGGCGCTCAAGTGCAAAACTGTCAATGTGAGCGCACATTGAAGAAGATGCCCAGAGGCGATATGAATGTGGAGCTGCTTATTGCGCTGGTGAACAATAATCATTTCTTCATCGCTAGAGCTGGAGCTGCTACTTAAACCATCCATAACAACAAGCGTGTCAACTTGGTCTTCTTCTGTGTTACAAGCGGGTGTCAGAAGCTTAAAGTTGTGTAGCGCCATCTAAGGTCAAGGAGTGATTTTGCATACTCTTCTGATTGACGCCTGTGAGAATCTCTTGGGTTTGCATCAGGAAAAACGTCTTAAAAAACGCTGACTATAAACACAAACGGAAAGCGTCCCGGTATGTACGAGCCTTAAAGGCCCGTGCACACAGAGACGTTTTTTTGCTCGTGTTTTCCGTCGACGTTTAACGCCTCGTGACTAAATAAAGGGCACCAATGTGATCGGGCACACCAACGCACAAAATGGCAGGCGCAAAAGCATCATTTTTAAAAAAACGCCTCATATTCGTTTTTTTGTTTTGATGTGCCGCGTCAAAACCTTTTCCACCAATCAGATTGGCACTTTTGTACATGTGCACGGAGCTGCTGAAGTTACAGTGACCAGCACTTGGAGGCGCTTAAGTGCAAAACTGTCAATGCGAGCGCACATTGAAGAAGATGCCCAGAGGCGATATGAACATGGAGCTGCTTATTGCGCTGGTGAACAATAAACATTTCTTCATCGCTAGAGCTGGAGCTGCTACTTGAACCATCCATAACAACAAGCGTGTCAACTTTGTCTTCTTCTTCTGTGTTACAAGCGGGTGTCAGAAGCTTAAAGTTGTGTAGCGCCATCTAAGGTCAAGGAGTGATTTTGCATACTCTTCTGATCGACGCCTGTGAGAATCTCTTGGGTTTGGATCAGGAAAAACGTCTTAAAAAACGCTGACTATAAACACAAACGAAAAGCGTCCCGGTATGTACGAGCCTTAAAGGCCCGTGCACACAGAGACGTTTTTTTGCTCGTGTTTTCCGTCGACGTTTAACGCCTCGTGACTAAATAAAGGGCACCAATGTGATCGGGCACACCAACGCACAAAACGGCAGGCGCAAAAGCATCATTTTTTAAAAAACGCCTCATGCTTGTTTTTTTGTTTTGATGTGCCGCGTCAAAACCTTCTCCATCAATCAGATTGGCACTTTTGTTCATGTGCACGGAGCTGCTGAAGTTACAGTGACCAGCACTTGGAGGCGCTCAAGCACAAAACTGTCAATGCGAGCGCACATTGAAGAAGATGCCCAAAGGCGATATGAATGTGGAGCTGCTTATTGCACTGGTGAACAATAATTATTTCTTCATCGCTAGAGCTGCTACTTGAACCATCCATAACAACAAGCGTGTCAACTTTGTCTTCTTCTTCTGTGTTACAAGCGGGTGTCAGAAGCTTAAAATTGTGTAGCGCCATCTAACGTCAAGGAGTGATTTTGCATACTCTTTTGCTTGACTCTTTTGCTTGAATCCGGAAAAACGTCTTGAAAAATGCTGACAATAAAAGCAAACGAAAAGCGTCCCGGTGTGTACAAGCCTCAAAGGTGAGGGTTTCTTGCTGAAACATTGGAAGCTCGGCCATATGATAACGGCACATCGCTCGACATTCTCGGACACATGTGTTGGTTTTCCAATGTGACAGGCTCCCCAGTCTTTCAATACAGTCTGGCTGCAGATTTGCACTTGCACTTTCAGGCTTGCACTCTCAGGAAATCGCGCTTCCTCTGCAAGTGAAGTAATTTACAATCGACACCTGTGCCCACTTGCATGAAAGTCTTTCAGTAATTAAGAGTGTCCCTGAGTGGGGAAAATCCCTGAGTTAGGGAATTCATTAAGAGCATTGCAACAAACTTCTTATCTGTCACTCTTACCTAAGTGCCTTTTTTCTAAGCATTTCATTGTAGTTTCTGGCAACGTAGTGTGCCGCAGTTGCTATAGCTACGTAAACATGTAACTGTATTCGTAACGAACCACGAATGCTTGCCTTAAACAGTTCTGCAGTACACATCATCTGTGCCGTTTTCTTTCCGTTAAGCTAGTCGAGACCTTCCATTATCGACCTTATTAACCAACCTTCTGTCTTGCTACAACCCAACCCGCTCTTTAAGATCTCAAAACTCAGGGCTTCTGGTAGTACCTAAAATAGCAAAATCGAGTAAAGGAGGTCGAGCCCTCTCATTTATGGCCCCTAAACTCTGGAATAGCCTTCCTGATAATGTCCGAGGCTCAGACACACTCTCGCACTTCAAAACTAGATTAAAGACCTATCTTTTTAGCAAAGCATACACTCAGTGCATTACATAGCGGTATGACGCATGAGTGTGCCCCACACAGGATTTTGCTTCTTGTTTTTATACACCATGAACAGCAGCTATGCTAATTATTCTCCTTATTCTGTATTTCCACCTGGGGGTACTCATCTCGAGGCCCTCAGACTATGCAGTGCCACTGATGCGATCCAAGACCAGCGACGAGATGATCCCAAGGGTTTCTCTCGAGGTTTGTTAAATCTTCACTTTCGCCAATTGGTGAAGTTTTTTTTTTTTCTCGCCGCTGTCGTCACTGGCTTGCATGGTTCGGGATCTGTAGAGCGCGCAGAAATCGATGGATTTGCTCTTCAGTGTTTGGCTTCTCAGTAGTGAATATTAACCCACACTGACCTGAGCTAAACTGAACTGAACTGAACTTAATCTCTGAAAACTGGACTCACACTGTTTCAATTCACTATATTCTTCTATGTGAAGCTGCTTTGACAATCAACATTGTATAAGCGCTATACAAATAAAGATGAATTGAATTGAATTGAATCGAGTCGATCTCAACATTATGTTTGGAAGACCTATAAAACTGGGCTGGGAACATGTAGAGACTTTTAAAGCTGCACTGAAACTGAGATTTTATATGGATGCAGTCATGTGCAGACACGTATAATGTTATATTAGTTTATTTATTAAGTAGTTTTATAAAATTATTTATCTAACGTTACAGTCCTGTGAGTCTTTTATCTAAAACATTTTTATTTGGGTGAGAATGCTTGCATTTTGAGTGTCATTTGTTCATTTAAGGGAGCTTAAAACAAAAATTTTAATTTGCATTAGCCGGTGTTTTTTATTCATAACTGTGAAAAAACACTTTGTGTGTCTATTTAGACCTGACAGTTCATATAAATAAATAATAAGCTTTGCTGGTATAAATGTTAATAGTAGCCTGCTTTGGTAAATTTACATTAAAGCATTATAATCATATAAATACACAAACCGCTTTTCGGGGGGTGGGGGGATCTATCATGGTATTCAACTTAAGTACTTCGAACTATTTGACAACGTCGTCACTGGCAAAGCAAACGAACTGCAAACTTACTTCCAGTTTATTTGTGTTGATTGCAAAGTAAGCAGGTTTGCCTGAGAGTGCAAGCCTGAAAGAGCAAGTGTACATCTGCAGCCAGAAACTTTTCCAGTCTTTGAAGAGGAAAATAATGGCATGTCTCTGAGGTTATACTTGTATCAAATTGCTTGGGGTTTGATTATATGCTTTTATTCATGTAATCCTTATTACTCATCTTTATTTCGCATTATAAGCCTTTTATACAATTTTCATTGTATTTCGATTAATGATGTTCATGAATCTAGGGTCACACTGCACTTTTCTCCCTATAGACTTCCATTCATACGCACGCGGATGAGTCATACCGGAAACGCAAGCTCGTGCGACAAGTTTCACAGTTCGCTGCGTTGCAAAGTTCAAGCTTGGTGAACTCTGAGCTTTGAAATCGCATCACATGATTGCGTGAGACCAATCGAAGATCAAAACATGACCTCTCTGAACAGAAATTTAAAACATGGAGCAATCGCTCACTTTTTTTAATGTCTAATCATCTTGTTTAATCCCGCCCCTTTTCCCAGTGCCATACAACAGAATTTCACATGTTTAAACTCTAGTGTGACCACAGCTTTAGTACGGATTCATGATTATTGACTATTATTGTGATAATTGATATCAGCTGTGTGTACCAGCAATAAACAGTTGTATTGCTTGATTAGTATGGTGTATGTCTCACTTGCATAAACACAAACCATACTAAAACCTTTTTGGTATGCTGAAGCATTTTACATAATAAAAATTTGGGGCATACCAAAAGAGCTGGAAAAAAACAACAACCACAGCACAGCAGAATTAACCGCCTACTCATACAGCACATGTTTTACGCAGCGGATGCCCTTCCAGCTGCAAACCATCACTGGGAAACACCCATACACTCTCATTCACACACATACACTACGGACAATTTTAGCTTACCCAATTTACCTATACCGCATGCCTTTGGACTTGTGGGGGTAACCGGAGAACCCGGAGGAAACCCACGCGAACGCGGGGAGAACATGCCCACTCCACACAGAAATGACAACTGACCCAGCCGAGGCTCGAACCAGCGACCTTCTTGCTGTGAGGCGATAGCAATACCTACTACCTACCTACTTCCTACTATACTCATTCATTCATTCAACTTTATTTATAAAGCTCTTTACAACCACCAAGTAGCAGATCAAAGTGCTGAACAGTAAAATGAAAATTCAAACACTAACCACACATAACACATAGTATACAACTCAAGTAGTAAAACAACTGCACGCGTAAGGTATCAGGTGACAAAGGCCAAGGAGAAAAGGTAGGTTTTGAGGTGTGATTTGAACAGAGACAGCAAAGAGGGCCTGCCTGATGTAAGTAGGGCATTCCATAACTTGGGGGCAACCACCGCAAATGCACGGTCACTTCTAAGCTTACGTCTGGTTTTTGGGACTCTAAGAAGCAGCTGATCTGCTGATCTAAGAACATGCGACGGTATGTAGGGGTGTAGCAGTTCCGATATGTAGTGTGGGGCAGAACCATTTAAGGATCTAAAGACAAACAAAAGAATTTTAAAATCAATTCTATATTGTACAGACAAAATCGGGCTGCTATGATCAAACGTACGACTCCCTGTTAAAAGATGTGCAGCAGCATTTTGCACCAGCTCTAGACAGGCCATAGAAGACCCACTTATCCCTATGTAAAGTGAGTTACAGTAATCCAGGCGGGTGGTAGCAAAGGCATGGATTACAGTTTCAAATTGTTGTCTTGACAGGAATGGCTTTATTTTCCTCAGTTGTCTCAGCTAAAAAAAGCTTGCCTTGACCACTGCCCCTATTTGGTTATCCAACTTAAGGTCAGGATCGAGTTGAACCCCAAGATTTGTGATGGTCGGTTTGATGTGCTGTGCTTGGTCACTCAAATCAACCGTTACAGTAGTATCCCCAAAAACTATGACTTCCATTTACTTTTCATTGACGCTTAAAAAAGTAAGAGCCATCCAGGACTTTATGTCATTTAGGGCATTCTCACACTATGTACAGTTGCCTTGAACCGGGCCAAAGCACACTTGTCCCCCCTCCCGTCTTCCCCGACGGCCCGCACTCACATTACATCCGGACCTGGGCACGCTTACGTCATCGATGATGCACTGTTCGGTAAGCGCTCTCACTCAGCAAAGTGGAGATTTCTTTAGTTAGATGGTTTTAGTCGTTTGATATGCGGTGACACGCAGTCAAATATTTCGCCGAACAGATCAGCCACTTTTGACGCTCATAAACAATAATAAAGTCCTCGTGCTGCAGGAACTAGGAGGTTTGCTGAAGGTGCAGCTGTCGTGCAGTGAGGGGTTTGCGTCTTTAATAAACTATGTCAGTTTGCGTTCATTGAATAGTACGAATGATTATTTAATCCATATCAAACAGTCCCTTAAAAGTCACGTCTCGCTTTCAGTTTCGGGGCCAAGTGAACCGTGCCTGAGTGTGATTCAGGGCACTCACACTTCTCAAACGATCCGGGAAATGGGCCTGGGCACGGTTTGGATAGCATAGTGTGAGTACGCCCTTAGACATTGGAGCAGTGATCCGATAGTCTCACTATTTTTAATAGGGTAGTAGATCTGGGTGTTGTCAGCATACAGGTGAAAAGACAGGTCATGCCTCCTAATGATTGACCCAAGGGGCAGTAGATAGAGGGACCAAAGAAGAGGGCCTAATACTGAGCCCTGTGGGACCCCCATGAGACAGGGAAGAGACACTATAGATGACACTGGCTACTTTTTGTAAATTAACTGTCTCGCAACATCCTATTTCATTCACTTACACTGATTTTTAGCCTTAAAAGAACTATTTATGCTGCAAACTAGTATTTATTTAATGTAGTGTCATAAACACATTTGTTTGTAGAGCATGTTGTTTGACTGTTCACTGCCGTTTGTTATTCCTAGTCATTTCTCCCATATCCAAATGAATGGGAAGTATTAAAACAATTGCAGAAAAGAGCACACTTCTGCATTGGAGATTAAGGTAAAACTATTTTTTAAGAGTTGTAAAAAAACCTTACCTGACAGACGGGCCTGATGTGAACAGCTTGGGAGTGGAAACTGCTGTGAAAAAGCTTCTCTGATTTCATGAGCACCGCCAGACCTGCCTGCAGAAAAGGGCATTAAGGCATAAATAATGCATCTGTTGCTTTCTTTAAAATGTCCGCTTATTACAATCAAAGGTAACGATCTGGACCTTTGAACCACAAGGCAGAAGTTTCTTCCAGGGTGTCAGATTTTCAGTGCAGACGATTTCCCGCGGCAGCGTCGCATAACGTAAAAAACTGTGATCTGTAGCTGCATGGAGAGACAAATATCAATATAAGCAGAAAATGAGATTAAACTTTGATTTTTTTGGTTAACATATGATGGTAGATACAGCGGGGAAAATAAGTACTGAACACGCCATTTTTCTCAGAAAACATATTTCTAAAAGTGCTGTTGACTTGAAATGTTCCCTGATGTTGGTAACAACCAAAGAAATCCATATATGCAAAGAAAACAAATCTAATTAGTTTACAAATTGAGTTATGTGTAATAAAATTAAATGACGCAGGGAAAAAAGTAATGAACACATGAAGAAAGGGAGGTGTAGAAAGGCAGTGAAAGCCCAAACAGCAGCTGAAATCTCTCAGTAGTTATTCAGCAACCCTCTGCCCTTCGTCATTGTAAATTAATTTTTGCTGCTTCAGTCCAACATCTACAATCTCAGGATGATGAAGATGAAACCAGAGTTGAAATTTCAGCAGGACAATGACCTAAAACACAGCCAAGGAAACTCTCACATGCTTTCAGAGAAAGAAAATCAAGCTGTAGAATGGCCCAGCCAATCACCTGACTTGAATCCAATAGAAAATACAAAATAAAAATCAGATTTGATAGACGAGACCCACAGAACCATCAAGATTTTTACACTCTGTTGAAGTCTGTGAAAAAACTCACACCTGAACAATGGATGTGACTTCATTCTTCACATGAGAGTCTACTTTAAGCTGGCATCACCAAAAAAATCCTTCATTATTAAGTATTAGGGTGCTTTCACATCTGTAGTTCGGTTCATTTGGTCCAGACCAAGGGCAACAAATAATACATTGTAGCATTTTCTGCCGTCTTTGGGTCGTTTTCACACCACACTGACTGCTTTGGTCTGAACCAGTTGAAAACAACCAAAATGCAGTCATCTGACAAAACCCACATCACTCATTGGCCAGATGTAGTTAAACGCATTTCCTAAACTGTTTATCGATTGGTTAGAATTCACGCGTGGGAAAATGCCAATGGAACTCCTGTAAGTTAAACTGGCAGACACAAAATGTCGCTTTTGACTATGGAGCTACGACTGCGCTGGCTGATAGTATCCCTGCTCATAGTATACTATATAGTTTGTCTACATCACTTTAGACAAACTATAGAGTTTAAGAATGAAGTGCGGCTGCAGCTGAAAAACAATGTTTTAAGAGCGGCATTGCAAATGGCGAAGGCGCATCACACGTCACTTCAGGAGAAGACGTGAATTAATTTTGCTAAACTGCGACATGGTCATCTTCCGGAAATATTACCAACGATTAATCAGGTAATGTTTTTCCCCCTCTCTCTTTCTGTTGGTAAAGTGCTGTCAACAAATATGTTTCCTCCACATTCCATAATGCACAGCGCATCGGCCTACAGCAGCTGGATTAGTCCAAAAAGGCGCAGTGCTTTTTGCTGTTGGGTCTGTTTTAGTTCGGATCATGTTCTCACCACAAACGAACCGCTCCAGGGTTAGTTTGAAAGCGTACCGAGACCACCTCTTCAAGGAGGTCTCGGTACGCTTTTTTGGTCCGCTTTTGTTGCGTACTCGAGTACAATTGCTAAATTCACACCAGCCAAAACGAACCGTACCAAGAGGGAAAACGAACTCTAGTGCGATTCAACCAAACTAAATAAGGCAGGTGTGACAGCACCCTTAAATATGTTTCAATAGTTCAGCACTTTCTCCTTGTGTCATTTTATTGTTATTACACATAACTGATTTTTTCAGATGTTTTTTGTTTAGTTTTATTTTTGTTTGTATTGTTTGGGTTTTTACTAAAATCTGCTTTAATTCCATGTTCAGCTCCTTTAGAAATATTACTCCCAGGAAAAAACATGACATATTCAATACTTATTTTCCCCTCTGTATTTTCGTGAGTTGGTTTAACTCTAAAAATATGTTCACACTGACAATAAATACAATTACTAAAACACAAAAGAAGTGTTTGGTGACAAGCATCCAAGTAAAGGAAAATACTGCAAGCATTTTTTTTTTTAAGATCACAAAGAAATAGTTTTTTATTGGCAGTGAGTTTTCTATTGACGGTTGTTTTGAAGTGAAAGTTCACCCAAAAATTTTCATCCTCCACTTGTTCCAAACCTATTTGAGTTTCTGTCTTCTGTTGAACACAAAAAAAGATATCCTGAAAAAATGCTAGAAAAAAACGGCGATAGTCTTCCATAGTCATTTTATACCTACTATGGATGTCAATGGGTATGTTTTCCTAATTTATTTTAGGGATTTGAACTTTCCCTTTATCGCACATTTTGATGTTTGATTCTGTATTTTGATGCACCAGAAATGCAAATAGTTTTTACTGGTAGATGGAAACACATTTGCTAAAAAGTTCTGACATTTAGACAACATAAAAAATTACTGTTTCAGCTGTACGATTACCACACAGTAAAAACAATAATGACAAAAGGCCAAGACAAATATTTTTATGTTGCTTTAACCTATTTTATTAAGTTAATCAGGTTTCAACTAATTTATATAAAGTTTAACTTCAAAATATTTTAGTCAGTTTGATTGATGCAAGTTGAGATGAC
Source organism: Danio kyathit (assembly GCA_903798195.1). Taxonomy (NCBI): domain Eukaryota; kingdom Metazoa; phylum Chordata; class Actinopteri; order Cypriniformes; family Danionidae; genus Danio; species Danio kyathit. The sequence continues at coordinate 10,002,067 of LR812541.1, forward strand.
TAGAAAAGTTAATTTGATTCAACTAAAAAAAAATTAAGGTAACGAAATTTTTTACACTGCAAATTACAACAGTCAGCCACACAATTCACTTGCTAACACACCTAATTCATCTGAAGTTGTGTTCTTATCAGTTCTTTCCAACTGTCTGCACTGACATGTAGCGTAACTGAGCTTTTGGGCGTCCCACGTTCAAATCCCAGTTCGAGGACATTTCCCGATCCCGTTCCCCTCTGTCTCTTTGCAAATTTTCTTCCTGTCCTGTCTAACTACTATCTTATTACAATAAAGGCTGCTGTCTTCTACTGTCTTATTACAATAAAGGTAAAGATGTGCTTCATGTTATGATGGAAACCCTTCATAAGGAGTTGAAATAGCCGTACCATTAGGCCTGTCATGATATTTATTTTTGGTTGTACGATATATAGTAACACAATTTATTTCGATAAATGATATTATTGTAATTTTAAGACCATTCTGACACTATAAAAGCATCATAATGCAAATAGACTCCTCCAAAGAACACATAATATTTAATTCTTAAGAATATTTCATTTAATTATAGTAATTTTAACAATTTAATAATTAGGCATTGGAATCAAAATGTGAAAACGGATATACTAAACAAATAAATAATAATAAATGTTAACATAAACGTAAGAACAGTAAAATATAATGAACTGAATTAACTGAACATTAAAATATACTATAGTAGTTTATAGTACATACTATAGTGTTTTTAACCATACTGACACTGACAACTCAAATAGAGATCGAAAGGCTGCACAATCAGCTAAAATTGGGTTAGAACTGTTTTTTTTATGGGAGATATACACTGTATATTTTGCATTACCAAAAATGATTGAGGACATGTACATGTGTTGTGCGATAAGTCCATATAATGATTATTGTGACAGGCCTACGTACCATTTCCCAGACCCAGCGGTTTGAAGGAAGCACTGGGCTGTACCGTGTTGGTCAGATCAATAAAGTTCAGAGATGCACAGAAGATTCCAGAGAGGACGTTGGTAAGTTCCCTCCAGTTTCCATCCACACTAAGAATTAAACAAAAGGTCAGAGGAGTGTTAGTCCATTTTGGGATTGCAACTGATTATGGTCAATCTATAAAACAAAACAAAAATGCTCATAATTTAAGGATACTTTGAAATAGTTTTTCGTAGTTAAAGGGGCAGTTCAACCAAAATTAGAAAAGTAAAGTTCGTCGACAAAGATTATGGTGGCTTGAGAAAGCCTAGCCTAAAAGTTTGAAGTAGTTTTAAAGTTTTAATAATTGAAGAAATGTTAACCATTACAACTACATATAGGTTAGCATGTTTCTAGTATGCATTTGCTGTTGTTTTTTGTAATTGCGCGTGTTTTCTTAAATTGCAGCACGTTAAGCTCTCTTGGCGACCGTAACGTTAAGTACATTTAGATTTTTGGAAGCAAATGTAAGCACTCACTCGCTGACGGTGTGATGGAACCAGACCCAGAGCTCTGCTCCAGGAGGAGAGGCGATGAAGGGCTGCCCCCACTGCATGGTCCTCCAGTAGCCCTGCGTGAAGGAGATGTGCAGCTCACGCACCGAAAACTTGGACAGCACTTGGCCCAGGGATTTGGAGAACAGCCGGTAATGAGAAGCTGTAAACAAAAATGCATGGAATCGAATGCTTGGGGTGAAACTGTAGTTTGTACACCTTATTGGGCAAGGATCAGCTTTTTAAAACCAGGGTTTATACAGGTTTCAAGTCAAATTTTAGACTTTTAAGACCCTTTAAAGACCATTTTAGACCATAATGAATGAAATTTCAGACTTACACAAGGCAAAACGCTAAAGATTTATTTATTGGCCAATTTAAAACTTTAAAAATATTATTAAAAACATATGTTATTGTTAGGAAGATAATTACATCATTTTAAAGTACACAGAGTTAATAAATAAACATTACTTAAAACTTCTATTAAAATATTTTGTTAGTTTTTGGGTGAGTGTTGAGCCAATTGGGTACAGCTTTACATGGACATAAGAAAATTAAGACCCGTTTAAAATGATTTAAGACCGACAACACAATATTTCAGTGGATTTAAGGCTTTTAGGGACTAAAATTTGGTTTTAGGGACCCCACAGATACTCTGTAAAACACAGGACAAATGTTTACTCTGGAAAACACAGCATAATTGGTATAAAGTGCATAGTGTTGGTCCAAACGAATTACCAGCTAATTAGTTAACTCAAGGGTTTTCAAACTGAGGTATGTAGACTCACAGGGAGTGCTAAAGGGTGCATGGAAATGTTTGGAGAACCCAAGCAGGCAGGTAAATATATAAATACATTTATTTGAATAATAAAATAAAACAATATGGATAAATTTTCCCCAGTGATGGATGCAGCTGGAAGGGCATCTGCTGCATAAAACATGTGCTGGATAAGTTGGCGGTTCATTCCGCTGTGGGGACCCCAGATTAATAAAGGGACCAAGCCGAAAAGAAAATGAATGAATGAATGAATGAATGAATGAATGAATGAATATGGATACATTTTTTTATTTTGTTTAATAAGACAAGAAAGAAACAAACAAATAAATCTTGGTTTAAAATAATCTAATAACTATAAAGAATAAACGAAAATATGCTGAAATAATTAAAATAAATATTATCAAAAATTTTATTAAAAAGATTTATTGTGATTAATCGCATTCAAAATAAAAGTTTGTTTTGACATAATATATGTGTGTGTTATATATATATATGTATGTATGTATGCATGTATGTATGTGTATATATATATATATATATATATATATATATATATATATATATATGTATATGTATATGTATATGTATGTATGTGTATATATATATATATATATATATATATATATATATATATATATATATATATATATATATATATTTATTATGTATATGTGATACACACACACACACACACACACATACATACATACATACATACATACATAGAAACAAAACTATACAAAACTATTTTGTTACATAGATATTTAAATTTATATATAATTTGTATCGTATACACTAGGGTTGGGCAATTAATTGAGAAGTAATCGAAATTGACATTGAGAACCTACAATCAATCAAATTTTTCCAGGTCAATTTTTTGGTTGTTGCTAGATCGGATATGGTTGTAGCCATAAGTTAACGACAATTATTTATACTATTTATTAAATTTCCTATTTATCGTATTTTATTAACATCTACCCCCACCCCAACCGTCACAGAAACGTAAAAACAGAGGCTGTATCGAGTTTTGTTTATGCTATCTTTTAAATTACCCAATAAATTGTATTTTTTAATTGCCTACCCCCAACCCCGACCCTAAACCCAACCATCACAGTACTGTAAAAATATTAATTATTGTTATACTGTGTCATAAAAAATGCTGCTATTTTTATGTGCATATCGTACATCCGGTCGGCTGTGTATCCGATCTAGACTTTACCCAATTTTTTCAGTTACTTTCCCTACCATATGTGGAGTCAAGTGACCCCACTCTGTTAAGACTAATTTATAGTTATTATATTATTATTCATACTTATATAATTCTGATATTATACTTCTGCCAAGCGCATGCATACGCTCCGGCCCAGCCTTCGCATACCCGCGTACCTCTCAGAAAAATGTAACTACACATCACAACTAGGCATGGGCTGGTATAAGATTCTGACAGTAGGATAACCTTGAATAAAAATATCACGGTTTCATGATATTGTGATGACAGCTATATTTCTGAGCTCTTTCTGCTGCTTTAGCAATAACACTTCTAAAACACTAGTAAACAGTAAAGTTTCTATACTACACTGTGTCAAGTATTGGGTTTATAACACATATTTTTATGTGTACAATGCTACTGTAGACGTACCTAAAAATCACACTCATTCGAGAAGGAACAAATTTTCAACAACTTTAACCAAAGAAAACAAACCAAACGTGTTCATCTGAAGCTCCTCTACAGGGCTCGACATTTATTAAGCACTCATAACACTGGCCTTTCCCCGCCCCCGTGGCTATGGGCCCCACCCACACTAGCTCGTCCACTATGCATCGCCACAACATGCTGTTAAATTTTTTTAAGACATGTGAGTCAGGGTTGGCGAAGGATATGTGTGCGCAAAATTATAAATTGGCATCATGGTACCTAAAAGGCGGGAGCTCGTCCAGGATGCAAGTGAATTTAAGTGAAAACCTAAAAACAAAAGGGTCGTAGATACTAAATCATACTTTAAAATAGAAACTAAATAAAATAAAAACATAATAACTTGTTTATGCAAAAATATGTTAAACAGATTGGATAAAAATATCACGGTTTCACGGTATTGTGATGACCGCTCTAAAATATATTCTTTTTAAATGTCTGGGTAAAAAAAATCTAACTTTTTTCCCCTTTGAGCACAATATATTTTATTTTGAGAAACATTTATAATATTCTGGAACAGTAAACATTAAACAGTAAACAGCGTTCATTAATCGTTATCGAGTTAAAATGTTAAAAATGAGATTTTGAGTTTAGGCCAAATCGGCCAGCCCTAGTATACGCATATATTTTATATCTAAATATAAATAAACATTTTCCCGTGCACATTTCCCCCACAGTCCAAAGACATACGGTATAGGTGAATTGGGTAGGGTAAATTGTCCGTAGTGTATGAGTGTGAATGAGTGTGTGTGAATGTTTCCCAGAGATGGGTTGCAGCTGGAAGGGCATCCGCTGCGTAAAACACATGCTGGATAAGTTGGCGGTTCATTCCGCTGTGGCGACCCCAGATTAATAAAGGGACTAAGTCGAAAAGAAAATGAATGAATGAATTTTCTCAAATATATCCACGCATGTGTGTATTTATATTTACATAATAAATATACCCAGAACACACACTTAAATTTCATTTCTTCATTCATTTTCTTTTCGGGTTAGTCCCTTTATTAATCAAGGGTCGCCACAGCGGAATGAACCGCCAACTTATCCAGCATATGTTTTACGCAGCAGATGCCCTTCAATCTGCAACCCATCACTGGGAAACATCCATACACTTCCATTCACACACATACACTATAAACAATTTAGCTAACCTAATTTAATAGAGGTAAAGTTGGTTTTATATCTGGATATTCAGACATTCTCCTTAATAAAATAATTTCAGAAAAGTATTCTTTGCAAATTCTAAATAGGGATATCATATAAGCAGCCAATGATTATCAAAGTACAGCATTGTTCACAGTCAATTAAATAGTGCTAATGTTGTTTTGAAGTCATATTTGCATGCTAATTCCGATCGAATATTCAAAGTAACATGGTAAACAATATAGAGACTGCAAAATGAACGAATGTGCGAATATAAAACCAACTTTACCTCTATCCCAATTCACCTATACCACATATCTTTGGACTGTGGGGGAAAGGGGAGCACCCGGAGAAAAACCACGCGAACACGGGGAGAACATGCAAACTCCACACAGAAATGCCAGCTAGGCATGGGCCGGTATAAGATTCTGACAGTATGATAACCTTGGATAAAAATATCACGGTTTCACAGTATTGTGATTACTGCTCTAAAATATATTCTTTTTAAATGTCTGTGTAAAAAACTAAAAGTTTTGTCCCCTTTGAACACAATATATTTTATTTTGAGAAACATGTATAATATTTTGGAGCAGTAAATGTGCCAGGCCAAATAATGAAAATGAATCATTGACGTCTGCTGTCTTCATTAGTTTCAAAAAACAGATTTATTTACAATTTAAAATGGCATCTTTGGATATCTTTTCTGCTGGAGGTGCTCATGTTAAAAAAAATGTAAATAAAAAAATCTTACACATACCTTAGGAACGGTATTAGAGAATATTTTGGCGGTATGAAAACCTTGACTTTTCCAAACCGCGGTATACCTTGAAAGCGGTTATCATCCCATGCCTAATGCCAACTGACCCAGTCAAGGCTCAACCAGCGACCTTCTTGCTGTGAGCCGAGAGTAGGCATGGGACGATAACTGTTTTTAAGGAATACCGCTGTTTGAACAAGTCAAGGTTTTAAAACCGTCAATTTTCTGCAATACCGTTCCTAAGATATGTGTACGTTTTTTTTTATTGACGTTTTTTTTGTTTTTGTTTTTTAGGACCGCAGTGTCTTCAGCAAAAAAGATATCTAAAGATGCTGTTAAATTAAAAAAAATCTGTTTTTGAAACAAATGAAGACTGCAAAAGTCAATGATTCATTTAGCCTGACATGTTTACTCTTCCAAAATATTTTAAATGTTGCTCAAAATAAAATATATTGTGTTCAAAAGGAAAAAAACTATTTTTTTTTTACCCAGACATTTAAAAAAAGAATATATTTTAGAGCAGTAATCATAATACCGTGATGCCGTGAAATTTTTATCCAAGGTTATCATACCGTCAGAATCTTATACCGGCCCATGCCTAGCCGAGAGCACTACCCACTGCGCCACCGTGCTGCCTACACTTAAATTTAGTCCAGAAAAACATTTAGTTTTTTTTTTTTTTTTTGGATGCGATTAACGACGATTCATTTTTGCCCAGCAATAATAAATACAATTATTTGATTAATACAATAAAATAATATGGCTAAAATATTTCATTATTTCAAATAAGATTAGAAAGAAACAAATAAATAAAGCTTGGTTTAAAATAATCTAAATAAATTAATACAATTTAATAATTATAAACCATAGACAATAATATTATGAAATAACTCAATTAATATCCAAAGTATGATCAAAACTATAATATAAATACAAGCAATGAATATATATTGTATAAATAAATAAAGTGAAGTAAAGTCTAGAAGCTTCTTCAAATACATTTAAAAGGCATCTAATGTTTTATCCCCAGGAATCGTGCAGAACAGTATAGAGGTAAAGTTGGTTTTATATTCGCACATTCGTTCATTTAGAAGTGCCTATATTGTTTACCATGTTATTTTGAATATTCGATTGGGAATTAACATGCAAGTATGACTTCAAAACAACATTAGCACTATCTAATTGACTGTAAACAATGATATACTTTGACATACTTTTCTGAAATTATATTATTAAGGAGAACGTCTAAATATCCGAATATAAAACCAACTTTACCTCTATCAGAACAGTAGGTCTATTTTGATTTGTTTAGCATTGTGGAAATGTACCTCTATTTGTACAAATTCACAGTTTTGAGCCATTATTTCAAAATATGTTAAACAATAAGGTCAAAGAAATTATCAAGTGTATCCATACGACTGTTAATGTACAAGGTATTAATCATATCTACTACTAATGAACTACATAGGGGTAAAGTTGGTTTTATATTAGGATATTCAGACATTCTCCTTAATAATATAATTTCAGAAAAATATTCTTTGCAAATTCTAAATAGGGAAATCATATAAACAGCCAAAGATTATCAAAGTACAACATTGTTCACAGTCAATTAGATAGTGTTAATGTTGTTTTGAAGTCATACTTGCATGCTAATTCCGATTGAATATTCAAAGTAACATGGTAAACAATATAGAGACTTCTAAATGAACGAATGTGCGAATATAAAACTAACTTTACCTCTATATGAACTACTTACTCACCTTTCTGTCCCTCTTGCTGGAAGTCAACATCCCAGAGTGTGCGGAACTGGAAACTGGCATAGATGTCGCCGGAGTGCAGAGGCCTGATGACCAGCTCCTCCTCGAACTGATCTTTGGCTGGTGCTGGTCTAACAGACGGGCTGTTTTCTGGATCATCTCCCGTGTCTGGCTCCACATCAGTCTTCTGCCACTGGCTTTCATTCAGATCGACGCTTCCAGCGTCGGCATGAACCTCTCGCGGCGCGTCTGAAGCGTTTAGTTTTTCTCCTGTGGCGTCGTTTGCTTTTTCAAGCGTGTCAGCAATGCCAGGGTGAGCTATACAGGAGGAAATCAAAATGAATGCTAGAGACAAACCGCATCTGTAAGCTGCCATTTTTGCTTTCCTGATAGAACACTTCCTGGATGTGATTGACAGCATGGACCAATCGGAGAACGGTATTCAGACGCGCGACCAATGGGAGACGAGAATCTGAAATCTGACCAATGGGAGAAGAGAAATATGTTTATGTCGAATTCCCAAGATTGTTGAAAATATATATTTATTTTAAATAAACAAGCAAATAGATAAATAAATGTCATAATTAATGTCAAAAGGTCTATTGTTAATAAATAATGCTACATTTAGTGATTCAGAATTAAACCCACTGGACTGTTGGTTTTAAATAATATTACTCTGATTCTGATGAGTAATATTATTGCTATTATGGATGTATGGCTGTTAATAATAATATATCTTGCAAGGATTATTAATTTATTCCAATGACAAAACTGTTAAAAATACATCAGTTAATTTCACTGTAACGGCACGATTCTGCCGGCGGTGTCGCTGTTGGATTCTTTATCAAGTTCCAGTGATTTGAATCTTTTGAATCGTTTGCTTAAATAAAGATTCACTAAGATTCGATTCCTTTAGTAGCCCTTTCTAGAACTTATAATTATATGCTCTTTGCTATGGAGTTACAGTCAGCAGCTTGCAACAAGTGAGTTTCTTTTTGTGATATATGTATTAAATAATGTTTTGTAATAAAAAGTGTTTAGGCAAAAGTAATTTTAGAATAATGTGGCTTTGTTTATATATTTAATTTGTTCAAGATCGCTAAGTAAATGTGACAGTCAAACAACATGGAGTGTCGCACTTCCGCCAAGTTTCTAGCTTTAAAGTTTGTATGAAAACAAATCTGACACCGTTTACTTTGCAGTGTTTAGTGAATAATTTAATCTATACAAGTCAAATTAATCTACAGAAGTGTTTTTGTTTTGGTACACTTTTCCCAAATCTGTCATAACTTTCTCGGCCTCAGTTGGTTCCAAATATAAGTTTATTTCTTCTGTTCGGCTTAGTCCCTTTATTCACCTGGGGTCACCACGGTGGAATGAACCGCCAACTTACCCAGCATATGTTTTACGCAGCGGATTCTAGCTGCAACCCTGTACTGGAAAACATCCATACACACTCATTAATACATACACTACGGACAATTTAGTTGGTTCAATTCACCTATAGCGCATGTCTTTGGACTGTGTGTGTGGGGGGGAGGGGAGAACGGGGAGAACATGCAAACTCCACACAGAAATGCCAACTGACCCAGCCGGAGACTCGAACCAGCGAGCTTCTTGCTCTGAGGCGACAGTGCTTACCTCTGAGCCAGCGTGTCGCCCCTCTATCAAACACAAAAGAAGATATTTTGATGAATGTTGTAGCCATTAAATTCATGGTAGAAAAATTCTTTGTAAGTCAGTGGTTACCATTACCACAATTATTTAAAATATATAATATCTGATATTTAATATCTGAAAACTTGTTTCTGTTGTGGAAAACAACCTTTACGACTTCGGTTTGATGGCTTATTAGGTAGAATCATAAACGTTTACAACATTTACTTTACTTTACTCTTTCTTTTTTTTTAGATGACTATTTAATCTGTCCCTGTTAATCCAGAAGGAACGAAATTGTTTACCTTACTTACTCCCAGGGCTGTTTATATCGAAGTTGATATTTTGCCGCACCATGTTGGTGTCTTGTAACATCTATTTTTTTACGAGGTGGGTTGTTAGCTGGAGGAAACCCACATGAGCACAAGGAGAACATGCAAACTCCACACAGAAATGCCGACCTAGCCTGGGCTTAAACCAGTGACCTTTTTGCTGTGAGGTGACAGCACTTCCCACTGTGCCACCGTGCCACCCAATTGTTTGCCTTGGTCATCTTTAATCAAAATCTGCAATTGTGCTTCTACTTTGAAGTGGCATTCTGCCTCTTTTGACCTCACTTTAGCAGAATATCCTTGAAAAGATTCTGTCGTCTTTTTCTCAACCTTCACTTTTTGAGTTTCTTTATTCTGTTGAACACAAAATATGTTTTGAAGAAAGCTGAAAACCTGTAGGCTACTCATTGACTTCCATCGTTTTTTCTTTTCCTGCTATGGAAGTCGACGGTTTTCAGCTTTCTTCATTTGAAAACATTTAAAACAGTCTGTTGTGCTTATGGACAAATGAGCATCACATTCTTTAATAACAAATACGAGATGTGCATTGATGATGTCAACTCTGCCTTTGTGTTTTGACACATGCACTCACTCGCTTATCAGGGGTCACCACAGCAGAATGAACAACCAAATACTGGCAAATGTTTTTTACCTAATGTAGTGAATGCCTTTCCGGCTGCAACCCAACGCTGAGAGTACACTAACTTATGAACCCCCCCAGTGCTGGGAAACACCTATACATTCTCTCATTCACACACCCCCATCCACTATTTCCTATTTAGTTTATTCAATTAATGTATTCAGCATGTCTTTGGACTAGGGCTCCGCGATATTGGAAAAAACGTACATTGCAATATTTTGTTTTCCTGCAATTTATATTGCGATATGAATATGATTTCACAAGACGACTTTAGTAACTATATTTGTAAAGAATTCATCATTTTACATTGATTGGGAGTTTAACTGGTATTTTTTAGGTGAGTGCATCTGCATAAAACTATCCCAAAATATGTAAAATAAACAAATTAAACACGGATGAAGAAAACAGAACAATGATAAAAATAAAATAAACAGCACTTTATGGTTTTCGGAGAGGTGTAGCAGTACTGAAATTAAATAATTGAAGGTAAAATAACACTGCATGGAGTCTTTATTGTATAAATAAACACAATCCTTCTTTGTTAAAGTGGCAAACTTTAAATTCACTTGAAATCTTCACAGGCCTTGAAAACACATTGGAATGATAATTAAAAAAAAAATTAGCACTTTTATGTTAGGGTTAAACTAGGGATGCTCAGATCAATCGGTCAGAGATCAGTATCGGCCAATAATCATATTTCATGACTCGATCGGTACTCGCCAGTCTGGCCGATCTCATGAACTGAACCGCAATTGTTTGTTTATGAGTTTACAAGCAGAGGACATATAAGAACTGAAACCTTTTTTTGCATATCAGAACTGAAAGTTCTGTTTTCAACAATATTTCAAGTTCATTAAAACCTGGCTGGAAATATTAGAGAAATAAAATAATAAAAATGGATGTGACATTTGCAGTAAAACCCAAAACATAAATTCACATAGAAAGTATATATTAACATTATATTAAAAGAACTGTTTATATTTTCCAGAAAAACTAACCACTGACTTAAGGCACCAGAAAAATATCAATCTGTAAACATGTTTTGTACTTTAAATGAGGAAACTAAACATGCGTTATGGATGTGACCAAAAAAGTATGCGAGTTTATAGTAATACAACATACTTTGTATAAATTCTGTGAATAAACTGCACAACCCAAAAGAAATTATGCTAATCAAAAGGATAAAATATGTCTCTCTATAGAACAAAAATGATTGATTTTATTTTATTTGACATTTAAAAAAAAAGAAAAAGAAAAAGCTTTGTTATGTATGTGACATCTCTCCGTGATGGATGTGATCGATGTGAAATTGGCACTTGTGTGACTTTGGTAAATCAAATATAAAAGTTTGAAAACACTCACAGACATTTTTGAGTAATTCTAAAGTATTGTAAAATACAAGTCTACACAAAAAACGTAGAAACGGTTTCCGTATTTTGGTGAAAACTTAATTTTTTTCATGGCATGGTTGACATTTGCATGGAATTGCTCTTATCGTAATATACTTATTGCAATAAACAGTAGTTTATGGACCTATTTCCTTTTAGTAAATAAGTAATGGATTTATAGGCAAGGCAAGGCAAGGCAAGTTTATTTATATAGCACATTTCATACACAGTGGCAATTCAAAGTGCTTTACATAAACAGGATTAAAAAAGACAAGTATAAGAAAAAATAAAAAACAGATAAAAATATGTTAAAACAGGTTGTAAAAGAATGAAAAAGAAGAGAAAAACATAATAGTGCGATTTTCGGACGTAGCACAGTGCTCATTCAGTAAAGGCACAGCTAAACAGATGTGTTTTCAGTCTTGATTTGAATGTGCCTAATGTTGGAGCACATATGATTATTTCTGGGAGTTGTTTCCAGCAGCGAGGGGCGTAGTAGCTGAAAGCTGATTCACCCTGCTTTGACTAAACTCTTGGAATTTCTAGTTTATATGATCCTAAAGATCTGAGTGATCTTCTAGGTTTGTATTCAGTGAGCATATCTGTAATGTATTGAGGTCCTAGGCCATTTAGTGATTTATAGATAAGTAGTAATACTTTAAAATCTATTCTGAATGTAACTAGGAACCAGTGTAAAGACCTGAGGACAGGTGTGATGTGCTCTGATTTCCTGGTTCTGGTCAGAATCCTGGCCGCAGCGTTCTGGATGAGCTGCAACTGTCTGACTGTCTTTTTGGGAAATCCGGTGAGGAGGCCGTTACAGTAATCCACCCTGCTGCTGATAAAAGCATGAACAAGTTTCTCTAAGTCTTCACTGGAAACAAAGCATCTAATTCTTGCAATGTTTTTGAGATGATAGTATGCTGATTTACTAACTGCTTTGACATGACTATTGAAACTCAGATCTGACTCCAGAGTCACACCAAGATTTTTGACTTTATTTTTTGTTGTTTGACCTTTAGAGCGAAGGTATGCATTCACCTTGAGAACCTAATCTCTGTTCCCAAATGCAATGACTTCAGTTTTCTCTTTGTTTAACTGAAGAAAGTTTTAGCACATCCAACTGTTCATTTCATCAATGCATTGGCAGATAGTGTCAATAGGGCTGTAGTCATTAGGCAATAAGGCTAAGTAGATCTGAGTGTCATCAGCATAGCTGTGGTAGGAAATTTGGTTCTTTCTCATTATTTGGCTCAGAGGGATCATATAGAGGTTGAACAGGAGAGGTGCCAGAATCGAGCCTTGTGGGACTCCACATGTCATGGGTGTCCACCTTGACCTATGGTCACCTATACTGACATAGTAACCTCTCCCTTCAAGATAAGATCTGAACCATTTAAGGACCGACCCAGACAGCCCAACCCAATTTTCCAGCCTATCCAGAAGTATGCTGGGATAGACAGTGTCAAATGTCCTATCTAATCCGCTTGTTAAGTGTGACGTCAAGCGAAGTGGCTTCTGGGTCTAATTGCTCTATCAAACTGTAAACACGTTTACAAAGTGATGTAATACTTTCGAAAATCTGTATACAGTTGAAGTCAGAATTATTAGCCCTCCTGAATTATTAGCCCCCCTGTTTATTTCTGTTTAACGGAGAGCAGATTTTGTCAACACATTTCTAATAACTGATTTATTTTATCTTTGCCATGATGACAGTAAATACTGTAATGTTACTACATATTTTTCAAGACACTTCTATACAGCTTAAAGTGACATTTAAAGGCTTAACTAGGTTAATTAGGTTAACTAGGCACTGGGCAGGTTACGGTAATTAGGTAAGTTATTGTATAACGATGGTTTGATCTGTAGACTTTCGAAAAATATATAGCTTAAAGGGGCTAATAATTTTGACCTTAAAATGGTGTTTAAAAAAAAATAAAAACTGCTTTTATTGTAGCCAAAATAAAACAAATAAGACTTTCTCCAGAAGAAAAAATATTATCAGACATACTGTGAAAAATTCCTTTCTCTGTTAAACATTATATGGGAAATATTTAAAAAAGAAATAAAAAATCAAAGGGGGGCTAATAATTCTGACTTTAACTGTATATATCCATGCCTAATATCCGATTAATGTTTTATAAATTGTTAAAATATTGGTGTCTGTGATGCAGCAAGTCCAGAATGTACACCAATATTTATATAGAATTCACTTTAATGTGAGATATGTGTGAGAAATGTGGTATGAACCATTATTTTCTCAATTCAAATGAGTAGCGGCTTGGACCTGGAAACAGTATTCCATATGTCACGACTTAATAAGCGGATAAAGGCAAAAAGGCCAATTAATAATAAATCTTTAAAAAATAAATAAAAAAGAGAGAGACTTCAGAGAGCAAATTCACATTTTGATATTACATCACATTCAGTAAGAATTGAATGTTTTATGAAAGTTTATGAAAGTTTCTAGAATATGGTACCAATTTCTACACTATTGTAACACAGAGTGAAGGCTTCTTGTTTATTTTTTTCCTCTATTTGACAGGACATTAGGATCGGGAAATGTCCACGAGCTGGGATTCAAACTCTGGACGGCCAAAGCGCTGTTGCACTTTATGGCGACAATCTAACCAATGGGCTATCGTGCCGAGAAAGTAAGTACTTCTTGAGCAAGAGAAAATGTAGGGCAGGCAGAAGTTGATTTTGTAAACAGGAAATTGATTGTAATGTTGGATTTCTATTTGCTATTGGTTGATCTCATATGAGTGACAGGTTGTCCCGCGCTCATGGCATTAAACATTCATTCATTCATTCATTCATTCATTCATTTTCTTTTGGCTTAGTCCCTTATATATCAGGGGTCACCACAGCAGAATGACCCACCAACTATTCCAGCATATGTTTTATGCAGCGGATGCCTTTCCACCAACAACCCAGTACTGGGAAATACCCCCACACTCTCACATTCACACACATGCTCATACACTATAGCCAATTTAGTTTAGTCACTTATACTGCATGTCCGCATGACTGTGGGGGGAAACCAGAGCACTCTGTGAACCAGCGAGCTTCTTGCTGTGAGGCTAACCACTGAGCCACCGTGCTGCCCGCCGCTTTTCAGCCACTGATAAACTTTTGGTGAAAGTTTAATGTGACTATTTTCAATTTCATAATGTTCCTTTTACAGCATCGATGTTGTAATGTAATTAAAATATAATTGGTTAAATAGACTTATTTCACACTGCCGCCATTTAAAACACGAAAGCCAGGCTGCGGTGGGAAGAAACCCGGAAGTATAGGATCAGCACTGTAAACATTGCAACAACATGCTGTGTACTACAAACTTTCAGCTTTTGTCGCGATTTTAAAATGCAGTTATGGTGTAAACATCACTTTAATATCATTCAGTTCAGTTTAATTTAAACAATTAAAAGCATCAAACAATATCACAATCAGTGTCCTCCTAAGCTTCAGTTCATGGCAGCAGATAAACACCGTTTGGGCTTCCCTGCTTCAGCCTATAATCCGGTAAGAGATAAAACAATGCAGTCCTCTGTAGCACATCCTCGTGTTGTCTGTAACAGTGTTGTCCCGGTACTGACGTTTTAAAAACGTCCATTTCCCGCTAACATTGAAGTGCCGCTGAGCGCGTTCATAAACATCACTGATTTGCCATAGTATTCACCTGTGCTCAACAAAAATTACTGTGATTGGCTGTGAAGATAATCAGGTCACCGCTCTTCACAGATTGCAAACACAGATAGACGGACATTGGAGCATTTTAAAGCCGCGAAGGTCAGTCGATTCATCAGCGGATCGCTCGTCTGTGTTTGCACCTGGTAAACAGCGGTGAAGTGCGATGAACTGATGACCTTCACGGCCAATCACAGTCATTTCTGTTGAGCACGTGAACACAATGGCAAATCAGCGCTGTTTAAGAACGCCATCAACAGCGCTTAAATGTTAACAAGAAATGGACGTTTTCATTAAATTTCAGTACCAAAATTTTGTATCGTGACAAGTCTAATATAGTAAAAGAATCAGTTCATTAACTTGAGTTTGATGAATGGCATCTAAAATGTGTGTTTGGGAAAGAAAACGTTAGCTAACTAGTACCATTTCTCTTAACTTGGCTGAAAATGAGGTCCAATATCCCGTATTATTTGCACTATTCATTCAGAACAGACCTTCGGGTCACTCGGAAGGCGGTGAAATTATAAATTTGTGTCGCTTTCTCTTCGCTGATAAGATATACAGCCAGGTACACAACATTCCTGTGTGACTCAGGCGATACTTCCGGGTTTCTTCCCACCGCAGCCTTGATTTCGCCGTTTAAAATGGCGGCTGCGTGAAATCAGTCTATAGCGCATGTCTTTGGACTTGTGGGGGGAAACCGGTGCACCTGGAGCGCCCACAGTGTGACATTTCTGAGTAAAAAAACATTTGTGGAGAAGAAAAAAAATAGACTTCATATTTTTTTCCATCGGGAATTGATTGATTGATTGCATTGCTATTGGTCGGTCAATTTCTTTTGATTGGCAGGTTGTCCCGCCCTCACGAACGTCAGTGAACGTCATCAGAGAAGGTTTTTTGAGTAAAATGACAACACACACACACACACACACACACAGAAATAAATCATGTAAAATAAGTGTAAATACAGCAATTCTTCATAACATATTTAATGTTACTTTTAATGTAATGCCCACTTTAAACAAGCGAAATACGAGTCATCATGATCCATTCACCCTAACGATTCATTCCGCTCAAAAACCCTGATTCTCTCCGAACCAACGCCACTAGAAGGTCTGCAAAAGCCCAAATGAATGAATTCATTTACGAAGGCGCTGTAAAACGTCATGCGCTCGCATCCTGTGATTCAGAACGGATGCTCGCCTGTCAGTGGGTCATTGTGGAGTGGATAAAGGTGGCATCTGCGCGCGCGCGTACACACACACACACACACACACACACATACACAAATACCCCAGCCCTCATGACAGACACTCTCGGTCTCCCTCCCTCATGCACACACACACACACATACACACAGTCACTGTAAAGGGTTCCTCTAATTCGGCAATGCCTGCTGCTGGATGCTCTTAGACGCATCCGCCTCACCGACGGCTCCGCTGCCTCCGAAAGGGATTTCATTATTTGACTCACACAAGCTCCTCATGGCTACTTCGGACGGAATAGACAAATGTCTTCTGCACAGAGGCAGATCTCAAAGTGACCCGAACATCCTCAGCGAGTCTGGCATCGATCTCTCGCACGGCGCAGGTAAGATGATGCATTTATTGTCTGGAGATGCCATCAGGAAAAAATAAAAGCGCTTTTCATTGCCACGGTGAAAGTGGCTCCATCATCTGCGCTTTCGTTTTAATATTGCGCGCCGCGCGATGGAGATCAATCAAATTACGTCGCATTTGATGCATCCCCTTGAAATGCATCTGGAAAATAACACCATAGTAATATTTCCCCCTGCGGATCTGTGTTTTGGTTGCTACAACGAGCAGGAGGAGAGAGCATAGCAGACTGCCTAGAGATTATGTGCCAACTGTGGCTTATGCTACCATTCAAAATGAGCAGACAAAAAGATTTAGATCCTATGTTTGATTTTTTTGTTCTCCAGTGAGGGAGGATTCATCCGCGTTATTGTCTTTTGTCTCGTGTGCACTTGTTTCTGCGCGCATCGTTTAATACAGGTTTGATGTTGGAGAGCTGATGAAATGGGATGCATTTTTTTTGCTGCTTTGGCAACATTGGCTGGTGTGTCTGATAGCTTGGTTCCGCACTGAGACTGCGCATTCACTGCTCCTGCCTATTCAACAGAGCAGGTCAATGGAGTCTCCTGGAGATACTGATGAGATGATGCGCTGAAGTCGTATTTTAATGATGCTACTGAAGAGAGTCTGTGATTCAGAGTGTGCGGTGTTCATTGTGATTCTCTCATCAGACCTTTCAGGAATGTCTGGGTCATTTTACACCCCAAATTCAGAGGAAAGAAACACAAGACTGCACTGTTATAGGAAACTAAATAGAAGAAAGACAATTAAACTGGCATTTTTTGCACACAATTTTTAAGACTGCATCTGAGTACAGCTTTCATTTATGGATGTAATGTAAAAAAAATAAAAAAAATAATCGAGTTTAGTTTTAATGCATCATGGCATCATTATGCATGTGGTGCTTTACCTGAAAATTAAAAAATTATAGGTATAAATTATATAATATGCATAAATTAAATATATTACTTTTTTGCCAAATATATTTATTAACATTTTGTGCAGATGCAATATCATGTACATACAAAAATAAGTAATACACTGTTCTGCTTTTTCACAACTAAGAACCAATGACCATACAAAAATATAGTTAATACATAACACAGTAAATGCAAAATAATAATAATAATAATAAAATAAATATATACATAACATAAAAAACTAACAATAAAAGTAATAAAAAAAATTATAAAAAGCTTTATTCTTCTTCTGGTTCAAGATCAATGGTGTTAATATAATTCAACAAAGGTTTCCATGTTTTGTTAAAAGATTTTAAAGACCCCTTTTATCAATCTGTCATATGAAGGTGGAGATGTTTGTTTCCACTTAAGGAGAATAAGCCTCCTAGCCAACAATGTGGTAAAAGCCATAACGTTCTGTTGTTGAAGGCAAATTGTGCTGTTAGAGTGTTTGGAGTGGCTGATACGATAAAAGTTTTTTTAAAAGTATCAAATATTTTAGACAAAACACTGTCAATCGTGGACAAGATCAAAACATGTGTGTGTGATTTGCTAGAGATTGTTGACACCTATTACAAGTATTAATTCTATTTGGGTATATTTTATATATTACTTTTAATAATTTATTGAATGTTTAGTTTTAGACACACACACACACACACACACACACACACACACACACACACACACACACACACACACACACACACACACACACACACACACACACACACACACACACATATATATATACACAGTTGAAGTCAAAATTATTAGCCCCCCTGTTTATTTTTTTCCCCAATTTCTGTTCAATGGAGAGAAGATTTTTTCTACACATTTATATAAACATAATAATTTTAATAACTCATTTCTAATAACTGATTTATTTTATCTTTGCCATGATGACAGTACAGAATATTTTACTAGATTTTACTACATTTAAAGGCTTAACTAGGTTAATTAAGTTAACTAGCCAGGTTAGAGTAATTATGCAAGTTATTGTATGACGATGGTTTGTTACGTAAACTATCGGAAAAAAAATTAGCTTAAAGGGGCTAATAATTTTGACCTGAAAATGGCTTTTATCTGTTTATTATATTTATATTATATTTATATTATTTTTTAAACAAATCTACTATTTACTGTAAAATGTGGCCTGCATACAAATTGTGATTTCAATCTGCAGTAACCAGGATTGTTTTGCTTTGCTCAGTGTCTTAAAGGAGTGCAAATAATGCACAATGACCAAGCAATCCTATTTTGTCTTGAGTAAGAACGAAATAGCAGTAGATCTTTTTTAATCTAAGCTCTAAATCTATAGCGATAAAGGCAACTTCTTTGAATCCCAGCTTTGTCACCTTTATGTTTGTTGGTTTATTCTTTAGGGAACATCATTTCATCATCATTTTGCTACCAATCAATGAGAGCAGGAGTCATGTTAACCTTTCCTCTTTTTAGTGATGAAAAAATCAGATGTGGCATGTCAAATGCATGCACCTCCTCTATGCACTTTTTACAAGAGATGATTCACTGTTGAGTGCAGGCATTTTTAAATACAGATGAATGAGTTCATTTCAGGATTCATTCAGGCCAGATTCTTGACATCTAGAAAACAGGGGCTGCTTTTAGTGACAATTTTATGTTTAAATCTTAAAAGATACCGCATTTAATGAATAGCATTTGCATACTATGGCTGTTTTCGTTAGATGTAATTCAAATCTCCTTTGTTTACAAATCTTTTCTGTGAGGTATTAGCTTAAAGGGCACCTATGGTGAAAAATCTACTTTTCAAGCTGTTTGGACAGACATGTGTATAGGTATAGTGTATAGACCGTCATATTGGGGTGGACCAATTGGAGCGGTTTTGAGATCGACTACAACTTGACGTAGGAGTGTGATTTTCCCCTCGCCCACCAATATTGATTGACAGGCGTGCATTACCATATCCTCAGTTTGTTGTTTCACATCCGCCATTTTCAGCATGTGATTCAAAGCGATGTCATCAAAGGAACACCCTTGCTCTATTTTTGGATGTAAGGCTCATTGGGCTTAACACAAGAGCCTTCATCGTCTTCCTGCGAATGAGCAACAGAGATTTTACATTTAGCGGCCATTTGCACTGAACACGCAGTGAATGCAATGTATCGAGATTTGGGCCATTAAAAACAGCTGCTCCACAGAGTCTTTCAGCACTCTCTCCGAAAACACTTGATTGATCTCAGCTGGCGGATCAACATCCACCACATGATCACTCTCATCGGCACCATTGTTTGTAACTTTAGGTGGGTTTCAAATCTGTGTACTTTTCATTGTGTCTTTTTTAAACTTCAGCCGTTTGCATTTCCCGCAAACAATTTGATTGTTCGATGATCACGCTTCAGAAGCTTGGCAATTTTAAGACTGCTGCATCCCTCTGCAAGATATCTCACAATTTTTGACTTTTCGGAGCCTGTCAAGTCCTTCTTTTGACCCATTTTGCCAAAGCAAAGGAACTTGCCTAATAATTATGCACACCTGATATAGGGTGTTGATGTCATTAGATCACACCCCTTCTCATTACAGAGATGCACATCACCTAATATGCTTAATTGGTAGTAGGCTTTCGAGGCTATACAGCTTGGAGTAAAACAACATGCATAAAGAGGATGATGTGGTCAAAATACTCATTTGCCTAATAATTCTGCACTCCCTGTAGTGGTCTCGGCATGCAGAAACACGATGTTGAGAAGCCTTTACGATTAATTAACCGTGACGAATTAAAGCGGGTTAATAGTGAAACCGGTTAATCATTGCATCCCTATAGAGGAATTACCAACCTACGTCACACATGACGTCACACGGGTTCCTAGTTGCAAAATAGACTAGTTGCAATAGCAAACATGTTGTGTTGTGCGGTAGGATGCCAAATTCCTAAGTCCAAAAATAGAAAACTTAACTTACCGTACACCACACTGCTTTTAATGCCAACCGCAGACGTCTTTGGCTAAAAAGGAGCTAAATGGAGTGAGGACCTAATAAAAAATGCTCAACTCTGCAGTTCTCATTTTATATCAGGTAAGTTTACGCTATGCTGAATCATACACATTACTCATATTTAATTGCAGCAATGATTTCAGCAAAAACAGTTAAATATGGTTAATATAACTGCGAACACTGAATGCTTAGAATGAAACTTAAAAGTGTAAGTTCACATACCCTGCCATACAGGTGCAGTTTGCTGTCAGAATGCTGTTGTTTTGCTTGTTGATGATTACCCAGGCCTTGTATAGTACCATCTTCTTTCCTTGTCTTTGGTTAGGCAGAACGGTTTTTAGCACTTCAAAGTTTTCAATCTGGTAATCATGGAATATTATTTCTTGCACATGACCACACTGAACAAAATTGTTGGCATCCAAAGACTTGTAGGCCTTTAACTTCTCTCTTGTAAAAACACTTGAAGTTTCAATGAGATAGTTGTATATTTCGGCCTGGGTGCTTGGCCATTTCGTCTTATCCAATACCCATTGGGAGGGTGCTATCGCAAATGAACCTGTCAGATGAACGCCGCTCACTTGAACGTTAATTTTGCAGAATAACTGTGCTTATCTCTGGGTGAAATGCTGTTATAATACGCTAAAATTTCCTTTCAAACCATTGTACATTCTTTTACAGGAAATTTTTTTATTTAATTGTTTTACAATTATTAGGTTTTGTTTTTCATAAAAAAATGTAATAATAAAATAAAGTGTTGTTTTTCATTAAAGAAACACTACAAAAAGTACCTATATGAGAACCGTTAAAGTCCCGAACCGATAAGTGGAATCGATAAAAGTAGTAATACCGTTAAAACCTTAATGATACCCATGCCTAGTTACTGGATTATCTATTTTCACATTTTCTGCATTGGTAGATGAACCAGGCACTCGATTATAGCACCTAACACAATATAAACACAGAAACAAAGTGATTTCCATATTAAGTCCCCTTTAAAACACCTTTAGTACAGGTAAAAAAAAGCAAGAGATGGATCTAGGAAAGATATGTGAGCTGTAAGAATGACCCAGACATAGAGAGAGGATAATCTAGTCTGCTGTGTGTTTTCTGGTCCTCATCGACTAGTGCCGGGGTTGTGGGTGATGCATCATTCTCTTCCTGAGCTCA
This sequence comes from Danio kyathit, assembly GCA_903798195.1. Taxonomy (NCBI): domain Eukaryota; kingdom Metazoa; phylum Chordata; class Actinopteri; order Cypriniformes; family Danionidae; genus Danio; species Danio kyathit. The sequence goes on from LR812541.1 coordinate 10,024,073, forward strand.
ACATTCATTAATGAAACATCTGAACTATATGTGGCCCTCTGTTTAACGCACATCTCGCCTGGAGAGGCCTGCTGCATCACGATTTAACACCGCTCACGGATGCCTGTTCACACTTTGGGATGATGCTGTTTTAGCACTTTCCCTTCTTCATAATATCTGGCATTGCGTCATCATACATGGAAATCTCAGTGCCGTAAATGTGCAAAATTGAACATTACATAAATAATTACATCATAAATGAGACATTTCTTAATTAATATGCTTAATCCGTATATATGTACAGTTAAAATCAGAATCATTAACCCCCCCTGAATTATTAGCCTCCCTGTTTATTTTTGACCCCAGTTTCTGTTTAACGGAGAGAATTTTTTTTCAACACATTTCTAAACATAATAGTTTTAATAACTCATCTCTAATAACTGATTTATTTGATCTTTGCCATGATGACAGTAAATAATATTTTACTAGATATTTTTCAAGACACTTCTATACAGCTTAAACTGACATTTAAAGGCTTAACTAGGTTAATTAGGTTAACTAGGCAGGTTAGGGTAATTAGGCAAGTTATTGTATATTGATGGTTTGTTCTGTATACTATTGAAAAAATATATAGCTTAAAGGGGCTAATAATTTTGACCTTAAAATGGGTATTAAAAAATTAAAAACTGCTTTTATTCTAGCCGAAATAAAACAAATAAGACTTTCTCCAGAAGAAAAAATATTATCAGACATACTGTGAAAATTTCCTTGTTCTGTTAAACATCATTTGGGAAATATTTAAAAAAGAAAAAAAAATTCAAAGGGGGTTCAATAATTCTGATTGCAACTGTATGTACTGTATATATTTGTAATTACGTTGGTTGAAAAAAATATATATGTAAATGTTTCCATTATTTTGATATATAAAACATATTTTACATATATGAAATCCAAATATGAGTTTATATGGCGGCGACACAGTGGCGCAGTAGGTAGTGCTGTTGTCTCACAGCAAGAAGATCGCTGGTTCGAGCCTCGGCTGGGTCAGTTGGCGTTTCTGTGTGGAGTTTGCATGTTCTCCCTGCGTTTGCGTGGGTTTCCTCTGGGTGCTCCGGTTTTCCCCACAGTCCAAAGACATGCGGTACAGGTGAATTGAGTAGGCTAAATTGTTCGTAGTGTATGAGTGTGAATGAGTGCGTGTGAATGTTTCCCAGAGATGGGTTGTGGCTGGAAGAGCATCCGCTGCGTAAAAACGTGCTAGATAAGTTGGCGGTTCATTCCGCTGTGGCGACCCCGGATTAATAAAGGGATTAAGCCGAAAAGAAAATGAATTAATGAACTTGTATGGCATATAAGTAATTTGCTTATATAGCCATATATCAGATTTTTATCATGGAGAGAATAATATAATTTATAAAAGCTGTTCATATAGTCCACAAAGCAAACAATTATAGCCAAAATTATTAAACATGAACCCTTGGTTTTTAATACTATATGCGGTTACCTAATGCTATTTTTTTGTGTGATGTTTGTAATAATTGTTCATGAATCCTTTTGTTTGTTCTGAAGTGTTAAACTACTGTTCTTCCAATAATCCTTCATACCCATGACATTATACAAATTTCAATCCTTGTAAACCACCCAAACCAGTGCACACACATAGAATTATTAATAAGCGTCATATAATAATAGAATAAATAAAATCTGACCATTTTTGTGATTGTAATGCATCAGATGGCTTATATGTAATTTAAGTAATATAACTATTACTTAATTTCAGTATTCTCTATATACTTGCTCATTTATTGCTCTCACGGGTGGGTTAACCTTTTGAACGCTGTACAAAATGTCAATGTATACCTCAAAATTTTAATGGAAAGAAAGAGAGACATTTATAATGTTGACTTCGATTTGTGTTTTTAGATTTGAGTCGTTGTCCCATAAGATTATTAGGAAGTTCATTATAAACTCTTCCATTTAGAACATAATCACCACATGTCCCTTCTCACTTCACACCTCTTTACACATTAAAAATGTCTTCACAGTTTCCCTGAACTTCTTGCCCCTGATAAATGGGATGAAAATGAACTATTTTTGTGAAGGCCTAACTGAGATAAAGGGAACATTTTGGTTGTGCAAGTGAGAGAAATGCTTCCTAAAAAGACTGAAGAGTGATTGGTAATCTTTGTCTATATGTATGAGTCTTAATACTTAGCCTGTTTTGTAGGGATGCAACAATACAGTTAGCTCACGGTTCAATACATACCTCGGTTTTTTAACACGGTTTTCGGTTCGGTTCTGATGGCTTAACACATAAGTGTTTTTTTTTTATTGTTATTCTATGCTTAGGCAATAGGAACAGTAAGAAAGAGAAAAAAATAAAAACGATTTATTGCAATACTCCTTTATTTTACTTCAAAGCCAAGAAAGGTACACTAGTTCCTAGTGTATTGTATAATAAAAAAAATGAACACTGGAATCTCACAGCTGCGGTTCATGGAAAGCATCCCAAACGAAGGGCCGGAGAGATATGACTTGCTATATGAGTGATAACACAACAGCAATATAAGAGCCCATATATGTTGTATTTTTGCTCCTTAAGACACCCACGTTGGCTTTTTCTACATTAAAATGTTAATATATTGTATTTTGAAACTACATAACATCACTGCATTGTACAATAGACTTTTTTTTTTTTTTACAAACTTTCAAATGTTGTATTTCAGAGCACAACAAAAGCAGTGCATTGCAGAAGTAGGCTTCTTCTACATTCAGACACATTCATATGTTATTTTTTGAACCGCATAACAATTAGGGATGCAACAATTATAGATTTTGGTTGTACGATTATATAGTCTGAAGAATAATCATGGTTTGACGGTTATCAGGTCTAATGTAAATTCAAGCTTTATATTAGTTGAGCTATTTAGATGAACTGTTGTTGCCATCTGCGTTCATGCATACATGATCATCTTAATATTAATTCGTCTTCCATATCTTTTGTTTACACTGCACTGAAAGGCACGCACAACTCTCACCGTGAGATGTTTTCTACTGCGTGCGCCCGCAAAGACGCAAGCGCGTTGCTCCGCTTGTGCGCGCATATTGTCATATATTCTTACATTAGAAACAACAAACTTGCAAGCGGAAAAAAAAGACGTGATATGGGAACGGCCGCTGCTATAGTTAATCCGGTGTGCGGGCGTATTAGCCTCAGTGTACATACTTGGAACTTTAAACTAGGGCACAGTTGGCAACTTGGCATCACTTTGTTTAACTGCAGCAGTTCCGTTTTGTTCCGTGCTACAGAAATGCGGCTTAGAGAAGCCTTTATGCCGATTTGAAAGACACCGGCATCTTATTGCTCCCTCACTTCACTGTCGCTCACCATGTTAAAGTGTGGAATGATGGTGGAGCACCCCCTAACTTTAGAGCATAGTGATTGAATATTTACTCGCGGGGAGGAGTTTCCTTATCTCAGCCCGTAGACTTACAGGCACACACAAACAGTCAATTCGGAGAGAAATAAAACGCACATAAATTATTTAAACGTAAAACCGGAAAAACCGCAATTCACAAGCGCGTATTGAACCGTGGATGTCGTACCGAACGGTTCAATATTGTATTGAGAATTGTGGCATCTGTATTGTTTTGTATTTGCACAGGGTAATATGCACTGGGCTTGTCACATCTGATACATTTAACCCTGCAACATAATCCTGGATTATTTAGCTTTTAGTCAAAATGTAACTATTTTATTTTTAATTTAAAGTGTATTTCACAACAACGGGAAATGCTGTTTGGCACCGCTAACAATTTATGGTTAGTAAAGTCCTGTCAGTATCATTGCATAGACAAACTCACCATGCATCCTATAGATTACATACAATAATAATACATGGATGTATTAACATGTAAACTAAACGTTATTTATTATGAACTAATGATGAGTTAAGGCACGTGCTAATCATGAACTAACTTTCTGATGTTTTAACTGTTCATTTTGATGTAGACAAAACACTTTTCTATCGTTTTACAATGTAAACAAGCACTAGACGAACAATAAAAACGTTTACGTTTAAACACAGGATAATGTGCCCCTACAAGTAAAGTCATGACATAATGATACATTAACAGATCATGGGATCATTTTGTTTGCATTTAGCTAAAACTAAAGTGTAAACTAATACATTAACTAACAAACATTTACTAACAAGTAATTAAGAAAGCCATTATTCACACATCATGTTGTAGTTAGTTAGTTCATGTTTAGCGCACACCTTAAAGGGTTGGTCCACTATGATACCATATTTTAAAGTTTAGTTGATGTGTAATGTAGCTGTGTGAACATAAACAACATGTTGAATGTAATGCGCTCAAAGTTGTAAAGGGAAGCATTGGCTTTTACAGAGTTAGCTTAGCAAAGCCTACAGTAAACGAAGTTTGGGGACTACAAAAAAATACATCCGGGCTAGTGAGATCACAAATGCTTCAGGTTGCTTGCATTCATTGAAAGCTAAAATGCCGTTCAAACGCTGCTATTTTCTCAGCGCTTCTTCTGTTTCTGTATTTGGGCTTCCAACGGACACAACACAAAGAGAAAAGTGCTTACAGTTTAATTTGAATTATGTTCCAGAGAGGGCAGCATGGTGGCGCAGTGGGTAGCACAATCACCTCACAGCAACAAGGTTGCTGGTTCAAGCCTTGGCTGGGTCAGTTGGCATTTCTGTGTGGAGTTTGCATGTTCTCCCCGTGTTTGCGCGGGTTTCCTCCAGGTCCTCCGGTTTCCCCCACAAGTCCAAAAACATGTGGTATAGGTGAATTGGGTAAGCTAAATTGTCCGTAGTGTATGTGTGTGAATGAGTGTGTATGGATGATTCCCAGTGATGGGTTGCAGCTGGAAGTTCATCCGTTGCATAAAAAATATGCTGGATAAGTTGGTGGTTCATTCCACTGTGGCGACCCCAGATTAATAAACGGACTATGCCGAAAAGAAAACAAATGAATGAATGTTCCAGAGTATTATAAAAAAAATATATATAGCAAGCATTTGACAAAGGACAGCTTCCAGAATATTTGCCAGTTCAGTGCTAAATCCGGGTAAAACTCCTCCAACAGATGAAGCTGTGGATTATAAGCCACAACCTGTAAGTATTTTTATTTGCTAAAATTTATCAAATACATGCACATTTTCTAGTGTTAATGGTATGTTGTAGTGAGGATGTAAACAAGGATGTAAACAACGGGAAATGCTGTTTGGCACCGCTAACAATTTATGGCTCGTTTCCACTGAGTGGTACGGTACGGTTCGGTACACTTTTATGGCCGTTTCCACTGTCAAAAAGCGGACAGAACCGAACCGTACCGTACCACTTTTTCGGCATCCTTTCGAAAGGATACCAAACACGAGAAAGGGTACCAAAAAGTGGAGCTACACGCGCAGCTGAACGCTGATTGGTTACAGAGATAAGTCACGATCTCATGGAGCTAGCCAGAATGACAAAGGAACCACCATGTTTTTTAAGCCGAGACAGCCGAGACATTACATGGAAATACTATATGCATATAATAATGAGCCATGGATGACCCGAGCTCAAACAAACCTTCTCGTTGTCTTGATGAACAGCCACTAAGCCAAGAAGAACAAAATCTGCCGTGTCCTGTTGTTGCTTTACGAGGCCGTCTAAAAGTGCGAGCGGTTTTCGCTTTCTCCAGAGAGCTCGCGATCGCATCTATATTTGATATAACAAACTTCTTGAGCTGGTGATAATAATGTGTGTGTGATTATTGCAATGTCTTCGACATCTGATCCATTCAGAAAGAAAAGGACAAACGTGAGAGTGAAGCGCGAAAAAAAGTAGAAGCCCAACAAAACACAGGAGAAAATAGTTTCAGCAACCTTGAATCACGAACAAACTTACATGTTTATAATCGCCTTTTGGACTATTATGAACTCGGAATGACAGAATTACTCTCTAACAGAGGCTACATGTGCTGGTGAAATTACAGACACAGATGAGAGGTTTTCTCTGACTGTGGGCTATATGTCGCGTGTTGTTTTTGAACTTAAATAAGGACTAAATGTATGCTGTGTGTAGTTTTTCCGTAAGTGGTAACATATCTGAGACTGTAAGAGTCTGTATGTGCTCATATATATTGCATTTATTTATTTAATTATTTTATATAATTGCAGACGTTACAGTAGGCTATTTCACACTGTCATTGATGTGCAGTTATAATCAAATCATGTTCATAGAAAAGTTAGTAATAAATATTTATAAACAAGTATTTATATGTTTAAAGCATCTGTTTTGTGAGAAGTGCTTCTCATATGATGTGAACGACCTGTACAGCTTTACTGTAGACATTTCCTTGAGCGGAAATTATGTTGACTTAAACTTTCTGTCCATAGATATATACACTAGATGTCGCCTACCCTGCTATTGTCTATTAGAACGAATGCGCCAATAGAGCCGCCATTTTAGTACAGGGTAGTGCTCCTTTGAAATACATGCGGGACCAAGGTGAAGCGGAGGACTGTGGCCATCCAAAGCCAGAGAAATACACATATACACATATATCTATGATCTGGAGTTTTCCCCGGTGGTCAGTATGCAAATATTTTTTTCAATTATGAAATATTATAATTTTACATCACTTCTACATTGATGGATGTGACCGCACGAGCATTCCTGACAAAAAGTGAATGTTTGTGTGCATGGAAATGCATTATCCTCCTTCCCTGTTTAATTTGATCTAATCCATGTCCTGAAACACACCCCCTCTCCTGCTTTCACTTCTCATTCTGACAGAGGGAGCGATTCGTTTGTGAATGAATCTCCGTTATGAACGACTCGTTCACTTAGCCGACAATAATACATGTTTCTGGCACCGCAGCGTCTTGTTGTCATATTTCATAACATTATTTGCTTATTTTATTCAACAAAACTAGCATTAGCTTAGAATTTAGTGCGAGTTGGTGCTACTTTGCCTTATGGTGAATGCAGCAAAAGACTGTATTATCATCAATAACATTACTTTTTAAGCACAAAAGTTCATAACATACAAAACATATAAAACAAAATCTTACCTATGAAATGTTCTGCCTTTGTGCTTTGTTTTCTTTGTTTGCTCGTTACTACAACGCAAACACAGCGCTAAAGTCCAGCATCTTCACATTGGCACACTGTCTTGACTAGTGCGGTAGAATGACGTTTGTCCTAGAAGCACTGTACCAATGTGGCGGCGCTATTGACGCATGCTCAGGGTCCCTATGCGATATCTAGTGTATATATCTATGTTTCTGTCGTACACCACGCCCACCAAAAGGGTACCCTTGGTAGTGGAAACGCAAGCCTGATAAAGGTGACCCGTACTGACCCGAACCGTACCATACTGTACCACTCAGTGGAAACGAGCCATAAGCTACAAATTCATATTTATCAATCAAACCGCTGTAAACACTCACAATCTTCAGCAGCGCTGCAGTGTCTCTCTATGTGGCCGCTTTCTGTGTCTCTTTATGCGGCCGCTTTCCGTGCTTCTACATCTCTACAAAAACAAACTCGCAAAAGATATGTGAACGTTTCATATTACTTACACATGCTTATTGCGAATATATGTGAAAGACACTTGTCAGATTTTATTTTAGAGAGCAGGCATGAGGTTCAGCTATGTGCTCATTTTCTGTCTGATCTAACAGCTAATCTGACTGACTGTTTACACAGTGCAAAAGTGCGTGCTTGAAGGTGCGTGATGCTTTTCCATGGTAACGTGGAGCCGATCCACAAATCACAGCACATTATGTTAGCTGACCAATCAGAGCCACTTGAGTGCGGGTTTCAGAGGAACTAGGAAATATGACAGTTGTTTTCATGATTGTTGGGTAGCTGTATATAAGATATATGAAAAAATAACCTGATTTTCTACAAATGAAGCATGAGCACACATTGCTTTGCGTCTTATAAACACAAGCAAGTCTTAAAATTACACTCTGGACCACCCCTTTACCTCATCATTAGTTCATAATAAAGTAAAGTATAGTTTACATATTAATAGATTATTATTCATGTACTGTTATAGTGAAGTGTTACCTGTTGTGCATCCTCTTATTATGTATTGCTCATTGTTTATCCAGAAGGAACTTTCTGGACTAAGAGTTTAAAATAAGATTCCATTTCTTCTTAAATGTGGAGATATCTGTTTATATACAATATGCAGTGTTTCATTACTGTTCAAAACACATGACTGCCTCAGCTTGGTAAGATAAGGTAAAACATAAGGCGCTTTCTGCACCAGGTAGTTAAATGAACTCAGTTATAGGAACTAGGCTCCAGAGCTAAATTTTTCCCATTGGCCATTTAATAGCATTCACATCATCACTAGCAACTTTGAAGAGACGTAGGCCAGTCAACAGCAACATCAAGCGATATCATGATTAAACCTGTGGATTTGTTGTGGGTTTTGTGATTAATGGAGATGGAATGTAGTATAGGGTTGTCAAAAGTATCGACTTCGGTGACTGAAATTATTGAAACATAAGTTTATCTGAAAACATTTGCACTCTGTTGGCCAGGTTCTTAAACCCCGTTGATTAGCCGTTGTGTTCACGTGCTCAACACGTATGACTGTGATTGGCTATGAAGGTCATTGCTTCACCACTGTTGACCAGGCGCAAATTAAAGAACAAATGTAGACTGCTGAACAGGGGGTGGGACATGACAAATTTGAATATCGATTAATTGCACAGCCCTTAGTACACCCTAAGCGCTCATTCACACCGAACATATCTTTGCTTCTAAAAACCATAGACTGTAAAAGATATGGACGTAGTATGCGTGGTGATGTCACGCATACTACGTCCATATCTTTTACAGTCTATGTATATATGTCTATATAGTTTTCTGAAGAACGCAAAAGAAGCTACAAGTAGGCGTGGACAGTTGTCGCCATTTTGTTCATGCATCATCGCACCTACCGGGGATACCAAACAAGGGCAAAGAGGCGGAGCATGAGCAGAGCTACAGACGCCTGCTAGCATTTTGCTTTGACAGACTTTTCTTTAAAAAAATTAGCACAGCATAAAGCACGAGGGTACCTGGACACAACCACCAGTAGAGCCTTTAAGCAGAAGCTTGCTCTGGTTGCTTCAGCTCCAAGCTCTTCTGATTGGTCCACTGCTGTGGAACTAACAGTGATGAGCTGCACTGTGTGTAAAATGGCATATAAAAAACGTGGTACTCGCATGCGTGTTGTTTCAAAAGGCATGAGACACGTCACACATGTCCATCAAGCACATTTACATTGAAAAACAATAAAAAATAAGTAGCGAATTGAAGATTAAAACTACATTGTGTGTGAATGGCGCCTTACATCCCTAGTTATGGTGTTGTTAATTGTGATGATATAGGCCCTACTCTGGAGTAGGAGCTAATTGAGTTTCCAGAAAGAGAGTACCTAGAACTATTCCTATAGCACGCCTAAAAGTGGGTGCTTCTGCCAATATTTTTATAAACTATGCAAAAGCCCCTGTTGTACTAACCTTGTATCTAGAGCAGAGATGCCCAAAGTGGGGCCCCCGGGCCAAAGTTGGCCCATTGTAACCTTTGATTTGGCCCACAATCCCATCTGAGAGAAGAGTGAAAATGATGGAGAGTGTTGGGGTGATTGCCTTTAACACAGAGATCGTCATTTCTAATTTGACGTAACCTTTGTTCGTTTTATTGCTGATCTACAAAAAAAACAAACTAAAACTCAATTACATGTTGTAAATGAATCTGTTTTTTAAAAATGTAAATACTGTCACACATAGAGGACTACGCAGAAGACATCAGCAAGCAAATCAAGGCAAAACTAGGGTAATTCTGTTTTGTTTTTACTGTAATAGGTTCATTATAAAATGTAAAAAAAACTGTATTAGTTAATATAAAGTAATGTTTTCTGGTCATTTCTAAACAATATTAAGTAAATTTGAAAATTACCTATGGCAACTATATTTACCTCCGGCCCAGTAGCCTCAATCAAGTTTGGTTTTTGACCCTTCATAAGAAAAAAATTGGGCACCCCTGATCTAGAGTGTTCTGAAAATGGTTATTTTGGGCTAAAAGCAGTGATTTGGGTGATGATAACATGGGGTGCAATGTGAAAAGCATGTGAATATGAGGCTCATGATTGGCTGTTTGGTTGCTAAGCATCAAAAAAGCAGAACCAACCCCACTTTAAATTACAAATGTGAAAATTTTCTTTGCAGAACAATGACTACCCAAGGTCATGTGCAGTGTGAAAGGCCATAATGTTTCATTAGGAAACAAAATAACACAATCATTATGCTCCGTTTAGAAATCTCAGTCTCTCTCTTATTGAGCTACAGTATGTGTAACCATGTTTTAAAGTCTCCTCTACATAATGCTGGGGTTGTGTAAAGGCCGTGTTTCTGAGGTCGGCTATGACTCATCAGCTTATCTTCTGCTGGCTGGTGTGAGTGCTTGTTCACCAGGCTGTGTGTAGAGTCTGATGAAAAGGGCTGGCCCTCAAAGTCCTTGATATTTCTTTTTATACATCCCTCACTTCTTTGGTAGGATTTGCATAAAACATCACGGTTTTGTACTGACTGTGATTGTGTCCTTAAGAAGATGATGGAATTCTCCTTTTGCGGTGACTTGAAAGGCAGTGTCTTCGCATCCACACACTTCTTTCAGTCTCACATTAAATCTGGTATTAAATCTGCATTCTTTCATTTACGTCACATTTCCCAACTGCGTCCCTTCATCAGTAGCAAGGATGCTGAGACTGTCATCCATGCATTTGTCTCTTCATGCATTGACTACTGTAATGCCCTTTTCATTGGTCTGCCTGCCAGCCTCATCTCCAGATTACAATATATTCAAAACTCTGCAGCTAGAATACTCACTCATACCAAACGTTCTGCTCATATAACCCCAATTTTGTACAACCTCCATTGGCTTCCTGTTGCATACCGCATTAAATTTAAAATTCTCCTCCTTGCATTTAGATCCCTAAATAGCCTACCTCCTTCTTATTTTCGCAACATGCTTGTCCCCTACACCCCTACTCGCTCATTACGTTCCGCTGACTCTGGCCTTCTCGCTGTCCCTCGGTACCGCCTTTCTTCAATGGGGGGCAAATCATTTAGTGTTATTGCACCCAAACTCTGGAACTCTCTTCCACGCTCACTCCATTCTGCTAATAATATCTCTGAATTCAAATCTTTACTTAAAACTTATTTATTTTCTGAATGCTTCACTTCTGCTCTGCCAAACTGACCACTTTATCTGATCCACCTGCACTCTGTTTATTTGTCTCTTAGGTCTTGTTTTTTATATTTGACTTCTTATATGTTTGTGTATCTATTGCTGTCTCTACATTTATCTGCTTGTACTATCTCTTTTTGTTGCATTCTTTGTAAAGTGTCCTTGAGCTCTGGAAAGGCGCTATATAAATAAAAATATAATTATTATTATTATCAGGGTTTCATTAATCTACTTTTAACGGTAAGAGCCCTTTGTAGACAGTTACAGTGAATATTAGATGAAAGCGCAAAGAAAATACAAGCTCAGACTTTTGTCTAGCTGGCAGATTTTAATCGTGACTGATTGATTGTACTGTATGTGTTGTATGTTGTGTTTTTGTTGCTTGTGAGTATCTACGTTCATTGTATGTTATTTGATCTTGACCACACACTCAATTCTTTCAATTTTAGGTCACCACAGCAAAAACATATTGAATTTTGATAAGCTAATCTTTTCCCCCTTCAAATACATATTTAAGGATTTTGTGGGCTTTTCTTCTAATTCTTCTAATTAGTTTTCATCCACAACATCCATCCATCCATCTATTTTAATCTATCTCTCTGTCCGTTCATCCATTTATATCTAAAATAGGCTGGAAATAACTTGCTTTGCTTTTAAATATGAGCAATGTGGATATCTCCACAGAGATCTGTTTGTCCAAATTCAAAACTGTAAATAAAACTATAATATATAATGCAGAGTTTGTGTGATTTGTGCAAAATTTGTACAAAATCGTTTTTTTTTTTTCACAAAGAAACATCTAGGGGCCCTATCGTATACATACATCATATAGGTGCAATGAGGTGCAAGATGTGTTTTAGGGTTGGGCCGATAGACCATGCCATCGTCCATCGCCGATGACCGATAAACTTCACGATGCTGAGCCGGCATCGCGATCCATCCCCCTGCCCCACATTTATATTGATATATAATTTAATATTTGCATGTCATCTTAATAGCAATAACGGTCTTTTCATGAGCTGTGTTAAATTTTACATATAGCTGCCGCTTGCACGACTGACAGCATTGTGAGGTTATATGAAGGATTATATGTTTGTGTAACTATTGCTGTCTCTACATTTATCTGCTTGTACTATCTCTTTTTGTCGCATTCTTTGTAAAGTGTCCTTGAGCTCTGGAAAGGCGCTATATAAATAAAAATATAATTATTATTATTATTATCAGGGTTTCATTAATCTACTTTTAACAGTAAGAGCCCTTTGTAGACAGTTACAGTGAATATTAGATGAAAGCGCAAAGAAAATACAAGCTCAGACTTTTGTCTAGCTGGCAGATTTTAATCGTGACTGATTGATTGTACTGTATGTGTTGTATGTTGTGTTTTTGTTGCTTGTGAGTATCTACGTTCATTGTATGATATTTGATCTTGACCACACACTAAATTCTTTCAATTTTAGGTCACCACAACAAAAACATATAGAATTTTGATAAGGCAATCTTTTCCCCCTTCAAATACATATTTAAGGATTTTGTGGGCTTTTCTTCTAATTCTTCTAATTAGTTTTCATCCACAACATCCATCCATCCATCTATTTCAATCTATCTCTGTGTCCGTTCATCCATTTATATCTAAAATTGGCTGGAAATAGAACAAATAACTTGCTTTGCTTGTAAATATGAGCAGTGTGGATATCTCCACAGAGATCTGTTTGTCCAAATTCAAAACTGTAAATAAAACTGTAATATATAATGCAGACTTTGTGTGATTTGTGCAAAATTTTTACAAAATTGTTTTTTTTTTCACAAACAAACAACTAGGGGCCCTATCATACACCCGGTGCAATGAGGTGCAAGATGTGTTTTAGGGTTGGGCAGATGGACTATGCCATTGTCCATCGCCGATGGCCGATAAACTTCACGATGCTGAGCCGGCATCACGATCCATCGCCCTGCCCAATATTTATATTGATATATAACTTATTATTTGCATGTCATCTTAATAGGAATAACGGTCTTTTCATGAGCTGTGTTAAATTTTACATATAGCTGCCGCTTGCACGACTGACAGCATCGTGAGGTTAAATGAAGGATTATACAGCACCTCTCACACTTAAAATGTGTAGATTCAGTTGCAGACACTGTTACCTGCAAACCCTGTCCCACAGACTTTACAATGAATGGCTTTAATTATTTTCATAGCGGACTTGAAGCCACTGGAAGTCTTTTATCCACTCTTGGAAAAGTGTAAATGGTGGATTAACATTCAGCACATGATCACTAATAAGATGTGCCATTATTAGTAACTTTAGGTGGTTTCTAAAACAACATCTGTCAGTGTTATTTTCATTCTCTCATCTTCAGCGATTCACATTTTCGCGGTTGTAGCTTCTGTCATCTGAAGGCAGAAGGCATTGACTGAGTGATTGACAGCTGATATTAACCAATCCATTCGCGTTTAGTTCTAGAGCAGTGGGCCAATAAGAAGAGCAGAAAGGCGGGGCAAGCATTGCAGGCTTTTTTTACTTCAGCAAGTTCACATAACAACTGTTTTAATCTGTTCCTGAGCGCTGCGTTTAACGTTTTTAGGTGCAAAGATGCATTCTGCATAAATGTCTCCTAAATCCGCGCACGCGGTGAGGATTTTGCAGTGAAAACTTAACTTTATGCACTAGCATAAATGCTTCCAAATATATTTTTAGGTCACATAAATTTTCGGGCGCATATGCGACCAAAACGGTGGAGCCCTAACATCTTTACTTGTTATTATTTCCTCATAACAATAATAAAATAAGGAAGTTATCATCGATCACAATACAAATTACAGTGAACTCCAAACGAACTCTCGTCTCCTCCACCAGCTGTGGGGAAAAAGCCATTATACCGACACAGATCACTCCGCCTATTCATCCCAGAGTCTCACAGAAAAAAAGTGATTGACAGGTGGTAATTTGTGTGTAACTTTATTTATTTATGATTTTGTTATGGGTAAAGCAAAGACCATGTGGGTCAGGTAGTGAAAATGGTAGGCTAAAATTAATTAATTTGTTATAAATTATTTGATATTTAATCCCCTCCCTTACGACGACGATGCCATCGTCCATCACGATGTTTCATATTAGACATCGTACGATGCCAAATTGGTCAACATCGCCCAACCCTAATGTGTTTGGTGCGATTTGTGCTATTTTCAGTCCAGCGCAACTCTATTTTTCACATTTGTGATACGTTATTTAAATAGCAAATCCATTAGCGCTACTTTGTGGACTCATGGGTGTTTCGGTTTAAAGAGGTGTGTTAAGGCGCATAGTTTGCGCATTGCTATTTTGAGGAACTGAAATAGACCGCGCCATTGACCAACGTTAGTTATGCACCTATGTGGGTTCAAAAGCTTACACATGGCTTAATACACACAGGATGTACAGCAATACACAAATATCTTTAAAAATGAAAAAAATGTAAAAGATTAAAATGTTACAAAATATATTATGAACATGAAGGATGGCATGGAGGTAGTGTTTATTATATAAAAAATTTAATAAACACTACCTCCATGCCATCCTTCATGTTGGGGGGCTTTTTTTTAGTTTATTCATGACAATTTGCATTTGTATAATGTTATTATTATTAGCAGTATTATTTATTATTTGCATATTTATATCTGTTTTAATAAAAGCAAGTATATGAATAAGAATAGAATAGGAATATGTTTGGACATAACTCCATTTTATTTGGCACACTTTGTTATTATTGTTCATTTATTCGTTTGCTGAAAAAATTAGAACTGAATTTAGAAATAGTTTTGAAGCAAATCTTTGTGCATAACAAACTAAATTATATATGTAGGCTAATGAATGTCTTTAGTGGAGTGCGTACAACACTGTTCCTTACTTCACGAAAGTAAAGGAGTAAAAAAAGAGTAAAAGTAAAGAGGCTGATGAGGAGGCTCATTCTTTATTCTCGCACTGCAGATGGTCTGTTTAACCGTTTTCTCTCTAGTGAAGCGTTCAGTTAACTAAAAAGTCCACCATGGCGCAATGCAACTGACTCTTAAAGGGAATGGGAGATGAGACTCTGATTGGTTTAATGCACGTTATGCTCAAAACACACGCATAACTACGGCCAGACAGAATCAGCGGACATTATTCCTGTAGAGAATTTTGTAAAAAATCTATGGATTATGCGGAATAATTTTAAGAGTATCATACTAAAAACTTTGTTTATGAAATAAATAATAACACATTTTTTACTTTTATTTAATGCTTACAAAGCAAATCCAATTAGATCCACTTATTTGGTAAACAAATCAAGTCTCTCATAAAATTTATCTGCTAAAAGATTATAAAAACTGAATTGTAAATAAATCTATGAACATTTAAATTTTACTATTGTTATATCACAATATTATTAATGAAATTAATTTAAAACTGAATAAATATAAATTGACACACATTTACACAACTAAATAAATAGACTCAATGATGGGCTAAAAATTTGCGGAAATCTGGATTTCTGCGCACGCAGATTCCGTGTGGACCTAGTCATA
Source organism: Danio kyathit (assembly GCA_903798195.1). Lineage (NCBI taxonomy): Eukaryota > Metazoa > Chordata > Actinopteri > Cypriniformes > Danionidae > Danio > Danio kyathit. The sequence continues at coordinate 10,039,865 of LR812541.1, forward strand.
ACTCATCAAGAGAATAAGCACAACCCTGTTAGACCATGTGCCACAGAGCAAAGCCTATTTTTCCGTCCTTAAGATAAGTGGATTTTGAGTTTCTTAAGTTGTTTGTGTTGTGACCAGTTGCTCCACGTTTCTCAGTTGTTTGTGTTGTGGGAATTGTGTTGTGGGAATTGCAGCGCGTTAAGCTCTCTCGGCCATCGTAGTTTCTAGTGTGTTCTGGATGATTTTTTATTGTGTTGTCATGAAGTCATTAAGGTGTAGCAAGGGAGGTTCTAGGAGGTTCAGGGTGGTTTTTATTATGTTGTCATGTAGTTTCAGGGATGTTGCTCTGTGTATTTTTTTTTTTTTTTTTGTGGATTTTAGCCCCCTGTTATAAAATCGCTAAAGGATGTATCTAGGCAGTTTGTAAAGATGTTCAGGTCGTGCCTGGTTGGCAATCAAAAAACCCACTTCTTTATTTTATTCTGATTCTATCACACTGTATGTGACTTGGATGCCTCCTTCAATATAAGAATGTGAGAAAATAATCTCACACCTTTCCACAGAAAAGCACATAATGAGATGACAGTAGCTCAAATGTGTGAGAAAGCTGAGTGCCTAAGTCCAATATCTAGGTTAAGAGTGTGTTCAAAATAGTAGTAGTGGTCACTTCTGACTGGAAACAACAACATTGTTGCTATGTTTCCCTCAGTGGCTCCGGCCTTTAAAACAAAATCCCTTGTTGACATTGCAGCTTGAGATTGTCTTTCCTCAATGCAGACTAAGGTATATGCAGAGTGTATAGTGTACAAGAGGAGACAAGACCTGACCTTGTCAAGCACAGTTCAGCAGCTCCAGCTCTCCTCGGGCGTGAAAACTGAACACAACAACAAGCTCAGCGACCTCCCTAGAGATACAACACACAGCAGATAAGGCGGATGACAGACTGTCTTTTCGCTTGTGTATATACCTGAAGCACAAAGTCTGATATTTTGTTGAGGTTGTGTTTGTGTGTGTGTGTGTGTAGTGAAAGCCAGGATGCAGAACTGTGGAGTTTGTTTAAAACAGAGACATCTCAGCCATGCGATTTGATCACTGCTGCCCTCTAATTACAAATTAGCTTCACTGATTCATTCTCATGAGGATGAACTTTTTCCAAGATGGTGTAAAAAAGAAAACAGGCAACCAGACCTTAGAGCAGCTTAAATAAAAAGTAATAACAACATCAACTATAACAAGAACAATAAATTACTAACCATCTCTAATTCGTTGTAATAATTGTATAATTACTTTATTAATCATAACATATATACTGAAAATGCAATGGCAGGGCAGTAAAACGTGTGTTTTATAACTTGTTTGAGTTTGAATTATGTATTTTGATTCAGTAACATTGCAGTTAAATGTATGCTACTACTATTAGTAGCTAGCTCTCTGCAACTCTGACATGGTCGCCCACTGAAGTTAAGCAGGGCTGCGCCTGGTCAGTACCTGGATGAAGACCACATGGGAAAGCTAGGTTGTTGCTGGAAGTGGTGTTAGAGAGACCAGCAGGGGGCGCTCAACCTGCGGTCTGTGTGGGTCCTAACGCCCCAGTATAGTGATGGGGACTCTATACTGCTCAGTGAGTGCCGCCTTTTGGATAAGACGTTAAACTGAGGGCCTGACTCTCTGACGTTGTTAAAAATCAAAAGGATGTCCTACGAAAAAGAGTAGGGGTTTAACCCCGGCATCCTAACCACATTTGCTCATTGGGCTCTGTCCATCATGGACTCCTAACCATCGCCATATGCTAATTGGCTTCATCACATTCACCAATCAGCTGGTGTGTGGTGTGCGGTCTGGCTCAATATGGCTGCCGTTGTGTCATCCAGGTGGATGCTGCACTCTGGTGGTGGATGAGGAGATTCCCCCCAAAAATGTGTAAAGCGCTTTGTGTGTCCAGAAAAGCGCTATATAAATTTAAGGAATTATTAATTATTATTATTATTACTACTAATAATAAAAATCCAGTTATTATTATAAAATTATTAGGTATTGGTTTGTTTGAATCTGATAGAATTTCCTCATTTTCTTCATTTTGACCCTCATGGCTCAAAATTTGTAGTAATTATATAAATTTATCAATTAAAATTATTAATTCATTTAGTCATATATGGGTGACCCCAAATTATTAATATTCAATGCTTTGATAGGAGGAGCCAATCTCTCATTTGATTATTTGCGAAGGTAATTATAAAAACAAGGATCATGCCATTTTGGCTGTATATGAGGGTCTTTCAATGTCTTATTCCACATCAAACTACCAGGTTATAGCCTGTTTTCATGTGAGATCAAGTACAAATACACATATTTTATATGATTTTGTCATGACATCCAGTCAGTGACTTTTGCTGTAATCAGACGACACTTACCACAGTGTGCATTTAAAGGGTGGAGACACAGTTTTAAGAAAGAGAAGTTAACAAAAAAAATGTAAGATTTCAGAGATGATTGGACAGGGGTTTGCATTCATTTTGTTCCAATCCACCACAAAACACTTTTGACACATACACTCACCGACCACTTTATTAGGTACACCTGAAAGCATGAATCCATCCTGCCTTGTATCAACGATTCAGGCTGCTGGTGGTGGTGTAATGGTATGTAGGATATTTTCTTGGCACACTTTGAGCCCAATAGTTCCAATAGAACTATGCGTGTCAATGCCACAGCCTACCTGAGTATTGTTGCTGACCATGTCCCTCCCTTTATGACCACAGTGTACCCATTTTCTGATGGCTACTTCCAGCAGGATAACATGCCATGTCATAAAGCGTGAATCATCTCAGACTGGTTTCTTGAACATCACAATAAGTTCACTGTACTCAAATGGCCTCCACAGTCATCAGAACGTAATCCAGTAGAGCACCTTTGGGATGTGGTGGAACGAGAGATTCAAATCATAGATGTGCAGCAGACAAATCTGCAGCAACTGCGTGATGCTATCATGTCAATATGGACCGAAATCTCTGAGGAATATCTCCAATACCTTGTTGAATCTATGCCACGAAAGATAAAGGCAGTTCTGAAGGCAAAAGAGGGTCCAACCCGGTACTAGTAAGGTGTACCTAATAAAGTGTCTGGTAAGTGTATATTATTCTTAATATATTTGTAAATGGAAAAGGCATTTACATTTTAATAGCCTATTTAAGTATGTGAATGTTTTTAAAATCTACTTTTGACATTAACATACCATTGACAATGATAAAAATTCACACATGGACCTTTGAATTGAGAATTTGAGAACCCTTCTTTTAAATTATTGTAACATTTCACTATTGTTCCTGTTTTTAATCAAAATAACGCATCCTCTAAGAGCATAAGAGACTTGAAAACAATCTTACCAACCCCAAACTATTAAACATAAAGCGAGGTGTCTTTCATATGAGTGGATGTATCAGGTCCCATGCACTAATCGCTGTTCTGCGCAGTCAACAGATCTGACTGTCTCAGCTCTGCTTCTGCTGAGCGCTTCAGAGAGCAAGTGTAGTTAATATTGAATGCGACGCCGCTAAAAAGAGCAGGTCTCACTCTCAGCATACCTGAACATCTCAAATATTTCACAAGCTCATTTCTCATTCATAAGGATCCTGGAGCCTGAGTTTATTGTACTGTTTGTGATTTTAGAGCTGTCCGGTGAGACGGAGTTACTCGAGTGTGTGTTTGTGCTGAACCGTAAGTGAAACCATGACCGTGTTGCAGATTAAAGATGGAGAGAAGGGAAGAATGGAGAAAGAGAGAGTCTGAGTGGGAGTGAATGAAGGGGAAACGGGGGAGGGGAGGTGAAAAAAAAAAACAATGAAGAGACACAGAAGGATGAAAACGACCTCAAGTGACTCACCGGAGAGTCAATGAGGATGTTTAAAGAGCAAATATATATACGTTTGCCAATACTCACTAGGCCATTTTTCTATTCTGAACCATTGCACACCCACATAAGAGCCAGAAGGGCTCTTCGCATTTGTGTCATTCTGTGATTAGCTTGACGTATGCAATCATTTTCAGCATATATGAATAAGGATGGTTAGGGTTTTTTATGGGCTGGATGGAGATTGGATGAAATTAAACATAATAATAAAAACAGTAAATACAAAAAATAAAACATTTAATTTAACAATAAACAAAACATTTATGAAATATGTCAAAAAAAAAAAAAGCCTTGTTATACTTTTCAACTAAAGTGATAGAGAGGTTTATTTTAACTAGAAGAAGTGAGCAAAGTACCTTAATGGCATCAGAGTAACCTAGTTTGCTCCTGAGTTGTGATGTACAGTAAATGAAATATAAGCAAAATTATAATTATACTCGACAAATTACATCAATAGAGATGTATTTAGACTAGGGGCGATACATTATCGTTACTCTGATGCCAAATATCAATATTTATCAATGTGTTGCTCATAAAAGAAATGCATCTTAACTTTTTGTTGCATTTTTTTCTCATTCATTTACAAATATCGTAATGTACAGTATAGTGCAGGGGTCACCAATCTCGTTCCTGGAGGTCCGGTGCCCTGCAGGGTTTAGCTCCAACTTGCCTCAACACACCTGCCTGGGTGTTTCAAGAATACCTAGTAAGGTCTTGATTAGCTTGTTCAGGTGTGTTTGATTAGGGTTGGAGCTAAAATCTGCAGGAGACCAGACCTCCAGGAACAAGTTTGGTGATCCCTGGTATAGTGGATGGTTTCCTTGTCAGTGTTTCCTCTAGGATTTTTTCCAGCTGTGGCGGCAGAACTTTTACACAGATGTACCACTTACCTATGGGTGTTATTTCAATGACACATGTTGTGAGCGCATTTATGTAATACGAGCATGCGAATCTCTGCTTGCGTGCTGATTTCCTCTGTTCGTGCACAACTTTACACCCTGAAATATACGCTGCTCAAGTGCGATTTAGTGCGTTTATGTGACGAGTACATCTCCAACATTTATTAGATTTGCTAGGAATATTTATGAATGTCTCCGGTAGACCGACAGAGCGGCATTAATGCGTCCTGAAGTAAAGTGAAACCGCTGAAGTAGCTGAACAGTCCTGAAGTAAAGTGAAACCGCTATAAATTCCAGCCAGATAAAGTCATTGTATGCAGAACCATAGACCTTTATCTATACAGTATAATTATGGAAACTGTGTTCATCTTAACTGAAAGCTACGCCGTGTTTGCTGGTCTCACGTCTCACGCGCGCACCTGTCAGTCAGTCAGCATGTGTCCGTAAAGGGTTAAACAAATAACGCACAGCACTACTACGGTTAAAGAAAAGTTTTCGCTGTTATAATTCACTTACCTTTTAATACGTTTTGGTGCGATTATAACCTGCTATTAAAAACAACAACAACAATGACTGAATGTGTTGAATGGGAAGCTGTAATATAGCCGTGGCGGGATGAATTTTGGTGTGGCGCCCCGCCATGGAAGAATGAATGTAGCGGAAACCATGCTTGTGATATATTGCTATATTGCATAATCAATAATATTGATATATATCAATATCGGGGGCACGATATTGTGATAATATCGTATCATGAGTTAACCTGGGATTCCCACCCCTAATTTAGACATGTATCGTCTAAAAAGTTTCACGCGTAGGATCACACAGTTGTGATCAGCCTTGGCTGGTCCCTAAGTGTTTCGATCACACCAGTGTGATTAGAAGGTTCAGAGCGCACACCATCAACTGCGCTAATTCAAATCTGAAGGCGTGTGCTGAGGCTTAGAAAGAGGTGCGCAGTGCTTGTCATAAATCACTATTTATCCGTGCTTTCAAACAAATAACATTTATTTTAGGTTTCAGACATTCAAATACACATAACTACAAGCAAAACACACCATTTAAGGTTTGTAAAATACACGCTGATGTCTATGGAGACGGCAATAAAAATAATTTACTAGAAGTTACTAGAATTTTTTTCTCTATTCCTCTTCCAGATAAACAATTACTTACCTTCATGTATTTCGGCAGAAAATTACGAATAAACATGACAGAAATCCAGAAGCTTGGATCTCTTCTGCGGTTGTTGCTAGAAGGGATACAGCTGCGATCGAAATTAAAAAGAAGTATTCATATTATTTATTAATTTACGCATTAATTGGATTTTATTAGCATCTACTCCTACCTCAACCTTAAACCCAACCCTCACACTAATGTAAAAATATTATTTGTTGTACAGTGTCACAAAAATTATGCTATATTGACGTGAGTATCTTTATCGGTTTTATTCCATCTAGACTTCATCGCGCTGCAGGAGATGGTCAAGTCTGGATGGGATACAGCTGAGGATACTCACGTCAATATAGTATAATCTAATAAAATACAGTTTTATTAGATTATGCTACATTGACAAGACTATGCTCAGCTGTATCCCATCTAGCTAATAAAATACAATTAATGCGTAATTTAATAAATAATATAAATACTTCTCGTTGTGAGGTGGTTAAGATTTTCTGGAAAAACATAATCACATTAGTCTCCTCAATTATTTTAAAACCAATTCCAGGTACACCTGAAACATGCGCTTTGGGTTTATTTCCTGTAAGTTTGTCATTACCAGGTTATCAAACTAAAATGATTGACATGTGTCTTGTAATTGCAAGGCGTTTGATAGCACTCTATTGGAAAAGCATATAAAGTCTATCCATTTGACCGCTGGCTGAAAGATTTGACACATTACATTGCACTGGAAAGAATCACATACAGTATAAAGGGCAAATTAAAGGAGTACCAACAAATTTGGGATCTGTTTATACAATTTTTGGAACAAAACCATACAATGGCACAAGCAAATAACTCTCACGCTACTGGTTAATTGATTGATATACTGTATTCCACATACAAAAATACAAATGTTTTCCTTTGCCTTAGCCCATGTATAACAATACATTTACCTGTTCAACTGAATTTGGATGCTTTGGGGGAGGGAGGGGGGAATGGTTAAAATGTAAAAAAGTGTAATTTCATGTTACATTTCAAGTGTTTTTTTCTGCAATAAAAAATAAATAAATACTTCTCGTTAACTTCCAATCAGAGCTGTATCCCTTCTAGCAACAACATTTACAGAAAAGGGCAAAAAGAAACAAAATACAACATATACATAGATCTTTGGGGGTAGTGGGTGATGTGATAAACTTGACGTGTCCCCATGGGAACTTCAGAAGGCAATGGATTCTAAGTAATGTCCACAATAAAAAATCATGAAGGAGGGTCAGCTGGACTTAAAACTTACGCATGAAAGGGTTAAAGGTGCCATATAGTGCATTGGTTCAATATGTTAAATAGTTCTCTGATATCTACATAGTAGATATGGGCTTAGGTAAGGAAACAGTTTAATTTGCTCATTTATTACCCCAGAATATATCCCTAGAATCAGAAGGTTCTTATTGACCATATTTGGAATGCTCGTGAATATTAATGAGCTCTGCTCTGATGCTCTTGCAACTCAGTGCCTGCTCTCTCACTCACAGACACACCCACAAAGCGTGATGTACTCTGAAATTAACATGCGAAATAAGGATACTTTAATCATTAGTTAAAAAAAATTCTGACAATACACTGACTATGTTTACATGGACACCAATAATTCGATTTTAATGCAATTAAGACAATACTCTGATTAAGAGTCTACCATGTAAACAGCAATTTTTGATTAATTTAATCAGATTACAGTTTTTCTCAAATGCTAAAACACATTTCACAAATGCTTCCTCCATGTTTCCCAATGTCTAAACACAACAACCTTTTCTACAGCTACATAAACACAACCACACCTTCTCACTTCAAACTTTCAAAGCTTTCAAAAATGTAAACACTATACACATCATTACACACTACAGCAAAACAATTAAAAACACAATGCTCATTTTGTGAGAAGGTTCTTTGTTTCATAACTGCCAATACATATTTTTAGAAACTTTACAGATCTTCTTAGATCTCTGCAGAGGATTAGGCATTTAGATTTGTGAGTTGTTTATGAAAATACTGCATGTACACTACTGTAACAACTCAATGCAAAAACAGAATCTATTGCACACAACAGTACTCTTGAAAACATGATCAGGGTGTAAAGTTTTTTTTATTTACTTTATTCACACACACACACACCACAATCACTGTGCCACATCCCCTCATCCACATCGCAGGCTACATTGTCTCTTGCCAGGCAGCCCAGGAAAAATGCCCTGGAATGGCATAAACCTTCTATCTCCACGATGAGCAGAACTTCTCTATAGGGTTCAGGAAAGGGGAGTACAGACGTTTACTGTAAAAAGTGGTTACTGTTGGTGGTGAACCACTCACTGATTTGTTTTTTTCTGTGGATGCGGACATTGTCCCAAATTATCACATAAATGTGATGTGCGGGCCCAGGATGGTGTTGTTTCCAGTCCAGGAGGATGTCTCTTAGCTCCTCTAGGAAGGTGAGGAGATTTAGGGTGTTGTAAGATCCAAAGACAGCATGCTGGTGGACAAGCCCCTCCGAACGCATGGCCACACAGAGTAATATTGACATGGTCAATGACTGTTGCTCGCATCTCGCCTGTAATGATGGTGCGATGTTATCTTGGGGGGACCTTCTTCTCTCCCTCCTGGACCTTCTCCTCTCCCTTGTTGGCCTCTTCCTCGTTGGCCTGCTCCTCTTCTTAATGGCCAGCTCTTCTCCCTCCTTTGACCTCAAATTCCCCTGACTCTGCCTTTATCCATTGTGTTTGTTTGGAATCTTCAGCAAACTGTGCACTCTGAACTTGCATTTATACACGTGGTCACAGCATTAGCAACAAGTGTCTTCAATTTTGAGGCATTGTGTGTAATGAATGATGCCAGGTGTGTTCATTGTGTTCAAATATTGCTGACTGTGGCAAGCATTTTGCATCACATGAGCTTTCATTTGAGAATTTGTGCAGAGTTCTTTTGCAGCTTGTGTTTTAGCAAGGAAAAATGTGCTTAGATTTATGAGAATGGAGGATTGTTTTTTTTTGAATTGTGTCTTCATGTGAAATGTGTTTATGATATTGGGAAATGATGGCTAGATTTAGTAAATGTGTTTAGACAACTGGTCATTTGGTTTAGAGGATTGGCTTTTGTGTTTTAGCATTTGAGAAAAACTGTAAGGTCATAATTGTACTAAAGAGAAATCAAATTAAGACATGTAGAGTATGCCGATTTTAGCGGCATTATTAAAGTGCTGTACAGGCATGTAAACACCTTAATCGAACTATTACCGTCATGTAGGACTTCGCCGCGTTTTGCGACAGGATAGCCCCCACACACACACACACACACACACACACACACAAACAGCTGTTTGACACTCTTTGCACCTTCCCAGTCAGTGCAGACCACAGATACCTGCATCGTGAAATGCTGAGTTTTTTTTTCTTCCATTCAGCATGCGGTATGAACTTCCATTAAAACAACACTTCCAACAGTTCAAAGTTGCATCCAATATCTCGTTGATCACGGAGGGCATGCTTGAAATGTTCGTGAATGAAAGTGAAAGTGCCAAACTGCAGTTAAATTCGACAAATTAAAAATGAAACACTAGAAATTACATAAAACTCTGGAGGAAATGCGGATAGTGTGGTGACGCAGTGACGCTAATCGAATTATGTGCTATAACATGTAAAACGGGATCATGAAAGGAACATTCAAAAAGCCACTCATGTAAACACCTTAGTCTTATCAGTCTCTTAATTAGATTAAAGCAAACTATTCGATTACTGATGTCCATGTAAACGTAGTCACTGTTTGTGGTCATTGTCTTTTGTAGTGCTCTTGTTGTGACATTGTTCATAGTCTTATTCAGCAATGACATGATAAAATGAATTACTTCATTTTGGTCATTATTTCTTCATTGCATTACTTCAATTAGTTCAACCTTTATATGCTCCCACTGAGCCAAATAATGAGAAATTACCACAGTTATGCTGATGACACTCAGATCTACTTAGCCTTATTGCCTAATGACTACAGCCCCATTGACACCCTCTGCCAATGCATTGATGAAATGAACAGTTGGATGTGCCAAAACTTTCTTCAGTTAAACAAAGAGAAAACTGAAGTCATTGCATTTGGGAACAGAGATGAGGTTCTCAAGGTGAATGCGTACCTTGGCTCTAGTGGTCAAACAAAAACAAAATGGTCAAGAATCTTGGTGTGCCTCTGGAGTCAGATCTGAGTTTCAATAGTCATGTCAAAGCAGTAAGTAAATCCGCATTCTACCATCTCAAAAACATTGCAAGAATCAGATGCTTTGTTTCCAGTGAAGACTTAGAGAAACTTGTTCATGATTTTATCACCAGCAGTGTGGATTACTGTAATGGACTCCTCACCGGCTTTCCCAAAAAGACAGTCAGACAGTTGCAGCTCATCCAGAACGCTGCGGCCAGGATTCTGACCAGAACCAGAAAATCAGAGCACATCACACCTGTCCTCAGGTCTTTACACTGTCTCCCAGTTACATTCAGAATACATTATAAAGTATTATTACTTGTCTATTAATCACTAAATAACCTAGGACCTCAATACATTACAGATATGCTCACTCAATACAAACCTAACAGATCACTCAAATCATTAGGATCAAGTAAATTAGAAATCCCAAGAGTTCATTTAAAGAGTCATTTAAAGTTTAAACTAATTTTTGAAGCTGCATCACGGCCATGAGATACTTGCGTGTAAATCCAATGTGGAGAGTGGCTGTCTGTACCTGGGAGTACATCGTGACGTCTCTGAGTGTGCGGCATTAATTCATGAGAAAGACTTTGCTCAAACCAATCAGCGCGCTCTATTGTGTATGCGGCGCAACTTCATTAATATGCATGATAGCTTCGGAGACTGTTTACCTGTTACAGTGTTCAGACGACAGAGAGACGCCACGTTGTGTTGCCAAAACAAGTGAAAGAACAAGAATTTGGAGACACGGGTCATCAGTGTTGCATTTATTAGTGTGCTGCGTTTATTATTGTGCTGCAACGAAGGTTTTGTTTTCATTTTTCCGCTATGAAAGCGCAGCTGGACTCACGTGTGGATTACAGTGCACGCGACAGAATACGTTTGTAAGGAACATTTTTACCCGAGAGCTTTTCGCATCTGGAAATGATGAAATCCGGATTTGCCGCTCGTCTCCTTTTAAAAAAAGACACAGTTCCAGTTGTGTATAGATTGTCCTGTGTCTACAGATTTGGTAAGTGTGTGTGAGAGCAGTGTCCTTTGTTTGTTCATTCAGATGGCAAAGTTACTTCGTATCGTCAGCAGTGCTCTTTCAGTTTTTAAAGACATACTATAGTCAAAATGATTTAGTTACTAAGTTTACAGTATGTTAATATCACTGAAATATTATAGTACAATAATAATATTATAGACTGAAAGATCCGCTGTAAATGCTGCTTTCCAAATGTAAACACAGCAATCAAACTATTCCCGTCATGCAGGATTTCCGCCGTATTTTATGACAGGATAGTCTATATACACACGGCTTTCTGACGCCACCTACCGAGTGCATCTAAGTTACAGAGAAATGCGGATGACTTTTTTTCTCCCATTTGCCGTGCAGTATCAAACATACCATTAAAACTCCACTCTCCAGCAGTTCCTCGCTTTCAATATCTCGTTTGTCACGGGCGACATGCAGGAAATGTTCCAGAATGAAAAGTGAAAGTGCCAAACTGCAGTTAAAGTTGACAAATGAATAATTTGGCAAGTAATTTGAATACTGATGTCCATGTAAACACAGTCACTGTCTTTTTCCCCTGGATCTGCGTGCCCAAACTGAAACTCCCGTATTTGCAAATCCCTCCCTCTTTCCCTCCCCCGACACTCCCATCTAAATAGAGCTGGACACGCCCACTTTCCTGATTTTTTTCCAAACTAGAGGTGTGAAAACACCCTGCTGAGACAGGGGGGTTTCGTGGCCCTTTAAAGCATGGTGAATCCGCCTTCAGCTACTGCGCCCCCTACTGTTGGGTGTGCTCCAACATTAGGCACATTCAAATCCAGACTTAAAACACATGTTTAGCTGTGACTTTACTGAATGAGCACTGTGCTACGTCCGACAGATCACGCTATAGTGTCTTTCTTTTCTTTTTCATTCCTTTAAAACCTGTTTTAACACATCTGTTTTTAATCATTTTATTCGTTGTTGTTTTTATTTTCTTATACTTGTCTTTTTTATTTCTATTTATGTAAAGCACTTTGAATTACCATTGTGTATGAAATGTGCTGTATAAATAAAGGTGCCTTGCCTTATCCAACTATGATACAAACAACAGTGCTGGCATCTTGTAGACAAACTGAGTAGTGCAAAAAAAAACGATTCAATGCACACGTGTGAGCTGCTTATTCATTGGATGCACAGTTAGGAAATCAAGCTGCTTGTGTATAGTATGGAGCTTTAGAAACAATTACAAATTACATTTATATTACTTACAAGTCATTAAGTACTGATTTCTTCAAGTAAAGATGCACATTTCAATCTACCATTTCCTCTATTTTAGGTATTGAAGTGGCACCGAATTGAGGCACTGAAATGTAAAATCTGATTCAGTCCAAGGGCGTACTGTTTAATATATATATAAATATATCTCAGAGAGTTAAAGTTGTATACGTGGCAGGAGCGAGATGTGCATTGTGCCTTGATGTGAGTGGCAGGGTAAAGCGGCGAGGGCTTCAGCACCACCGAGAGCGACCCGGGCCAGATTACTGCGCTCAGAAAGAGGATCAGCAGCTGTGGCAGATAATACACTCTCAACAATCACCATCTCACACACAGATCCCTTCATTCTCTCCTGTGGCTTCTGTGCCCTTAATTAATGCCTTTAGCTGCTGCTCTTCGCTTTCTGGGTTTGAATCACTTTTGGGCGAATATTGAGACACTAAGATGCGTGCGTTTCTGTTAAATAAACACAAAATAGCAATCGATATTTGCAACTAATAATACATTAGAGATGCACCAATATACACTCACCGGCCACTTTATTAGGTACACCTGTCCAACTGCTGGTTAATGCAAATTTCTGATCAGTTAATCACATGGCATTAACTCAATGCATTTAGGCATGTAGACACGGTCAAGACGATCTTCTGCAGTTCAAACCGAGCATCAAAATGGAGAAGAAAGGTGATTTAAGTGACTTTGAACGTGGCATGGTTGTTGGTGCCAGACGGGCTGGTCTGAGTATTTCAGAAACTGATGATCTACTAGGATTTTCATGCACAACCATCTCTAGGGTTTACAGAGAATGATAGATAACATATTTCACTGCTTCAGAAAAATATTGACTCAAAGAGCAGTTGGTTTCTTTTATTGTCTAAGATGTTTTAACCTAAACTAACCAATGTTTTTTTTTTCTTTTCACCAGCGCTTAAACCTGATACACATGATGCACATCTCACATTTTGTATATATTAGACCCAGGTGTACAGATTTTATTTTGCTTTTTGCAAGTATTTTATGATTTTGCTCTAAGAAAAATAACATTTGATCATTTAAAAGATGCACGGCTCATTTCCTTCATGTATTTAATAAACCATTGGTATGTGCCCTTTTCATTTTATTGCAGATAGCTTTAAATTAATCTAAACTCGGCCGATAAATATTGGCAACTGATTCATCAGTGCAACCATAACAATAAGTAAAGCCAGGATTACTGAAGTATGATTTACAAGATAATATTTTATTACACATCAGAAATTGTATTTCTAAAACACTGTAAGTGATTCCACTAAAGCTTCATGCGTTAGATTTAAAAACACAGTACAAACAGTTATATTTAGTTTTCAAATAGATTTTAAAATGTAATTTAATTTGTGACGAAAAAAGTCAAAAGTGACAATAGTCTGGTCGCATATCTAAGTTTTAGGAACAATAAGTAATAACTTCTAGACTTCTAGTTGATCATTTGGTATTAGAAGTGGCTTATATGAAAGGCAAAGACCTCTAGATTACGCTTATTTTACCTAAATAAATTAACCTAAATAAAAATTATTTTAAGTATTTATTTAGCAATGTAAGGTTTGACTTTGCTTAGACAAAAGTCTTGTCAAATAATGTACAGTATAGAGTATAAAGTCATGGTGCAGTGGAAAAAGAATTAATATTATGTATGACTCTCATGAGCTTGGACGACTGCATCCATACATCTCTGCAATGACTCAAATAACTTATTAATAAAGTCATCTGGAATGGCAAAGAAAGCATTCTTGCAGGACTCCCAGAGTTCATCAAGATTCTTTGGATTAATCTTCAATGCTTCTTCCTTCATATTACCCCAGACATGCTCAATAATGTTCATGTCTGGTGACTGGGCTGGCCAATGCTGGAGCACCTTGACCTTCTTTGCTTTCAGGAACTTTGATGTGGAGACTGAAGTATGAGAAGCGCTATCCTGCTGAAGCATTTGCCCTCTCCTGTGGTTTGTAATGTAATGGGCAGCACAAATGTCTTGATACCTCAGGCTGTTGATGTTGTCATCCACTCTGCAGATCTCTCACATGCCCCCATACTGAATGTAACCCCAAACCATGATTTTTCCTTGACCAAACTTGACTGATTTGTGAGAGAATCTTGGGTCCATGCGGGTTTTAATAGGTCTTCTGTATTTGTGATGATTGGGATAGAGTTCAACAGATGATTCATTGAAAAAATCCATGTTAAGTTATTATTTGTTGCTCTTACAACTGGGATCAATGACAAGACCTTTGTCAGGTAGTGTATTAATATTAGCAATTGTGAAAATTATAATTTTTCAGGATTCATTGATGAATGAGAATGTTCTAAAGAACATTTATTTACATTTATTTGTAAAAATATAAAATTCATGCTGAATAAGCCATATATTTAGAGTGACTCATTTCTCACACTATGTTTTCAAGACGCATTGTTTACCTGATGTTTTTTTTCTTTTTTCTCTAAAGTCTGAATTTAAACAGATGAAAGATTTCCTTGATAAGCTTATCATGAAGGTGAGCGCCAAAGGTCATTATCTGAATATAAATGGATTATGAATATAAATGGAAATTCTCAAAATATTAACCTGTCAGATGTTTTTGGGGGAGGGTTTTCTGCCTCAGGTGCATATTATGAAGTTTCCAAGTAAGACTACCATCAAAAACTCAGTAATATAAGCCACAGAGAGCCATCTGACCTGAACCTGACCTATAACTGTGACATATAAATCATGAGCAGGAAAATTAAATTGCTATTGACTTTCTAAAGCGCTGTGGTAAAAGAAAGAATAGGCATTGAAATGGTACATATTGATCATCGTTCGTTCTCTTGCCTTCCTGTGCAGATACACTACAGATTTCTGAAGTCATATACTGAACAAGACAGTAAGTCAGTTCAGCGTTTAACTCCAGAAATCTGTACTGTACCTGCACAGGAAGGCAGGAGAACGATAATCAATATGTACCGTTTATAGTAAGTCAGTTCAGGTCAGCGTGCAATTCTTGTTGGGATAGTCTTTTATTCTCTGTTGTGACATACATTTTTTCAACACATTTCTAATAACTCATTTCTAATAACTGATTTCTTTTATCTTTGCCAGGATGACAGCACATATTTTTTACTAGATTTTTTTAAGATACAAGTATTCAGCTTAAAGTGCAATTTAAAGGCTTAACTAGGTTAAATAGGCAAGTTAGAGTAATTAGGCAAATCATTGTGTAACAATGGTTTGTTCTGTAGACAATCAAAAAATATTGCTTTAGAGGGCTACTGATATTGACCTTAAAATGGTTTAAAAAAATAAAAACTGCTTTTACTCTAGTCAAATAAAACTGATAAGACTTTTTCCAGAAGAAAAAATATTATAGGGAATACTGTGAAAATTCCTTGCTCTGTTAAACATCATTTGGGGAATATTTTAAAACGAAAAAAAAAATCACAGGAGGGCTACTCATTTCGATTTTACCTGTATATGTGAGAGAAACGGCTTTTTGAAAAATAAATAAAATGTAGGGTGGGTTTAATTTTATTCATTAGAAATGTATCGAGTGATTGTGATTTGCTATTTGGTGGATCTTATGTGATTGACAGGTTGATTCTGCCCTCAGGCTAGTAAACGCCAATCAGAAAAGAGATGTTGAAGAGGGAGATATTTTAGACTGTTTTCAGTAGCAAAATACCATTTTAAGGAAAGTAGGCTGTATAAAGAAATCTTGTCGAGTTTGTCGAGATTTTTCTGTTTCGAAAAGGACAGTTAAATGTAAAGGGTAAACCAAAAAGTGTAAATTTGGTAATTATTTACTTGATCTCATGTTTTTACAAAATGTTCTCAGTTTCAACATATTTTCATTTGCCCATGCACTGATGTACACTACCTGACAAAAGTCTTGTCGTCGATCTCAGTTGTAAGAGCAACACATAATAACTTGACTTCTAGTTGATCGTTTGGAAAAGTGTCAGAAGGTAGATTTTTCAGATGAATCACCTGTTGAACTGCATCCCGATCATCACAAATACTGCAGAAGACCTATTGGAACCCGCATGAACTAATGGTTAAGTTGAGAAGATGTTTGAAAAAGTATTGATTTGTGTCTATCCTATGTAAAATATTTAATTAATGTTTTCTGTTATATTTCAACTTTTATAAAGATGCAAAAACATATTTACGTTTTTATATACATACGTTTGACTGCAGATTTTAGGTAAATTGAACACTATATATGGGAAATGCCAACAACTTTTGTTACTTTTCACGGGAACATATTATTGACAAAGGCTTATTTTCTTGCAGTTCATTGCACAACAATGATAAATACATGTTTTCCTCATGTATCTAGATGTAGACAACTTTTCTGGCATGGTCAGTTTTCTGGCTCGGTCTCACACTTTTACAATGTTATACTTGTTGTGAGACAGAGTGCTCGGGTTTGAGTCCAGTAAAACACGGTTCAACAAAATAGATAAAAACATGTAAAATTATATGGTCGCAGTACACTTTTCTGTTCTTTTTGCTTTTGAAACTATAAACTAGAACTATTGGTTGGGTTTAGGGATGGGTTTAGGTCAGTGGTTGGCTAATCTAGCTAATCAGGCGTGCGTTTTCAAAAACCATTTTTAGCCAACTAAGGTCGCAAGTTTCATTGTCACAATTATAGTTCAGCGATTTGGTGTTTCCTGTTTCCAGTTGTAAGAGCAACAAATAATAACTTGACTTCTAGTTGATCGTTTGGAAAAGTAGCACAAGGTAGATTTTTCAGATGAATAATCTGTTGAACTGCATCCCAATCATCACAAATACTCCAGAAGACCTTTTAAAACCCACATGGACCCAAGATTCTCACAGATATCAGTCAAGTTTGGTGAAGGAAAAATCACGGTTTGGCGTTACTGTACATTCAGTATGGGGGCGTGTGAGAGATCTGCAGAGTGGATGGCAACATCAACAGCCTGAGGTAAGACATTTATGCTGCCTGTTACATTACAAACCACAGGAGAGTGCAAATTCTTCAGCAGGATAGCGCTCCTTCTCATACTTCGGCCTCCACATCAAAGTTCCTAAAAGCAAAGTAGGTCAAGGTGCTCCAGGATTGGCCAGCCCAGTCACCAGACATGAAAATTATTGAGCATGTCTGGGGTAAGAGGAAAGAGGAGGCATTGAAGATGAATCTAAATAATCAAATTTTTTTGGTAAAATAAGCAATCTAGAGGTCTTTGCCTTTCATATAAGCCACTTCTGATACCAAATGATCAACTGGAAGTCAAGTTATTATTTGTTGTTACTAAAACTTGGATAAGCGACAAGACTTTTGTCAGGTAGTGGATAGTAGTCAACATTTGAAATGGATCAAAAACATACCTTAAGTCAAGAATGAGTGTTTAAATGTGTCAGGACAACTTTGATACATTATTTTAATCCACTTAAAATGTTGACTACTGTAGGTGTTGTTTTGGACCTCTCTGATATTGTCTAGACAAAGACGGAAGAATATGAGGGATATGCAAAACTTGAATAAATGCTTTTTAAATGAATAAAACTCTTTCTGTCGCCTTTGAGCATTTGACCATGGGACCTTGAAATGTTATATTTCTTGGGATTGTTATTTGAGCTAATTAGTACCTTCAGTTTTATATTTCAGAGAGAAAGGGAACAATGAAAGCCCACACAATTGAATCCAGCTCAGAGGACAATGTCCCATATCCATTGCTTCAGTATTTTTGGATTTCTTTGGAACTCAGTTTTCAGCATTTTTGTTACTCTCATACTTTACTACATACATACATATCGTGAAATTGCAGGAATAGCCTTTAAATTTAAGATTGAAGTCACCTTTTACCAATTTGCGTACTCCAAGTCCTAATTAGTAGTCGAAAATCAAGTTAGTGTTTCCCAAATCGTAATATGCTGAAATTAGTTACTCATGTTGTCACGATCGGTGGGTGGGGAAAGGAGTGAGAACCCAATTGCAGACAAAATTATTTATTATAAAATAAAAATAAACCAAAAAGGCAAAATAAACTACCCCAAGGGGGAAAACATTAAAAAAAACAAACTAGACTGGGCAGGCTGGCAGGGATCAAGACTGGAACACACACACAACAGGGCAAGGCAACATACGATGGCACAAGGAGAGAAACCATGACGAACTGGCACAGGACAGCAGACATGAGGATAATATAAGCATAAGTAATTAACATAGAAACATGTGAACATGGTAAACTAATAATGGGTTAACAAGGAGGGTGGGACTAGACAATAGACGGGAGAGCACATGACACAAAGAGACAACACAAGCCATGTGCTTACATAAAACGGGACAAGAACACGCAGCCAATGAGAGAACTCATTAACCGCGCGTTCACAATAAACAGACAAGACTGAAGCACGCAGCCACAATGTAAACACAGAGTCACGTGCTTGGACAACACAAAAATAGACGCAAGACATGAGCACACGATAAAATTAAAACACTTTACCGTGCGCTTACACATAAGCAACGCGCATGTTTCATCTCAGCGCCAACCGAAACCAAAACCAACCAGACTGAGAAGCTGAAAATGAAACAGCGCGATGCCGACAGAACAAAACAAACACTAGTACAAGAGCGCGCGCGTCCCAGGCACACACAGACCCCACGCGTCCGCATCAAGCGGATGCGCGCACGGTCTGTGCGCACTCACGACGGTGCGCACACAGACACACACACAATGACAGAAATAAGTGCTCGACCCGAGAAAACTCGAGCCGAGCACAACAGGACAGGACAAGACAGAGCTAGTTTCTGGACTCTGCCACCAAAACAAGAATTTACAAGACCAGAGTGGCAGAACCCTGACACATACAGTATAGTCTACTGTACTGTAACTGGTAGAAATTCATAGTGCAGATCTGTGCTTACTCTAATAGCTAATATTGTCTTTCTTTATATTTATTTGTATAGCTCTTTTACAATGTAGATTGTGTCAGAACAGCTTCACATAGAAGATTATAGTAAATTGAAACTGTGTCAGTTCAGTTTTCAGAGTTGAGGTTCAGTTTAGTTCCGTTCAGTTTGGTTTAAATTTCACTGTTGAAAGTCCAAACACTAAAGAGGAAATCCATCGATGCGCAGCTACACAAGTCCCGAACCATGCAAGCCAGTGGCGACAGCGGCGAGGAACAAAACTTCACCAATTGGCGAAAGTGAAGGAAAAAACCTAGAGAGAAACCAGGCTCAGTTGGGCATGAGCATTTCTCTTCTGGCCAAACTTCTTGTGCAAAGCTGCAGCCTAGGCGCGGGAGGCTAGAGATTGCTGGACGTCCATCGTGGAGAAGCTGCAGGTGGGAGAGGTCACTGGCTGGTGTACAGGCTGGCCCTTCAGAATCAATGCGAAAACTCGTCTGTCACTGGAGTCTCACAGGAATCAGTCTCATGTTATCTACTCCTCCATGACCACCACAGCAGCTGCTCAGGATACGGGCTGGTCCAGGATTATGGAAACCTCGGGAATAATAATAAAAAACAAAAGACAAACATAAGCGCAGATGCCGTTCAAATTATAATCTCTTTTGGGAAGTTGCCGTAAATAATGTAGGCTAACAATTCTTTAGAGGATTTGGATTTCAAAAGCATTTGTGTTTTATGTGTATGCTAATGCAAAGAGATGTGTCTTTAATCTAGTTTTAAACTGACAGAGTGTGTCTGCTTCCCAAACTGTGCTAGGTTTAGGTGCCAGATATGAGAAAGATCCACCGTCTACAGTTGATTTTGATATTCTGGGAATAATCAATTGTCCAGAATTAATTGAGCGTAGAGGACGTGATGGGCCATAATACACCAGGGCTTTGTAGGTAGTCAATAAAATGTTTAAATTAAAAATGCAAAAACATATTTATGTTTTTATATACATAAGTTTGACTGCAGATTTTAAGTAAATTGAACACTATATATGGGGGATATTTTTCACGTTGTTATAGGGACATATTATTGACAGGCTTACTGTATGTTCAGACCGAAAGCGTCGAGAGCGTCAAAGTAGCCGGAAGTCATTCATTTTCAATGAGAGCTGGCGGCGATAAGCGGCGAGGAGCAGCGCGGCACGTCTTTGACGGTGTGGGCGTCGAGGAGAGTTGAAATTAAGTCAACTTTATGGTAATGAGCTATGACGCGGTTCGGCGGCAAGCAATCGGAATGTAGAAGTCCAGCGCTTGAGAGGAGTCCAGAGAACACAGTCACTGTGAACTTTGGTTCCGACCACACATGTTCCCAAGGGTTTGAATATTGGGGTCATCGGATTTCCAATTTTTTGCATTGTTTTCTTAGGAACATACATTAAAAAAGTTACTGGCGAGTTACTGATATACATTAATGTTATATATTTTTTTTTCTTTAAAAAAGCAGGAATCTCATGCAACAATGCAAAACAGTATTGGTGCTTCAGGATATTTCAGACAAACAGTATGGACACATATTGTATAAGTGGAGCAAAGCCATACTACATGCAACTTGATCTTCCGTAGTTAAATGAATTTGATAAAAAGTGTGCCACATTTTCACGCTAGAAAGCATGCTTGATGCAAGAATTTAACTGATATGATATGCTGCAAGGTGTATCGAATTTTGACGCTCTCGCCGCCGGAGCTGAAGGCAGACAGCGTTGTCGCCAGGGAGGCCAGAGCAACCTTTGATGCTCTCACCGCCTTCGGTGTGAACGCACAGTTATTTTCTTGCAGTTCATTGCACAACAATGATAAATACATGTTTTCCTCATGTATCTCAATGTAGACAACTTTTCTGGCATGGTCAGTTTTCTGGCTCGGTCTCACACTTTTACAATGTTATACTTTTGAGACAGAGTGCTCGGGTTTGAGTCCAGTAAAACATGGTTCAACAAAATAGATAAAAACAATGTAAAATTACATGGTCGCAGTACACTTTTCTGTTCTCTTTGCTCTTGAAACTATAAACTAGAACTATTTGTTGGGTTTAGGGATGGGTTTAGGTCAGGGGTTGGCTGGTCTAGCTAATCAGGGGTGCGTTTTCAAAACCATTTTTAGCCAACTAAGATCGCAAGTTTCATTGTCACAATTATAGTTCAGCGATTTGGTGTTTCCATGAATCTGTCATTACAACGAATATTCGCAAACGTGTGCGGTTGCAGCTACTCCTCTAGAGTTGTAGTTAGAGGCATAGTTCCTGGTTGTGTTCTATTCCCAGTTATCTCCCCTATGCCCTATTATTTTCAAACATTCCAACATCCAAGTTAAATGATTAATAAAAAAAAGCTTAAAGTCATCTCTCTCACATGTAATTTGCTTTCAAAGTTATTTCAGGTAGTTCAGTTTTAGCAAACTCAGATTAACAATTTCGCTCCCTTTATAGTGCAATCATTTATGCCATTTTGAACACAGCTCATGTCAAAACCTATAGGTGACCTATGATTTACAAGCAGAAATCTGTTACATCTCAAAAACTTCTGAAAACTTGTGAATTTCTAACCTTAAATTAGCCTAAGTATAGACAAATTACCCGTT
Organism: Danio kyathit; assembly: GCA_903798195.1. Lineage (NCBI taxonomy): Eukaryota > Metazoa > Chordata > Actinopteri > Cypriniformes > Danionidae > Danio > Danio kyathit. The sequence continues at coordinate 10,061,827 of LR812541.1, forward strand.
TGTAAAAATTCAGGATGCATGTCCAGCGAGGTTGCAGAAAAAAAACAGGAGCGCTAGCATTTACAGCGACGGAATGACATCTGATGCGGTACAGAGTTTGTTGTTGTATTAGAGATAAGTTATATTGATGACATATTATATATATTATTTACATAATGCTTTCAGCGTATTATAACAGCTTGTCACCCAGCGATAAGCACTGTTATTCAGCAAAATTAATGTTAAAGTGAGCGGCGTTCATCTGACAGGTCTATTTGTGATAGCACTCTCTCAATGGATATTGGATGAGACAAAATGGCCAAGCATCCAGCCTGAAATATATTCCATGTGATTTTACAAGAGTGAAATTAAAGGCCTACAAGTCTTTGGATGCCTACAATTTTGTTCTGTGGGGTCATGTGCAAGAAATAATGTTCCATGATTACCAGATTCAAACTTTGTAGTGGGTGGCGCAGTAGGTAGTGCTGTCACCTGACAGCAAGAAGATCGCTGGTTCGAGCCTCAGCTGGGTCAGTTGCCGTTTCTGTGTGGAGGTTGCATGTTCTCCCTGTGTTTGAGTGGGTTTCCTCCGCAGTCCAAAGACATGCGGTACAGAATTGGGGAAGCTAAAATTGTCTGTAGTGTATGAGTGTGAATGAAAGTGTGTCTGTGTTTCCCAGTGATGGGTTGCGGATGGAAGGGCATCCGCTGCATAAAACATGTGCTGGATAAGTTGGTGGTTCATTCCGCTGTGGCAACCCCAGATTAACAAAGGCACTAAGCCAACAAGAAAATGAATGAATGAATGAAAACTTTGTAGTGCTAAAAACCGAGGTTCTGCCTAGCCAAAGACAAGGAAAGAAAACAGAAATGTACAAGGCCGGGGTAATCATCAACAAGCAGAACAACTTCATTTTGACAGCGAACTGCACCTTTATGGCAGGGTATGTGAACTTACACTTTTACATTTCATTCTAAGCATTCAGTGTTCGCAGTTTAATTCACCATATTTAAATGTTAAAGAGTAATGTGTATGATTCAGCATAGCATAAACTTACCTGATTTAAAATGAGAACTGCATTCAACTATTCTGATGCCTGTTAGCCAAAGACGTCTGCGGTTGGCATTAAAAGCGTGTGGTGTATGGTAAAATTATGGTAAAAGTTTTCTATTTTTGGACTTTGCTGCAATCAAAAAGAGTAATGTGTATGATTCAGCATAGTGTGAACTTACCTGATATAAAATGAGAACTGCAGAGTCGAGCATTTTTAATTAGGTCCTCACTCCATTCAGCTCCCTTTTAGTCAAAGACGTCTGCGGTTGGCATTAAAAGCAGTGTGGTGTACGGTAAAAGTTAAGTTTTCTATTTTTGGACTTTCAATTTTGGCATCCTACCGCACAACACAACATGTTCGTTATTGCAACCGGTCTTTTTTTGCAACTGGTATGCGCGGTTGAACCCGTGTGACCTCATGTGTGATGTAGGATGGTAATTCCCCTATAGCAACAAATAAATAAAAGTCGTTTTACATCATTATTATCTGATATGTCTGATTTATAGGCTGTATGAAATTAGCCTACCTGCTGTTGTAAGTGATTTTATCTTGTAGAATATAATATGGAGTATTGTCCATAATGTTTGTAAAAGAAATAAAGGCCCCAGATGTGCCATTTACATTAATGAGGAAAACGATTGCATGTTTTACCAAAACTGATATTGGATAAAACAACAACAAAAAAGTGTTTACGTGTGTGTGTAACACAATATAATTTTTACAAAAAAAAGCACATTTTCCCTAAAGAAGTTGTTATTCCACCCCATTTAGAGCGTCATTACGAACGTTTTAGATTATAACTAACGTGGTTCAAACGACGGATCTGTTACTGAGCAACTATGGTTTTGGAAAACACTCGTCACTACATCGTTGATTTCCCAAACGATGCATCGTGCTGGTAGTTCAATCGCGAGTTATGTTGTTGTTTGGGAAATGCTTCCCTGTACGACAAGCCCTGCCTTCTCCTGGACATGTATCTGAAACGTGCAACAAAATGTATCCTAAGTAACATATTTAATTTGTAAAATATAAATAACGCCCTCTAGTGGATTTGTCATCTGAAATGTGCAATGAAAGGTACCTGGAGCAATGTATTTAGCGTTTTTTTTAATGTAGGCTTATCCATGCATTTCCAGAAAGCCCGAGTTGACTTTTATATTTGTAAAAACCAATCAAACTGTACAATCAAACAGCAACAGACATTCGCTGTGTTTTGTCGGATCAGTGTGTGTTATCCTTGTCAGTGTCTGTTGGCATCTGTCATAGCGTGTGTCTGTTTAACGTGCTGTATCTGTGCTTGTCTGGTCGAGGTATGTCTGAAAAGTGACATGCTGTAATCTGATGGTTCACCATGTTTGTCTGTGTCTGTCAGTCAGTGCATACTGAATTGAGCTCAAGTCTGCTTCACAGAGAGCAACAGTGAAAGTTGCAGTGCTGGCCATATTGGTTTCATCCAGTTAATTATGGATTATTTCCATTTGATCTACTTGAGACGTTTTCAGATGAAGATTTTGCCTGGTGTCTTCCACATGATGTGACCGATCTCACGCAGCAGATGCATGCTTTAGAAGAGAACTTCAGACTTCAGCAATTCTTAATGATCTGGAAAAATACAGATTTAGATGTTTCCTTGCTTTCTCTTTACTGATTTGTGGCTGGAAGGACATCCGCTGCATGATACATACAGTTAAAGTCAGAATTATTAGCCCCCCTGTTTATTTTTGTCCCCAATTTCTGTTTAACAGAGAGATTTATTATACACATTTCTGAACATAATAGTTTTAATAACTCATTTCTAATAACTGATTTATTTTATCTTTGCCATGATGACAGTAAATAATATTTTACTAGATTTTTTTCAAGACACTTCTATACAGCTTAAAGTGACATTTAAAGGCTTAACTATGTTAATTAGGTTAACTAGGCAGGTTAGGGTAATTAGGCAAGTTATTGTATAACGATGGCTTGTTCTGCAGACTATCGAAAAAATAGTCTGGGGCTAATAATTTTGTCCTTAAAATGTTTAAAAAAAAAAAAAATATGTATATAAAACAAATAAGACTGTCTTCTGAAGAAAAAATATTATCAGACATACTGTGAATTTTTTCTTGCTCTGTTAAACATCATTTGGTAAATATTTAAAAAAAGAAAAAAAAAATCAAAGGGGGGCTAATAATTCTGACTTCAACTGTATGCTGGAATAGTTGGTGGTTCATTCCAATGTAGCGACCTCTAATAAATAAGGAACAAAGCCGAAGGAAAATGAATGAATGTTTCCTTGCAGTTTCCTTGATTCCTGCTGGTTTTAAAATAAAGCCAGTTTTTTACTGTAGTTGTTTGCATTTTGTTTTGTTAATCATGATCATAAAAAGCATATCAAGATTTGTATGCATCAGGTTATGTATCGATTATCAGCTTCCAAATATAAAGAGTTAGTGTGTATCAGTAGTGGAAACATGTTCATATCGGTGCATCCTTCGGTTACAAAGGTTTGGTCTAATTTCCAGTATAAACTTTGACATTCTGGTTTATTTTGGGATTGTTTTTAGTTTTTTTTTTTTTGTTTAAAGAACTGGCAACAAAAGAGTTCAGGCTTTTACCTCTTTCCCTGTGATCTTCTTAAATCGATAAATCTCAGATATAAAATTCATGACTAGCGGTTCAGTTTGGTTCCGTACACACGGTGTAGATTTTTTAAATGCAATTGTCACAACTTGAAGATAATTATTAAAGGGATAGTTCACACAAAAATGAAAAGTTCCTCAATTTAACCACACAAGTGGATCTAAACTTTTAAAAACATTTTTCTTCTGTTGAACACAAAACTAAATATTTTGAAGAATTGCCACTGACATCCATAATTTATTCATCTGTTTATTAAACTTTTTCAAATATAAAACTCTGTGTGGAGTTTGCGTGTTCTCCCCTCACAGACTAAAGACATGCGCTATAAGTGAATTGGGTAAACTACATTAGCTGCAGTGTATGAGTGTTTGTTTGAGAATGAGAGTTTATGGATGTTTCCAAGTGTTGGGTTGCGGCTGGAAGGACGTCTGCTGCGTAAAACATATGCTGGATAAGTTGGCGGTTAATTCTGCTGAGACAACCTCTGAAATAGAGACTAAGCCGAAGGAAAATTAATTAATAAACAGGATATTTGATACAGGATAACATGATATACAGAAAAAAATAAACAAATAATATTCCTAACCTTTCCCCCCTAAACAAAATGAAATTACACAAAAAATTGTTATAAATATATTGGGAAATATGTAACCCGCTGGTCCTACGCCACCCAACCCGCTCCAAGCTGGGATCGAACCGGCGACTTTCTGCATGGGAGCTAAAGACCCATAGCTTCTGTTGCTAGAGCACCTTTTAGAGGTCAGAGGAGTGAGGTTTATTTGCATAGCACTTCGCTAGCTGGCCTCCATTACACTCACCCCCCTAAACCTCATTCCCATCCCGGACGAGCCCCCACGTGCACCTTTATGATGTTATACTTGTGTTGGAGTTTGAGTCCAGTGAAACACGGTTCCACAAAAGAGATAAAAACAATGTAAAATTACATGCACTTTTCTATTCTGTTTGCTTTTGAAAACACTATTGGTTGGGTTTAGGGAAGGGTTTAGGTTAGTGGTTGGCTAGTTAAGCTAATCTGTTCAACAAGCCCCACCTTCTCCTGGGTGTGTACACAAAAGACGTGTATCTGGAACGTATAACAAAATGTATCTTAAGTAACATATTTAATTTTGTAACATTTAATAACGACCTCTAGTGGATTTGTCATCTGAAATGTGCAATGAAATGTTCCTGGAGCAATGTATTTAGCGTTTTTATAAAAATGTAGGCTTATCCATGCATTTCCAGTGAGCCTGAGTTGACTTTTCTATATGTAAGAACAATCACGCTGTACAATCAAACAGCAACAGACAGACTAGAGCACCTTTTAGAGGGCAGAGGAGTGAGGTTTACTTGCATAGCACTTCCCTAGCTGGCCTCCATTACACTCACCCCCCTAAACCTCACTCCCATCCCGGACGAGCCCCGACATGCACCTTTATGATGTTATACTTGTGTTGGAGTTTGAGTCCAGTGAACCACGGTTCCACAAAAGAGATAAAAACAATGTAAAATTACATGCACTTTTCTATTCTGTTTGCTTTTGAAAACACTATTGGTTGGGTTTAATGAAGGGTTTAGTTTAGTGGTTGGCTAGTTAAAGGTGCTGTATGTAAGTTTTTGACTCTTCTAAAGCATAAAAATACAATAATATGTGGGCAGATATTTAAGAAACATCCCAAGTGAACATACTTGTTTAACTGACAAACAATGCTGAAGTCAGATATTCTGCTTTGAAAATGTTTTTTTCCGTGCCGGAACGATGTCTTTGTTTAGGTAATTTTCACCTGCACAATGCCAGTTTAACCAATTATAATTCAGCACCCCGGGTTGCCTTGTTGGAAAACAGCATATTTCATTCATTCATTCATTCATTCAGAAAGACTCTGAAAGCATGCGTCCATGAGCGAAATGCTACAGTGTAGTGGAAAGTATCAGATGTCAAAATGAGACAGATTCAGTTCCACATGACGTTAATTAGCAAATGACATAAATATTAGGAACGTGAGCAGGTTACATCGCGTGTCCTAACAACACGCTGTGACGAGATTGTTATGAGTGATGAGCCATTTGGCTGTTTGCACCACAAAACACGGCAGAAATTTAAATACAGCCTTTCAGAAGCACAGAATATGCACTCACTCACAAAACGGTAAGGTTTAGAATCTATTTAATACATGTTAACCCTCTTTAACATCATTAAAGGTGAAGTGAACTTTCTGCTTTCAGTATATGGTAATACACGTCATGTAAAATGCATTCAAACTCGCATTGTTAGCATTTAGCACTGAATAAAGCACACGAGGCTTACCTGAGGTGATCTGTCATAGGTTTCTGTTGTTCAGCTGTGAGAAATAGAAGCCGCTTCTAATAAATCAATTCGAGGTGTTGGTTAGAACCAAAACTCCTTTTAATATGGAGAATATTCCCTCAATCGCGTGTCGTTGCTTTTATTTAGAACACAGTTTAAAATCCCTCAAACTGGCAACCCGGCGTACCTTTATTATGATTCAGGACTGCAATACCTAGTTCAACCACTGGGTGTCAAACTTACATACTGCACCTTTAAGCTAATCTGTTCAACAAGCCCCACCTTCTCCTGGGTGTGTACACAAAGGACGTGTACCTGGAACGTACAACAAAATGTATCCTAAGTAACATATTTAATTTTGTAACATTTAATAACGCCCTCTAGTGGATTTGTCATCTGAAATGTGCAATGAAATGTTCCTGGAGCAATGTATTTAGCGTTTTTATAAAAATGTAAGCTTATCCATGCATTTCCAGTGAGCCTGAGTTGACTTTTCTATTTGTAAGAACAATCACGCTGTACAATCAAACAGCAACAGACAGACTAGAGCACCTTTTAGAGGGCAGAGGAGTGAGGTTTACTTGCATAGCACTTCCCTAGCTGGCCTCCATTACACTCACCCCCCTAAACCTCACTCCCATCCCGGACGAGCCCCGACATGCACCTTTATGATGTTATACTTGTGTTGGAGTTTGAGTCCAGTGAACCACGGTTCCACAAAAGAGATAAAAACAATGTAAAATTACATGCACTTTTCTATTCTGTTTGCTTTTGAAAACACTATTGGTTGGGTTTAATGAAGGGTTTAGTTTAGTGGTTGGCTAGTTAAGCTAATCTGTTCAACAAGCCCCACCTTCTCCTGGGTGTGTACACAAAGGACGTGTACCTGGAACGTACAACAAAATGTATCCTAAGTAACATATTTAATTTTGTAACATTTAATAACGCCCTCTAGTGGATTTGTCATCTGAAATGTGCAATGAAATGTTCCAGGAGCAATGTATTTAGCGTTTTTATAAAAATGTAAGCTTATCCATGCATTTCCAGTGAGCCTGTGTTGACTTTTCTATTTGTAAGAACAATCACGCTGTACAATCAAATAGCAACAGACAGACTAGAGCACCTTTTAGAGGGCAGAGGAGTGAGGTTTACTTGCATAGCACTTCGCTAGCTAGCCTCCATTACACTCACCCCCCTAAACCTCACTCCCATCCTGGACAAGCCCCCACGTGCACCTTTATGATGTTATACTTGTGTTCGAGTTCGAGTCCAGTGAAACACGGTTCCACAAAAGAGATAAAAACAATGTAAAATTACATGCACTTTTCTATTCTGTTTGCTTTTGAAAACACTATTGGTTGGGTTTAGGGAAGGGTTTAGGTTAGTGGTTGGCTAGTTAAGCTAATCTGTTCAACAAGCCCCACCTTCTCCTGGGTGTGTCCACAAAGGACGTGTATCTGGAACGTACAACAAAATGTATCCTAAGTAACATATTTAATTTTGTAACATATTTAATAACGCCCTCTAGTGGATTTGTCATCTGAAATGTGCAATGAAATGTTCCTGGAGCAATGTATTTAGCGTTTTTATAAAAATGTAGGCTTATCCATGCATTTCCAGTGAGCCTGTGTTGACTTTTATATTTGTAAGAACCAATCACACTGTACAATCAAACAGCAACAGACAGACTAGAGCACATTTTAGAGGGCAGAGGAGTGAGGTTTACGTGCATAGCACTTTGCTAGCTGGCCTCCATTACACTCACCCCCCTAAACCTCACTCCCATCCCGGGCGAGCCTCCACTTGCACCTTTATGATGTTATACTTGTGTTCGAGTTCGAGTCGAGTGAAACACGGTTCCACAAAAGAGATAAAAACAGTGTAAAATTACATGCACTTTTCTATTCTGTTTGCTTTTGAAAACACTATTGAAAACTCATCCCGGACGAGCCCCCACATGCAACCCAGCGGTCCTTTTGCACCCAACCCAACCTTCCGCATGGGAGTTGGTTGCACTAACAAGGAGGCTAAAGACCGTTTCAAATACCTAAAGATAAATAAAAATTAAAAAAGCATAGTTAGTGTCAATAACGTATAACATATTTACTGTATATTGGATTGTTTAAATTTAGAAATAGCATCCATAGTATTTTTTGTTTTTATTTTTTGGAAATCAATTTTATCTCAACCAAATTTGGAGTAGAATGACTAAATGATGACAGAATTTTCTTTTTTGGGTGAACTATCTCTTTAGTTTAAGGCAAGTAACTGTGATTAAATTAACTAAAATGAAAAATAATCTATACTAAAACTATACTTTTTTTAAATATAGATTTTTCAGTTGATAAGTAATTCGATTACAGTGACTAGTGACTTACTGTAGTAACTCATAGCAGCCAACACTGATTGTGCTATGGATGTGTGTGAATCGTTCAACCTCTTTCTTGAGAGTTAGGCCCTGTTTACACTAATGCGTTTTCGTTTTAAAACGCATAAGTTTTGCTACGGTTACGCCATTTGTCCACACTACGCCGGAGTTTTCGAGCCCCGAAAACGGAGCGTTTTGAAAACGCTGGACAGGTCGTTTTCATTCTAATACGCTGCTGCTCCGTCTCAGTGTGGATGGGGAAAAACCGAGACATCTGAAAACGGAGGCGTGGCTGCTGAAATTCGCTACCTGATTGGGGCTTTTGGGTCATTGCGTATCCTTCCCTTATTCGTCAAGCCCCTATCACATAACTATAACGCTACCGGAAGACGGCAGACCAGCCTTCACTGTAAACAACAACATGGACACAGAAATGGGAGCGTTGTTTGCACTATTGTCCGTTTTAGACGCCATTGTGCAGTTAAACTCTGCCTTTTTTACTACAGCAGCTGCATATATTCGCAAGAGGCAAGCTATTGTTCGAGCACTCGCTAATCGCTCGCGTTCATCATTCAACCAGCGTTTGTTGACTAACAATAACCAAATGCTGAGCGAGACACATGCTTCCTGTTTATACTTGAACGCGCATGCCCAGAGTGCGCGAATGGTCACGTGATATACGTTTTTGGTGGAGTGGTGTGGACGGAGATATGTTTAGAAACGCTAGATGAAACGCTAGTGTGGACGCGGATCGTTTTTGATCTAACTCGCCGTTTTAAAACGAAAACGCATTAGTGTAAACGGGGCCTCAGTGAGAACACTGAGGTCTGCTTGATATCAGAAGCTACTGTTGCTTCTCTTGATCATAACTGGCCAAAGCTTGTATCTGTCTCCAGTCTCTTTAAGCCTCATGGTCTGCTCTAGTTTTAGCATCTTGAGGAGGCCAGTCCGCAGGCAGTGTCTTCTGACAGATGGCTGCGCAGTTGTTGAGCCGGGGGGTAAAACTGGACCCTTTCTTTTATTGGAGGACAGAAACTCGCCATTTCTCACACTAAAATACCTGCTCTCATTCCACTCATTTCTCAAAATGGATCGTTTGTGTTTTCAGTAGCGCTGTCATTTAATTTAAGTGCATTTTTATGTAATTAATCTTACCTAACATTTAAAAGTTGAAATATGTATTTTATGAACGCTCATAATGAATCTCTGATTTAAAAGCATTCATTTAATGAAGTCTTTACAATAAATGAAGGCCAGTATTGCCATAACCAATTCTGGAATTTCTTTCAAATGGATTTTTTCTCAATTTCTGAATGTGCAATTGTTGCTATTAAGTGTGTGAGGGAAAATCAACTGATTGCCGTGCATTAAAGGATTTGAGTCTGTTGAAATGATTGATTATTGATAAATTATCAGATTCTCTGGAATAAAATAGTTTAATTGGAAATAAAATAGTTTAGACAGTCTAGTCTGTTTTCACAGTTCAAGGTTGCAATAACTTTGTTGCAATAGGTGATATTATTGTCATTTTGAGATCAGTTTATGCGACTGATTATATAATGATTATATAACAGCAGCATAAAAATGCAAATAGCCATAAACACTTTAAAATACTGATCATTCTTAAGGTTACTTGGATTCTATAATTTCATGTTAAAAAGGTAAATGTCCTATTATATACACCATTAAGTGAAGTTTATTTTTAAACTAATTTCGAGAGGATCCTGTGCTTATGATTGCTAGGATTGCTGCTGGACCCACATTATTCAAATTCACCATGCACCAATGAGATAATCCCTAAGCTACTACAAATACCCTGGGTTACGTATCACCGCTATCTTCGCTTTGAAGAATCCCCCCTCCACCCCTACTCCTCCTCCTTCCTAGACGGGTGACACGGTGGCCCAGTGCTTAGTTGCCTCACAGCAAGAATGTCAATGGTTCTAGGCTTTACCAAACCAGCGGGCATTTCTGTGTGGAGTTTGCACGTTCTCCCCGTGCTCTTGTGGGTTTCCCCCAGGTTCTCCGGTTTCCTCCCACCGATTAAAAACATGCAACCTAAGTTATTGACTAATCAACACTATAGACTTTCTCCCTACTTAGTACCTAACTCGTTAAAGAGAAACTACTATCTGCTCTTCAATCACTATGACAGGGGAATTCTCGGGATCTACCTGAGCTTAATCTCCCCTCTCGCCTTGCAACTGGAGGGAGCCCCAGGCTCGAGGAACTTATGACCTCAGGGCTCTCTCCCGGGACAGCATGCCAAACAAGCTTTATAATAAATCATCAGCTAAGTGTGAACTCTTGAAATGTCCTATTAGGTAAATGTCCAATTATAAACTTTCACACTGGTGAGGTAGAATGTAAATGTCATTGTAAAATGGCTTTAAAGGCCCAGTGAAATTAAAATAACATTGCGATTAGTGTTAGTATCAGTATGTTAGTCTTCAAGGACATCTATAAGCTAGTGTGCTATAAAACAGTGACAAAATTCGCGTTTAGAAGATATAAAACTGATATAAACATGTAAAGCTTTTGCAGTTTGTCACTTCCGCCTAAATGGATCAACGTTTTTTTTTTTTATGATACTACCTCATATTTCAGTTTCTCATTAAATCTTGACCAATCAAATGCTCACTAGTGTCTGACATGCCATGTCTCCTTCTCGTTTGCTTTTCATTTGATGTGCTTGAGCTCAACCACTCTCACTCAGAGAGCTGTGATAAAACAAAACGCTATTGGCTGTTTTTTTAAAGGGAAGGAGATGCTCTGTTCTGCCCTCTCTTTGTTTTTCAGTGGAGATTACGTCAAACCTTAAATAAAAATGCACATTTCAAACCACTGCATGGGACCTTTAATGTTATTTGTGAATATGTAAATATATATTGCAATGGCGGGCGGCGCAGTGGGTAGCGCTGTCACCTCACAGCAAGAAGGTCGTTGGTTCGAGCCTTGGCTGGCTCAGTTGGCATTTCTATGTAGAGTTTGCATGTTCTCCCCGTGTTCGCATGGGTTTCCTCCAGGTGCTTCGGTTTCTCCCACAAGTCCAAAGACATGCTCTATAGGTGAATTGGGTAAGCTAAATTGTCCATAGTGTATGTGTGTAAATGAGGGTGTATGGGTGTTTCCCAGTGATGGTTTGCGGCTGGAAGGGCATCCACTGCGTAAAAACATATGCTATATAAGTTGGCGGTTCATTCCGCTGTGGCGACCCCTGATTAATAAAGAGACTAAGCCGAAAAGAAAATGAATGTCCTGAAGTATTGCACGATACTAATATTAATATATAAACATTGTGACATTTCTGTCTGTCAGTATAAACTCTCTCTAAACGTCAATCTACAAACGTAATCTACAAATATTTATTTACCGAAGTCTATTTGTTATTTTCAGCGAATGAATATGGAGCCAGATCTCAAAAATAATACATTTACAAAATACAATTTATAGATCCACAACAAAATTCACATTCACAAAATCTAATTCGTAAATGCAAAACATGATTCGAAAATACACAAATCCAATTCATAAATTCAAAACATGATTCGAAAATACACAAATCCAATTCATAAATTCAAAACACGATTCGAAAATACACAAACCCAATTTGTAAATTCAAAACACGATTCAAAAATACACAAATGCAATTTGTAAATTCAAAACACGATTTAAAAACACACAAATCCAATTCGCAAATTCAAAACGTGATTCAAAAACACACAAATCCAATTCGTAAATTCAAAACACGATTCAAAAACACACAAATCCAATTCATAACGTCAAAACATGATTCATAAACATACAAATCCAATTCATAAATTCCAAACACGATTCATAAACATACAAATCCAATTCGTAAATTCAAAATACGATTCGAAAGTACACAAATCCAATTCGTAAATTCAAAACGTGATTCAAAAACACACAAATCCAATTCGTAAATTCAAAACACGATTCATAAATACACAAATCCAGTTCATAAATTCAAAACACGCTTCAAAAATATACAAATCAAATTTGTAAATTCAAAACATGATCCATAAACACACAAATTCAGTTCAGAAATTCAAAACACCATTCATAAATACACAAATCCAATTCGCAAATTCAAAACATGATTCAAAAACACACAAATCCAATTCGCAAATTCAAAACATGATTCAAAAACACACAAATCCAATTCGCAAATTCAAAACATGATTCATAAATACACAAATCCAATTTGCAAATTCAAAACATGATTCAAAAACACACAAATCCAATTCATAACGTCAAAACATGATTCATAAACATACAAATCCAATTAAAAAAATTCCAAACACGATTCATAAACACACAAATCCAATTCGTAAATTCAAAGCATGATCAAAAATACACAAATCCAATTCGTAAATTCAAAATACGACTCGAAAGTACACAAATCCAATTTGTAAATTTAAAACATGAATCAAAAATACTCAAATCCAATTCATAACATCAAAACACGATTCATAAACACACAAATCCAGTTAATAAATTCAAAACACGATTCGAAAATACACAAATCCAATTCATAAATTCCAAACACGATTCATAAACATACATAAACATACAAATCCAAATCCAATTCATGCATCACAGAAATAAACACATTATTTTTGACGTCCCTAATGTTCATTCTGACAGTATAGACTAATACTGTATGTATGCACTGTAATGAAAATGAACATACCTTTTAAATGTTTTTTTTTGTCATAATGGAAGTCTTCGATGCTTTTATTGGCCCATTTGGTTGATCAAAAGCATATTTTATGTTTGATACTCTCTCTCTGAGCAGTATAAAGGATATTGTTTCTTTCTCTTTGATCTGTTAAAAGCAGGAGCAGCTCCTCTTCTTCTCTTGCCTCTCTGAAATTGGATATCGCTATGTTGTTCTCTGTTATACTATAGTATTCTTCCTTATTATTTATAATTTAATATTCTTTTCCCCCTAGAGAATATGCATGGAGTATTTGTTTTCATTTTACTGTATTATCCTGTCGTAGTGCAGTTTTAGGGGTTTAGGAGACTTCAGGTATTGAAGGGCTAAATACAATTAAAGTGGTGATATTTGAACAGAAATGACTAAGTATTGTGATTATTTATTTATTTATTTATTTTTGTATTTTCTATCTTACTATTTTTCAGAATCAGAAAGAGCTTTATTGCCAGGTATGTTCACACATTCCAGGAATTTGTTTTCGTGACAGAAGCTTCTACAGTGCAACAGAATGACAGAGACAGGACAAAAAACAGAGAAATATAAATTAATATCATTCATTCATTTATTCATTTTCTTTTCGGCTTAGTCCCTTTATTAATCCGTGGTCGCCACAGCGGAATGAACCGCCAACTTATCCAGCATATGTTTTACGCAGCGGATGCCCTTCCAGCTGCAACCCATCACTGGGAAACACCCATACACTCTCATTCACACACATACACTACGGACAATTTAGCTTACCCAATTCACCTATAGCGCATGTCTTTGAACTGTGGGGTAAACCGGAGCACCCGGAGGAATCCCACACAAACATAGGGAGAACATGCAAACTCCACACAGAAATGCCAACTGACCAGCCGAGGCTTGAACCAGCGACCTTCTTGCTGTGAGGCGACAGCTCTACGCACTGCGCCACCCATAAATGAATATATAAATGAATAAAAAAAATAGAAGTAAATAGTTAAAGTAAATATACAAATGGACAGGTGTATGTTAGGGGTGTCAAAATCAATCGTTTCTTCGGTGCACCGCGATGCAGATGGGGACAATCCGATATCGGTTCAGTAATAGATCATAACCGGTTATTACGCACTGACGTCATTTATCCCCTATGCGCTATGTCGCGGTAGAATACTATGGCGAAGGAGGCGAGGGTGAGTAAATAAAACACTCCTACTACTTAAAAAGCAGATCTTTCACTGACACTGAGGAATGGTAAAGCACGAGCCGCGATTTCACTACTAGGGAGAAATGCTGTAAAACTCTAACTCTCTCTCTCTCTCTCTCTCTCTCTCTCTCTCTCTCTCTCTCTCTCTCTCTCTCTCTCTCTCTCTCTCATACACACACACATACACACACACTTTGGGCATTTGACCCCCTGGCATGTTCGTGAGGTAAAGTTTCTGTTAAAGCGATACTGATCCAGACACAAGCGTGCCTGTGGTGCAAGTTTATTGTATTGTATTTATTCTATTAGGGATTACCTGATAACCGCGTATTATGCGCATATAGACTGACCCGTGGCTGTTTTTCCCGCATCACTCATGGGAGAACAGCGCTTTCGTTTCTAAAGCCAATCGCAGCCCTTTCTGTTGAGCGGGTGAAGACAATGACCAGTCATAGGGGTGTAAGAACTTGCCAGCGCTCAAAAAGCAAGCGGGATAATATTTACATTATTTGTTATGAATGCTCGTGCTGTCTTCTGTGCATGTATTGGAGTTTTGTCTAAAATATTCACAAAGAGTGTTTTTTTTTGAGCAGGTAAAATTAAAGGTACAGTTCATGTATCTGACTGCGTCTATTTAAGGACAAAATTGTATTACAAGTAATATATAAATATAAACATATTTATAGATTTTAATATAATTTTTTTTCTTGTGTTGTAAAGAAAAAAAATCTAATTATGTATGGAAAGCATCGTCAATGCTCCGTGATGCACTGAGATATCGAATTGAACCGAATCGATGGCATGATAATCGTAATCGAACGGAACCGTGAGACCAGTGTAGGTTCACACCTCTAGTGTATGTACAGGTATATTACTGTGTACAATGTTATATGTGCAGCTGCAAATTGGCATGTAAATTTGTGTACCATTTTATCATTATCTGAACCATTTAGGGTAGCAATTTTTTTAAAGTACATTGTATTTATATTTCTATAGGGTTTTAGGTATTCTAAGTTCTTAGTAGTGTCTTAGGCCTTGATTGAATGGTTTTCTAATGGCCGCGAGCACTTTGCGCACTGCTTATGCGTCATGTGCCAATCTGAGTGGAAAAAGCATGCTATGTAGGCATGGGCCGGTATAAGATTCTGACGGTATGGTAACCTTGGATAAAAATATCACGGTTTCACGGTATCACTGTATTGTGATTACTGCTCTAAAATATATTCTTTTTAAATGTCTGGGTAAAAAACTAAACATTTTTTTCCCCTTTGAACACAATATATTTTATTTTGAGAAACATTTATAATATTTTGGAGCAGTAAACGTGTCAGGCTAAATAATGAAAATGAATCATTGACATCTGCTGTCTTCATTAGTTTCAAAAACACAGATTTATTTACAATTTAAAATGGCATCTTTGGATATCTTTTCTGCTGGAGATACTGTTGTTAAAAAAATGTAAATAAAAAAATCTTACACATACCTTAGGAACGGTATTAGAGAATATTTTGGCGGTATGATAACCTTGACTTTTCCAAACCGCGGTATACCTTGAAAACGGTTATCGTCCCATGCATAATGCTATGTTAAGGCTGGTTTATACTTCTGCCTCGAGAGATCTTTTCTGACAGGGAATTCGAGTGTCATCGAGTGACAGAATGTTGTGGGACTACCATACAGGAGTTATGATTATGGATTATAGATCGCGAAATTTAGCTGTTTTTATTTTAGCGTTTTTTTTAAGCATGACGGTAAAACACGAACTCGGTTATGAATATATTAAAACATGTGCTTGTTTGTCGTAAAAATTCGTAATAATGACAAAAATACAAATTTGTGCATCTCCTGTATTTCAAAATCAACATCTGTATTTCAAAATCAAGTAAATGCAGCCTTGCTGAGCAGAAAAGTCGTCTTCAAATCTTATTCCAATCACAAACTTTTGTGGTTGCCTACATAAATTTGTTCCATTTCAATTCCTTTTTATTCTATTATTTTTATTTTAAAGATTTTTTTTTGCTCTGTTTTTATTTTTTAAGGCATATCCAATTAAAGGGGACCTATTTTTACAATATGTAAAATAAGTCTCTGATGTCCCTAGAGTGTGTGTATGAAGTTTCAGCTCAAAATAGTCTCTAAATAATTATAATTAATAACTTTTTGAAACCCCTTTTTTAGACTTTGATCTAAATTGTGCCGTTTTGGTGACGGTCGCTTAAAATTCAACAGAGATTGTGCTCTTTTTAAAAGAGGGCGGAGCTACAAACACCTATGTGTCAGCATAGCAGCAGATTCAAAACAGGACGAACATTATCCCTGAAAAACTGAAAATGTCAAAATGGTGGACAGCTGCTTCTCACTCAGGGCAGTCTATGCTAATGAGGTTGAGATCATCACTAATGGGCGGGGCTTTCCCCCTCTGATGACACGTACAAAGGGAGAATGTTAAAGTGTTTCTGCAAGTTTTTATCAAGTGTAATTATAAAAAAATCAAGTTAATACATTTTTACTAGTGGTGGGCCGTTATAGGCGTTAACGTGCTCCGTTAAAAAAACTTCAGCATTTCGCGATGTGTGTGTGTTTGTGCATCTGTGTGTGTGCGCGGTCCTTTACTGACAGCCGCCTGTGTGGATCTTGTCGGAAAATATGGCTAAAAGCTTTACATGACAGTAATAGTTTGTCAGTAATGCCACTAATATCTGCATACTCCACGTCTTAATTCCATTTCTGTTTAGTTCAGTTATGACTTTAGTCGCATTAAGGTAATCAAAAATAGCAGTTTACATGGTAGACTCTCTCCGAGTATTGTTTTAATCATATTAAAATCGTATTAAAGTATTGTTGCCCATGTAAACATACTCAATGCTTGACACACCGTCAGGGCTCTGTGAACTTGCCTTTGTGAAGCAGCATTTTCTGTATGTACGTACATCAAAAGCAAGTATGAAATCCCTGTTTGGAGCTTATGTAGGCCTACAGTTCAACATTCATGTTTAACTGAATAAACAGTTAGTAAACACAAGTACATCTTATTGAACATCATTTATTTTCATTACCAATTATCATAGTAGAACAGTTTCTCAAGCAGTTTGTGATGCATTTTGGAAACAGGAGATGAGCCCCTGGTCTAATGAGCCTCCTGACTTGAGAAACTCGTTCTTAAAGATTATTTGGGTAGCACACATATTCTGAATGCCTTTGGCAGAATTCAATTGAGCCATTTTAATCTAGATTAATCTAGAATAATTTTGAGATTAATCTAGATTAAAAAAATTATCTATGCCCACCTATAATTTTTACCATTTGAAGCTGGTTATATTCACAAGACTGTTGTGTCTAAACCCCTTATAAATATGATTTTTGCATAATAGGTCCCCTTTAATAGAAATAATATAACTTATCTCTATAAACTAAGATAAAATTATTAAGTGTTCATAAGAAAACACTTAAAAGAGGCATAAATCGCATTTGTATCGCTGCTTATAAAAACACTAAACTGCTCTCAGCACCATCTGGTTTTGCAGGACCACCGGAACTTCTTTCAGCGGGGCCCACGTTCACGTGTCTGCTGTGATTGCATCTTTAGTGAGCAGCCGTTGATGAATTGAATAATATTCTCAATCTCTCGCCTTCATCTCTAGGGTGACATTACAATAACAAGCTCTTAGTATCTCTCTGCTGCAGACAAATGGCTTTTGCCCGCTGCCTGTTTATGTGGTCAGCAGCTGCAAAACAAGCCTCGGGAGGACGAACCGTAGGCATTTACATACATTTACTTAAAGCGCTTTATTACATCAAGCATCCATCACACCTGAGTGTAGAGGCTCAAAGTCAATTTCAGCTTCAAACTGGTTAATGTACAGCGAAAGGTTTATTCTCATGAGTGCTTCGCTTGAGTCTGATAAATGCATGAACTGAGACTGAATCTGAACTGAGTTGGCATATATGTATTAAAAACTGCCAAAATATAGAGTATGGTCTTATTAAGTATGGTCTTGACAATTAAGTAGATTATTTAATTTGATGCGTTTATATAAATAAAAATTCAATAAGTATTAAAAACAGCCATAACCGAAACGTTATAGTTCATATTGTGTATTAAAAACAGCCATAATAGAGGCTTAATAGGCCATATTGAGGATGTTCTTCTAAATTATGTTTTATTTGGTTCATTTGGTATAAATACAAACAAATCAACCCAAATTGACAATATATTATGTTATGTATTATTAAAAAGAGGCATAATTCATGCATTAAAGACGATTTAAAAGATGTTATTGGAAGTGATGTTTTATTTGGTGCAAATATGGTGTGCATGTATGTATAAATAAATAAATAACCCTGAATGACAATATGTTGTGCGTTTTTAATACCAACCATAATTGAAGCAACATAGACCATATTTTCCATTAAAAACTTACTTGATTGAAGCATAATTGACCATATTAGGGACATTCTTGGAAATGATGTTTTATTTGGTATATACACTCACCGGCCACTTTATTAGGTACACTTTTCTAGTACCCCCTATTGCCTTTAGAAATGCCTTAATCCTTCGTGGCAGAGATTCAACAAGGGACTGGAAATATTCCTCAGAGATTTTGGTCCATATTGACATGATAGCAGTGCTCTATTGGATTGAGATATAGTGACTGTGGAGGCCATATGAGTACAGTAAACTCATTATCATGTTCAAAAATCAGTCTGAGATGATTCACACTTTATAACATGGCGTACTATTCTGCTGGAAGTAGCCATCAGAAGATGGGTGGTCATAAAGGGATGGACATGGTCAGCAACAATACTCAGGTAGGCTGTGGTGGTGACACGATGCTCAATTGGTACTAATGGGCCCAAAGTGTGCCAATAAATATCTTCCACATCATTACACCACCACCAGCAGCCTGAACCGTTTATACAAGGCAGGATGGATCCATGCTTTCATGTTGTTGGCGCCAAATTCTGACCCTACCATCCGAATATTGCAGCAGAAATTGAGACTCATCAGACCAGGCAACGTTTTTCCAATCTTCTATTGTCCAATTTTGGTGAGCCTGTGAGAATTGTAGCCTTAGTTTCCTGTTCTTAGGTGACAGGAGTGGCACCCGATGCTGTCTTCTGCTGCTGTAGCACATCTGCCTCAAGGTTGGATGTGTTGTGTGTTCAGAGATGCTCTTCTTCATACCTCAGTTGTAGCGAGGGGTTATTTGAGTTATTGTTGCCTTTCTATCAGCTCGAACCAGTCTGGCCATTCTCCTCTGACCTCAACAAGGCATTTGCACCCACTGAACTGCCGCTCAATAGATTTTTTCTCTTTTTCGGACCATTCTCTGTAAACCCTAGAGATGGTTGTGTGTGAAAATCCCAGTAGATCAGCAGTTTCTGAAATACTCAGACCAGCCCATTTTGCACCAACAACCATGCCACGTTCAAAGTCACTTAAATCACCTTTCTTCCTCATTCTGATGCCCCGTTTGAACTGCAGAGATCGTCTTGACCGTGTCTACATGCCTAAATGCATTCAGTTGCTGCCATGTGATTGGCTGATTAGAAATCTGCATTAACAAGAAGTTAGACAGGTGTATCTAATAAAGTGGCCAATGAGTGTATATGGTATAAATAAATATTCAACCAAGAATAACAATGTATTACATTATGTATTTAAAATAGCCATAAGTAAAGCATTAAAGACCATTTTATAGATGTTATTGGAAATGCTGTTGGAAATGCTGTTTTATTTGGTACGTACAGTACAGGGTATAAATAAAGTTCAACCCAGAATGGCAGCATATTATTATGTATTAAAATCAGCCATAATTGAGGCATTACAGATCATTTTTAGGATGGTATTGGAAATTATTTTTTATTTGGTGCAAATATATATAAATAAATAAATAACCCATAACAATATATTGCATTATGTATTAAAAGCAGCCATAACTGAAGCATTATAGACCATATTTGTTTATAAACACAGCCATAATTGAACCATAATAGGCCATATTAAAGATGTTCTAGCAATGATGTTTTATTTGGTACATAATTAAATAAATATTCAACCCAGAATCACAATATATTGTGTTGTTTATTAAAAACCGCAATATCTGAAGCATTATAAGCCATATTATGTTTTAAAATCAACCATAATTGAAGCATTATAGACCAAAATAGTCATACTTAAGTTTATTCACTAAATAAACCATATAATCCATAATTTCATTGTTTAGCTTTCAATAAAAGCTTTCATTATTGCAACCCAGAGCTCTTCTTCTTCCCAAACACATGTGAAATGTGATAAACTGTGTTAAACTAAGAACATAAGGAAATGTCTTAATCATTGATATGTCACTAGGAAATGTGATGAATCAAATGCTGCTGGGGGCATGCAAATTAATGATCACAAGTGTTACGTAACACACGGTGTTGTGTTCAGATTCATATATTTTTCTGTGGTCTTTCATTTAAAGAGATTTACATGAGAATGAGAAAACAATGGCGTTTGAGGCTTACAGTATGTCATTTCCATGTACTGAACTCTTATTATTCAACTATACCTAGGTATATACAGATTTGTATTCTATGGCACCTTTAATCAGGCTTATCATAGTCATTAATCTGAATTTCTGCACCTCAACTTTTAAAAACAGAAGCAGTATTTGTGGAAAATTTTGACTTTTTTGGGTTTTCTATGACCTGAAAGCTTTTTTTTAATGCTGCCATTTGATACAAATGCAAGAAGTCGTGTCTGTGTGTGTAATAAGGCTTTTATGTTTGCAAGCACATACATGCAGTGGAGATCAAACTGCTAGTAATGATGTATAACTGCTAGTAATAAATAATACATCAGAATACAAGATTTAAAAGCTATTTTTTGTAGGTTGTTCACTTTTAACTGGGAAAACCACAAGGTGAGAAAAAAGTTTGTTATACCCTGCGTGAGCAACGTCAGTGTAATGTGAAGGGGACGCTGACAACGGAATCGTAGTCAAATAACAGGCAAGTGGTCAGAAGGCAGGCAGCAGACAGGAATAAACACTAAAACAAAGCGAGGATCAAACACGGCAAGACAAGGCAAAGGAAACGCGTCGTAAAGTTCACAAACAAATAAACGAGACTCAGCCATGAAGTGTGCGTGTGTGCTGTGTATGTAGTCCTTGTAATCAGCCCATATTGATCATCCGGCTGTGAGTGTGTGCAATCAGTGGAATCTGGAACAGGTGCGTGTTGGCGGTGCATGACTGGAACTTGTAGTTCATGTAATGGTGGATTTGTAGACCGATCTGCGTGTTTATAAAAATTCTTTAAGGACGATTGAGAATGTTCTTGACACTAAGAAAAATTGCTATTTAACCCATTTGAAAAAATACTACAGCAACCTATAGTAAATGCTAAAGTGTTTTTGAGCTACTCTATTAAAGTATACTTAAATTATTTAAAGTTGTGTTAATTCTATTGTTACGGTAATAAAACAACCATAGTAATATTAACACATATAAACCAATTATACTGTAGCATGTTATCCATGACTTCACTGTAAAGAAAGTAATGGCAAAAAGTCAAAACAACTAATATTTTATGTTGCAAATATCAGTTGAATAAGTTAATCAGGTTTTAGCTAATTTTTTTAAAGTTCTACAAGATTTATTTGTTTGATTAAACTAAAAAAAAATTAAGGCAGAAGAACTTTTTTACAGTGTATAATATTACACTACAATACACTACAGTTATCACTGTAAGTGCACAGTTAACAAATTATTACTGCTTCTCTACACTTACAGTATAGAAAAAAAGGTTTTGTTTTACTATAGCTAAACCATAAATAAAGTGTATTTTCCCATATGTATACAGTTGAAGTTAGATTTATTAAACCCCCTGAATTATTAGCCCCTGTTAATTTTTTTCCCCAATTTCTGTTTAATGGAGAGCAGATTTTTGTCAACACATTTCTAAACCTAATAGTTTTAATAACTCATCTCTAATAACTGATTTATTTTATCTTTGCCATGATGACAGTAAATAATATTTTACTAGATATTTTTCAAGACACTTCTATACAGCTTAAAGTGACATTTAAAGGCTTAACTAGGTTAATTAGATTAAGTAGGCAGGTTAGGGTAATTAGGCAAGTTATTGTATAACGATGGTTTGTTCTGTATACTATCGAAAAAATATATAGCTTAAAGGGGCTAATAATTTTGACCTTAAAATGTTTTTTAAAAAATTAAAAACTGCTTTTATTCTAGTCGAAATAAAACAAATCAGACTTTCTCCAGAAGAAAAAATATTATCAGACATACTGTGAAAATGTCCTTGCTCTGTTAAACATAATTTGAGAAATATTTAAAGAAGAAAGAAAATTTGTAGGGGGGCTAATAATTCTGACTTTAACTGTATGTATATATACTTAACATTTGTCATTTTTATACTGCTTGAATATCATTAAATGAGTAAAATAGTTTATTTTTATTGTAGGTATACAATTAAAACAGAATCTGTTCATTTTTTTTTTTGTAACATGTTTATTTAAGGTTATCAAAATGAATGTACAATGTGCTTTTACATACATAACCAAAGGCAAGTTTTACAAAAACTGTGCAATGGGTTATAGAAATTATAGTAATCCTTAAAAAATAAGAAAAAAAGTACATAAATCAATAGATAGATGGAGGTAAGGAAAAAAGAAGAAAAAAAAGAAACATCATATCATCTATAAGTACTAATATTGGTGACCAATTAGTCACAATGCCTCTGGAAAGGCACATAATACAAAATACATATTTTCCACATCACAGCACATTCCTATAATATAGACATGTCATTTGAAAAAAGAACATTAGAACAAAACAAAAGGGAAAAAAATAACAAACAAATAACAAAAGACCATTCTCTGTGAGCTTCCGACAACCAAAAAAAAAAAAAAAAAAAACCTCCTCCAACAAAAAAAAAAACCTAATTGACACACAAAACCATTTCTCTCACGTGTGAGGGCAGGTGATCTATAAAAGGAGACCAGATATTTTGAAACCTCTTTATGTTATCATTAAGCACAGCTGCAAGCCTCTCATGGGGCAAAACTGCAAAAAAATTTCTGTACTATGGTTGCACAGTTTACAAATACTATGGTGGTATCGTGATGCTATGGCTCCAAAATACTGGCGGTGCCACTGTATTAACGGTCTATCTACAATAGATAATGTTGCATGTGGAAAAGTCACTAAAATGCTCGTTTGTGCAACAATAGACCATTTTATTTGAATAGTCTGTGGAGCCCTTTAAGGTTGCAAGTTTTTTGACATTTCAAATGACATTTGGTTCATTTCTGTTCCTCTCAATATGATTTAATAGCTTAATCTCTTAAAAAGACTCACAAAGTGAAATTTTGAATTACTTTGGATTCTTACCTGATAAGACTGAAAAAAAAACAACAGATGAAAAACCCAAAATAGCAATAGGAAACATTGAAAAGCATTTTGACCACTTCATATAGACCAATTTTGTTGGAAAAATGCTATTTTTGTAACAACTTTTGTTTGGTATAATTTGTATCTTAATTGATATGTATTTTTTGTTGGCCTGTTATCTACAAAATAATTTTAAAAAAGAATACATCTTATGTGAAGTGACGTACAAATAATACTTTTTTCACTAATAAGGGAATTATGAATTCAGTACAAGTAGACCTAATATAACATGTAAGATATAGTATTCCTGACAATTTTCTTTATAATTTGAGTTATGAATTACAGTATGGCAATACTACTTGGTATCATGATACTTCAGCTGGTATAAAATCATAAGATGAATTAATGGTATCACAACAACCCTACTCTGTACCATTGTGTCACAGAGGGGGCAGTGTTGAATCTGTTTTAATGTAGATATGTTATTAAAACACGAAAAATGTCCACTTTTTTACGGTTGGTAAACCCTTAAAAACGTAGAAAATAACAGTTTTTAATATAAAAAAAAACTCAAATTAATAGAAAATATTTCCTGTTTTTTACGGTAGTTATACAGTCCAAAAAACTTTTTCTTTTTGTTTTTTTTATGTCGACACACCGTCAATTAAAGGAATATTTCTGTTTTTAATTCATCTGTGTAATGAGCTGCCAGTACTTTTTTTCGGATTTTTTTGAGTGTACTAAAGTATTTATTATAGTCTATATCATTAATAGTACATTAGTATAGAGTGGAGGAACTATGACGTCAATTTGTATGCAAAAACCCGGAAGCGAGTTAACATTTTAGCAGTTCCGGTTCCCTCGTCCCAAAGTCAATCGTTTTTTTCAATGGGATTTCAGTTAAATTGCTGAAATTACGTTCGTGGCTAACACAAACTCAAGATACTTTCACGTTTTATTCTACGACATAAAACACATCAGTTACATCACACTCTTGATTTTTTAAATGGGTTATGCTTCTTTAAAAAGACGGTTGCTAACAAGTTGCTAAACGGGACTACAGGCGGTGTCTGAGACATTATATGTCATCGAGCTGAACTGGTCTGGAACGCAGCTCGCTTGCGTTGGGAATTTGCATTTGTCTGTTATTTAAGTATTTTCATGAATAGTGTTTTATTGTTTGTAGTATTTTTCTAATTGGGAATTCATATTGTGTGTAGATAATCCCTTCACTTGTAAAGACAGATTATTTGTTGATCATTTATTTTAATTAAACGATATTATGGGGATACTGCTTAACAGTGCAGCCTGTCTCTTTCCTGCTCTCAGTAATGCAAATATGTGAATAAATGTGTAAAAAATACATACATATTAACTGTCATTTTTTTTTTTTTTAAAGATTTATTTTTGGCCTTTATTAAGCGGATAGGACAGTGTTTCAGACAGGAAGCGAAGTGGGAGAGAGAGAGGGGGTAAGGACGGGAAATGTCCACGAGCTGGGATTCGAACTCGGGACGCCCTGAAGTGCAACTGCACCATATGTCAGCTCGCTAACCACTAGGCTATTGCGCTGGCATTAACTGTCATTTTAACTGTCATTTGATCAAGGGATTTTTGGTCAGCTTTTTTCTTCATCTGAACAAATTTAACTGTCATAACTGCAATATTTACACTCCTCCTTAAAATGTATAGCATATGTGTCTGTATGGGCTGCTTTTCGCTGTACTTCGTGACAAAAAAAAGACTATTGAATGTTGTTCTCTATCCATGATGGAACTTGCAGCCATTTGATAGACTTGTTCCTCACGCCTCATTTCTGTCGTCTATCACTAAGGTAAGCGGGCTGCATGCACGTGAGCGATACACTTATTTAAACGTGTTTTATGATAATACTGTAGGCACATTTAGAAATACAGTTTTAAAACTTTTACAACAAACGTAATGCAAAACAAAATGCATTTCCCACGTAAAAAAAACTACCCAAAAGGCACATAGGTCTTTGTGTTTTTGTGTATTTATGTGTTTATAATATGTAGCGTGGATTATAATATGATAAACCGAGAGATTAAATCTTTGTCATGGACCATATTTCTAAAAAATAAGCTTGAAAAGTTGTCTGTAGCAGGGTGGTGCTGACATCCCAGGCGATGTAGTCCGTTTATAGCCTAATGTTAGCTTTTTCATTCTTGCGTTTGTATTTAAGATCCAAGAGTGCTAAAAGTTGCATTTTCGTGTGAGGATTATCCGGCTGGACAAAAACGTGTAAGTGTAATGAACAGTGTTTGAACACAGAGCTTATTATTTGCAATCTTCGAAAAGCCTATGGGAAAATACTATGGGGATTTTATAGAGGGAACCAGTTTTATGCTAGCAGCCGATTGGCCTACAAGGTGACGTCATACCTCTACTCACTGATTAACAAATTGTAAATACTGTAATGTAAAATACACTACTATACATTACCACAGTATTTTTATGTGTTTTGCTCAAGGCTTTTTATCCAACAAACAAAACATGCGCTATGGCAGTACTGCAAGACCGTTTGGAACCTTTATAGCAAACTGGATTAAATGTTTGATTGGTGTGTGTGGATGACAAAGCATAAAGTTGAATATTATTCTAGATGTGCAGGGCTCTGCAGACTGAAGGAGTGTGGCTTTTGCTGACAGGGCTGCAATCAGTGTTTGCCAATCTGCAGTGTTAAAGGGTCTTTGTTGTCTGGGCCTGTTCAATGAACAGATCTCCCCTCTTTAAAAGCACGTTTAAAGTGTTTCAATGAGCTGGGACAGAGATAAACGCATATGAACTTCTAAAGGAGCCTAAATCAAACCAGGAAGCATTACTTAACGTGAGCTCCTTTTATTTATTTGTCTGTTTTACTGCCGTATTTTATCTCACAAACAGTGAAGCCTATAGTAGTGGTAAATTTAATAACAATACAAATATACTGTATTGTTTTAAGATCACTGTGACAGATTAAAGTGTGTATCCTGCATATCTGTCAGATAAATAAAACAGTTCATCCAACCAGTTTAAATATAAATAGTGTTACAATCTAATGTATGACAATTCTATCATATAAAAGTTATAGTAATCCTCTGGGAAGCTGTATGATAGGCTATTTTAAATCATTTTATAGCATTATTATTAATGTTGTTATGAAGTATGACCAAGCTGGACTTGAAACGTGAACTGATTGTAATATAAATTAAAATAACATTCTTATTACATTACTGTATCAGGTTAGTTAATCCAGAAAGATGGTAAATTTCTATTATACTGTATCAAGATTGCTACTACACTAAAGGTGTTTTTTGTATTATTTTTATTATTATCATAATTATTGTATCAATATTTTGTTAATTATTTGTTTATATATTATATATTCAAATATGTTTAGATATTCTAAATAAATGCTTAAATTGTAATTATTGTTTAAAAGTGTAAAATAATGAATATACAGTAGATGCATGTACCGTACTGTATCAAGATTACAAGACTGCATGTTACTGTATGTATTGCAATGATTGTACCAGTAACTGGTCATTTACTGGTTAGTTAATTCAATAATAAGATCTAAAAAAAATACCTAAAAAAGTGTATTAACCCTTTAACTATGACATTTTTTTGTCTAAACTTGAACTTATCAAGCTATACAAACTATATACTGTCTAATGTTATGCACATGTCACCATAATTTTCAATTTTCATTTACTGATTAATTAATTCAATAATAAGATAAAATATAATACGTCGAACTGTTGTATAAAAGCAATACCACACTCGTAACAGTGTGATATTGCTTTTATACAACAGTTCGAAGGCATAATCGTGTAAATAAAAAGAAAATCAAACACTAAGGGCCCTATTTTAACGATGTAGGCACAAAGTCCAAAGCGCAGGGCGCAAAAGCATTAAGGGCGTGTCACAATCCACTTTTGCTATTTTAAGAACGGAAAATTCTGCTTTGCGCCGCGGTGCATGGTCTAACAGGGTTGAGTTTATTCTCCTAATGAGTTATAAGTGTGTTTTGGGAATAAACCTATCAGAGTTTCATCTCCCATTCCCTTTAAGAGTCAGTTGCGTCGCGCCATAGCGCATTTGCTATTTACATGGCGGACTTTATAAGTGGAAAAACTGAACGCTTCACTAGCGAGAAAACAGTTAAACAGAGCATCTGCAGCACGAGAATGAGAGAATGAGCCTCCTCAGTCTTTACTTTCACTTTCACTCACGTGGATAAGGAAACATACTGTACGAACAGACATCCATTAGCCTAAATCTGAGCTTGTTTTTAATAAAACAAATATAAATATGCATATAATAAATAATACTGCTAATTATAATAACATTATACAAAAGCACTTTTTTGTCATGAATAAACTGAAAATGCTCCCCGAGATGAAGAAGGGATGAAGGCAGTAGTTTTTATATTTATGTAGGCTAGAAAATAATAATTTTTGTAATATTTTAATTCTTTAATTATTTTTAATTTGTAAAGATATTTGTGTATTGCTCTACATCCTGTGTGTATTAAGCAATGTTTAAGCGAGACGTTAGACTTCCTCTTAGCTGGTCTATTAAACAGTCTAAATTCTAATTTCTCAAAATAGCAAAGCGCCAGCAATGCGCCTCAACACAGCGCCTTTTTTTAGACCAGAACGCCTATGGGGGCACATATGAGCGCAAATGCATTTGCTATTTAACGTCAAAATGACTCTTGCGTCGAGCTAAAAACTAGCAAACAACAATTGCGTCGCGCCTTGCGCAGCATTGCACGGGTATATATTAGGACCCTAAGAGTTTAAAAATCCTTTTGTATGAGGAACTACTTTCTTCTGCCACTCATTCACATCTGCAGCTGACATCAGAACAGCAGAAATCGTTGCTACTTCACCAATGTCACTAGTATTTGAATGATTCTCTAGCGTAATGTCTAAAGTGATGACAAAACAGATGATTTTGCTGACATTTTAAGATTATAAGGCTGAACAGCATGAAATGCCATCAGTCTAGAGACATTTCTCAGTATTTCTCTGTTGCCATCAGGTTATCACAGTAATTAACCCCGAAAAAGCCAAAGCAAAGCAAACACTCTCAGAAACAGACAGAGATCGACTATGAAAGTCACTTACCTGTTTAATAATGACTTGTTCAGCTGTAATTAGAAATCACGCTGAGTTTTTCTCCTCTAAGGGCTTATTATGTGGTCTCTGTCGCCATCTTGTGGCAGAATGTTAACCGTCTTTGCTCTGCTCAATGACAGGCTAATGGATGCTGATGTGCTGTTTCTTCGAAATGATAAATATTTAAAATAGGCACTATCCTTATAAATAAACTGCATAGTTGCAATCTAAACAACTACATTCTCACATAAAAAAGCCCCCAAAGTACATTATGTTGTCCAACAGCTGCAATATTTGTTAAACTGTAGTGAGTTTAGGGATCTGCTGTCGCTGTATGTGGGTGGAGTAATACACAAGAGTGAAGAGGCTGTGTGAGTGCTGTTCATAAACTGTAAAAGATATGGACCTAGTATCTGTGACGTCAACCATAGGTTTCTGAAGAACGCAAAAGAAGCTACAGGTAGGCGTGGCCAACCATCGCCATTTTGTTCGCGTGTCATCACACCGACCGGGGAATAACAAACAAGGGCAAAGAGGCGGAGCTACAGATACCTGCTAGCATTTTGCTTAGATGGGCTTTTCTTTGGGAGAACGCTTAATACTTCATTACCTGCGACTCGTTTGTGTTCTGACCACATGTGCTTGGTTGAATACTATAGCAATAAAGTGTTTGGACTTTTAAAAGCACTGTTGTAATACACTGAGCCACTAAACATTGTACTTATGACGTTTTTCTACAGGAGGAAAACGCAAATTACCTCCAAATGCTTCAAATATAGTCTGTGTTAGTAAAGGCTACTTATGAAATCCAGGCATAGGATGACTGTTCTATAGCCTACAGCTAACCAATCTGTCAGATTTTGGAGTGCATTTAAGTTCTAAAGAAAAATTGAAATGATAAATGATCTTAAATTAAACAAATACATTCATAGAGATGGTATATACGTATATAATTTTACTCATCTGGGAAATGGAGGCCACATGAATGGTTTGTGAGCACAATAAAGTGCACAGCATGCTATATCGTCTGATAATTGTAGGAAATAATTCCAAAAGGCAATTGACTGTGTAAAGCCACATAAAACAAAACAAAAATACGATGTATATGCAGAGTTCAGTGGCTAATCAGACCGAATCAGCTGAGGTGAAGTGACATTGACCAGCGAGACCTAACTGTCACTCAAGTGGCCACGCCCTTAATTATGCAGACTTAATATAACCTAATATAAAGGAAATGGATGAGTAATAAAAAATTTGACCAAAAAAAAAAGTTGCCCATTTTAAAAGTGGGCTCAATATAAATCTGCTCTATTATGGAGCCAGGACTAGTGGAATTTCGATGAATTGCAGTTTTAGTTACTTCCGTATTTGCTTCATGAGGGAGAGCAGGAGGTTACTGCTTGGTGCTGTTATTGCAGAATATCAGCCAATCAGATTCGAGAACCAGACAGAACTGTTGTATATACTGTATATATATACTGTATATAGTATTTAAGCAAAACCTCAAACACACTGCTTCCTTGTGTGACAACATGGGAAAATCAACAAGCCAGAATCAACAAAAAAAGCCAGATTACTATTTGTTAAATTACACTGGGAAAAAGAATAATTTTTGGAGACATGTCCTGTGGTCTGATGGAACTAAGATTGATCTGTTTGGCCATAATGACTAGTGTTACATTTGGAGGACAAAGGGGAAAGCTTACAAGCCTAGGAACACCATCCCAACTGTGAAGTAAAGGGGCGGCAGCATCATGTTGTGGGGCTGTTTTGCTGCAGGAGGGACTGGTTCACTTCACAGCATAGATGGCATCATGAAGAAAGAACATTATGTAGAAATATTGAAGCAACATCTCAAGACATCAGCCAGGAAATTAAAACTTGGCCACAAATGGGTCTTCCAAACAGACCATGACCCTATGAGTGAATGTTTTGGAGTGGCCATCACAAAGCCCTGAGCTCAATCCTATAGATAATTTGTGGGCAGAGTTGAAAAAGCTTGTGCAAGCAAGACAGCCAACAAATCTGACTCAGTTACACCAGTTCTGTCAGGAGGAATGGGCCAAAATTCCTTCAAACTATTGTGAGAAGCTTGTGGAAGGATACCCATTTGACCAAAGTTATACAAATTCTCTCATTATTCTGGCAATTAGCAAATGTAAATCATTTAGTTAATCCTAACGAACCTAAAATAGTAAACGTTTAGTATTATTTACCATTAGACATTTTTTTAAAAATGGTTATGTTCCTTTTTTAGAGTGAATGTCAAACTTCTGGTTTCAACTGTAAATATACTGTATATATATATATATATATATATATATATATATATATATATATATATATATATATATATATATATATATATATATATATATATACAAATATATATATCTGGCGTAAACACCAGAAAAAAATCTAACTGTTGGTACAGAAAGAGTGTAAAAGCCATTTTTCAGGTGATGTATCAAAAAACAAAAATATGACTAAAGCATAAAATTAATGCATCACAAATCAGTTCATCTTAGTTCAATTTGGGTTTATTATCAGTAATGAAGTAATCAAGATAATCAGTAAACACGCACACACACACACAAGTGTTGCCTAATCACTGGCCAGTAGCACTACTTAAAAATAAATTTTGCTCTCCTTTTTTCTGGCTTGAAAATTTCTCAATAACCTTTTGGTTAAAGTCAGTCATCTCAGTCACCAGTCTCTTCTCTGTTGACAGCATGGCCAATGCATTCAGCCTCTCTTGCGTCATGCTGTTTGAAACCGCACACACGGAAATATTAAAAGGCATGACTTACATCACAACCTGCCAGCCAACTCTGTTTGTCATGACAAGTGCTGGAAAAGCCCCGAATATACGCGCGCTCTCCATCACTTGACTACTGGTGAATTTGCAAGGAAGGTCGATCTGGTCCAAGCTCCTTGATTTGTTTTTTTCTTCATCCAAACGCCTTGTGAACTGATATCT
This sequence comes from Danio kyathit, assembly GCA_903798195.1. NCBI lineage: Eukaryota > Metazoa > Chordata > Actinopteri > Cypriniformes > Danionidae > Danio > Danio kyathit. The sequence continues at coordinate 10,093,581 of LR812541.1, forward strand.
TTGCGAAGATACAACGGAATTTTCCTTCATCTCGAGAAATTGCATTCTAAGCTCTTTGGTGAGAATGGTTGTAACAACAAAAATGGGAGGGTCGGGACGCAGAGCGCTGCACCCCAAAGACAATTTAAAACCGGCCAATTAGAGCTTATCGTCATATCACGTGCATTGCAAAAGTTTGTGTACCTACATAGACACCCATTAGTCCGGCGCCCCGCACACAGTTAGTATGACTACAATAAATGTTAGAATGTTATAATTAAATCAATTAATTTTGTTAATATTTGTGATAATAAACATTAACATATTAAAGGGGTCTAACTTGAAGGGGGCGGCGCCCCAGCGCCCTCTATTGATCAGCCGCCACTGTATATATGTAATGTATATACACAGTTGAAGTCAGAATTATTAGCCCCCCTTTGAATTTTGTTTTTCTTTTTTAAATATTTCACAAATGATGTTTAACAAAGCAAGGAAATCTTCACAGTATGTCTGATAATGTTTTTTCTTCTGGAGAAAGTCTTATTTGTTTTATTTTGGCTAGAATAAAAGCAGTTATACATTTTTTAAACCCCATTTTAAGGTCAAAATTATTAGCCCCTTTAAGCTATATATTTTTTCGATAGTCTACAGAACAAACCATCGATATACAATAACTTGCCTAATTACCCTAACCTGCCTAATTAACCTAATTAATCTTTTAAATCCTTAAGCTGTATAGAAGTGTCTTGAAAAAGATCTAGTAAAATATTATTTACTGTCATCATGACAAAGATAAAATAAATCAGTTATTAGAAATGAGTTATTAAAACTATTATGTTTAGAAATGTGTTGAAAAAATCTCCTCTCCGTTAAACAGAAATTGGGGGAAAAAATAAACAGGGGGGATAATAATTCAATGGGGCTAATTATTCTGACTTCAACTCTCTCTCTCTCTCTCTATATATATATATCATATTCACCAATATATCACCATCACCAATGTTCCGTTTCATATGTAAACTCAACATGTGGTGTTAAATAAAATCTATGACAAAAAACTTCTAATGAACATAGCCTATAGTGATTGCTGCATTAATAGACACTAGACACCTCCATACAGTCACCATGACTCTTAAATCAGCGGTTTTGTCAGGAATTGGCAGGTGTTTTTGAGATATTGGTATACCGTGGGCATGTATGGCACACAGCCAGCATGCAGGCAGTGTGCTGACCACTGTTCTCTCTGCTCCTCCCTCGCTTATACTGCACACATATTCATTCAAATAGTCTCCAGTATTGTGTTTCCCTTTTTTACTACTCGACATCTGCTAATATTGACTACATTCACATGTACATTTCCGATGCCAGCAGCTCGTCCAGCAGTTTGTGAAGCGGGCCCTGCGCAGGGTAAGAGGCCAGTGTGTGCGGGATATTATAATGCTGAAAGTCCGGGTCCTGATTGGCTGCTGGAGGTCTTTCTTCAGTGAGCGCTTCCGTATAGCAACAGACCCCCGAAACCCCTCCTTGTTTCCCCATCCTCCCTCTCCTAAAGACAGTGAGCGGCCCGAGTCTTATCCACAGCTGGTCGGCAGTGATAGCGGCCGGGCTTCACTGACCCGCTCTGACCGCTCTGCTCTTCAGGCTTGACCTGGATCCGTTCACACCTATTAATGTGCGTTTTGGTGGATATAATAAAAGACAAGGAGGACACTCAAAGTGGACAACTCAAAACTGTTTAACCCCATTTGCACCTGTATTTTTAACAACATTCACCTGTGATAAGACTGACTAAAATGCATCTCAGTAACAGGTGTAAACAGAGATGACTGAGCCACATGTTGTCCTGTGCCGTCAATGATTAAAGTCCTCCAGTACAGCACAGTTTCTCTGTTTGTTAGTTTTTTTTGTTTTGTTCTATATATATACCTGTATATTCAATTTATTACCCTGTAGTATGGAGCCAGATCAGTCTCAAAAATAATACATTTACAAATTATAATTCATAGATCCACAACAAAATTGACATTCCCAAAATCAAATTAAAAATAAACAAATCCAATTTGTAAATTTAAAACAATTTAAAAATACACAAATCCAATTTGTAAGTTTAAAACATGATTCATAAACAGACTAATTCAATTGGTAAATTCAAAACACAATTCAAAAATACACAAATCCAATTCGTAAGTTCAAAACACGATTCATAAACACTCAAATTCAATTCGTAAATTCAAAAGACGATTCAAAAATACACAAATCCAATTAATAAATTCAAAACACTTCATAAACAGACAAATTAAATTTGTAAATTCAAAACACGATCCAAAAATACACAAATCCAATTTGTAAATTCAAAACACGATTTGAAAATACACAAATCCAATTCGTAAATTTAAAACATGATTTAAAAAATACACAAATTTGATTCATAAATTCAAAACACAATTCATAATATACACAAATTCAATTTGTAAATTCAAAACATGATTCAAAAATACACAAATCCAATTCGTAAGTTCAAAACACTATTCATAAACAGACAAATTAAATTTGTAAATTCAAAACACGATCTAAAAATACACAAATCCAATTCGTAAATTCAAAACACGATTTGAAAATACACAAATCTAATTCGTAAATTCAAAACACGATTTAAAAATACACAAATCTAATTCGTAAATTTAAAACATGATTTAAAAAATACACAAATTCAATTCATAAATTCAAAACACAATTCATAATATACACAAATTTAATTTGTAAATTAAAAACACGATTCATAAATACACAAATCCAATTCGTAAATTCAAAACACGATTCAAAAATACACAAATCCAATTCGAATATTTAAAACATGATTCAAAAATACCCAAATCCAGTTCATTTGGTGAAGATTTAAATGATTTTTACTGGTGAATTCTCGAATTGTGTTTACAAATTTACAAATTGGAGTTTGTAAATGTGAATTGTGCTGTGTATGTATGAATTTTATTTTGTAAGTGTATTACTTTTGAGACTAATCTGGCTCCATATGTATAACTTTATGCAATACAGCTTGACAGTGTAACCAGGAAAATAAGAGAATCACTGATTCAAACTTCATCAAATGTCAGACTAATTTAGATTTAATAACAATAGTCATTATTCATATCAATTCAGGTTAAAATGGATATTTGTTTCTGCACAGGTTTAAAAAATGAATAAATTATATATACTGTATATATATATATATATATATATATATATATATATATATATATATATATATATATATATATATATATATATATACATATATATATATATATATATATATATATATATATATATATATATATATATATATATATATATATATATACATATATATATATATATATATATATATATATATATATATATATATATATATATATATATATATCATTAAATATAAATTATATATATGATCACATCCAAAATAAGTTGGTTTGTTTATATGTATTTATTATGTATATGTAATACATGCATAAAAACAAAACAATACAAAAATGTTTTGTTGCATAGATATATTGTGACTTTAATGTTAGTATTATAAAAAAAAGTTCAAATTGTGCGATTTTTTATTTTATTTTATTTATTTATTTATTTATTTTTTATTATTTTTTCCCTCAGAATTACGAGACAAAAAACATCAGAATTCAGAGATGGTAATTTAAAATAGCAAGTTTATGATTTAAAATAGTAAGATATAAACTCATTCTTCTTTTTCAGTCAAAAATATGATTATTTTTAGCCTTTCTTTCCATTTTTTTTCTCTCTCTCATGGTTGTGACCCCTGCCGGATTATTACCCCCCTCATTCTGGTGGGTTTAGGGTTAGGTGTGGGGGAGGGGTTAGCATTAGGGGTGAAGTTTTAGGCAATCCGGTATAGCGACGTCAACAAGGTGGTAATAGTTTGGCAGGGGGTCAAAACCAGACAACACTGGCACTCACTCACTCACTCGCTCGCTCACCCGCGCCCACACAACACTATTTCAGTAGCAGAGCGTTGACTCATGCGCCCTGTGAATGGAGCTCTTCCTGCGTGTGAATATTTAAAAGGATTAGGTCTAGCCTGCTGGAGGAGGGAGAGATGCTGCTGCTGCTGCTGTGGGTGTCGCACAGCCTTTGTGTGGGGAAATATGCCATTGTTCTTTCAGGATAAACCGCTGCCGAACTGTATATGTGTGTGTGTTCATGTAAGCAGATGTGTTTGTGATTAAGCTTAAAAGTGAAAGAGTGTAATGGATCATTTTAATGGAAAAATAAAGGGAAGGTTGTGGTTCGTAATCTCCAGTTAAGAAGGAAATGATGTCATTTCTTATTTATTTTCCTTGACAAATTTGTGTGCAAGCATATAGATAGCATCATGAAAGAAATATATTAATCAAATGTCACACATTTACTGAAACAACTCTTAACCTGATTTTAGTTTATCCAATCTTTGTTCAAATAGTACATACTGTATATGAAGAGTTCAGATGCAAAAACCTGTAAGTGCATCTGAAATTTCCATCACAAATAAGCATTATTCTCAGCCTCCTTTGTTTATGTTGAGTTATTTCACTTTAAAGACCATGGAAAGAACTTAACCTTTGCCATAAAAGTGATATTACTGAACCTACACACAGGAGCCTGATAAAAATGCTCATTTTTCAAACAGCATTTAGAGGTTTTTACAACTTGTCATATTAGCTTTTATTTTATACATGTTAGCTTTTATTTTTCCAGTATAGTATAATGGATTTTTTTGTATCATAGTTTTAGTTAATAAAGTTATTTATTTTGACATTTATCCAGAGAAGAAATTATAAATGTGGGATTTAAAGCATGCCATTCTGTACTTAAAAACTGCCCAAAACTCCTCCAAAATAAATAAAATTAATTGAATAAATTTAAGAACTACTGAATGTGCCCTAAATAATTAAATCAAATAATATAAAACAATTAACTATTTCATGATCTGTAATTTTAAATCCTGTAATATAAAATGTTATAATAATAAATAATAAAATCCTATTTTGAAATATAAAACAACAAAAAATTAAAATAAATTATAAAAGGACTTAAAGTATTTTAAAATGAATATCGGTCAAATCGATCTGGCTAAAATAAGTTATTAACATAATTAAATTATTAAAATAAATCAAATAAAATTTATTTAAATTTAAAGGCTAAGTTGTAGCATTTAAACTGCTTTTAAAATGAGTATTTAGAACAAGCGACAAAATAAAGCAGTAGCATCAAAATAAATAAATAAATAAAAATAAAATATGAGTAAAAGTGTTTAATTTGCTTCAGCAATACAGAGCTGTATTTATAGCAATAGTGTCGAAATATTATAAAATAAAGTAAGATTAAATAAAAAAATGAAATAAGTATTTAAATATTTAAAGTGGGCAGCAGGGTGGCTCAGTGGTTAGCACTGTCGCCTCACAACAAGAAGGTCACTGGTTGGAGTCCCAGCTGGGCCAGTTGGCTTTTTTGTGTGGAGTTTGCATGTTCTCTTCGTGTTGGCGTGGGTTTCCTCTGGGTGCTCCGGTTTCCTCCACAGTTCAAAGAGATGCGCTATAGGTGAATTGAATAAACTAAATTGGCTGTAGTGTATATGTGTGAATGAGAGAGTGTATGGATGTTTCCCAGTACTGAGTTGCAGCTGGAAGGGCATCTGCTGTGTAAAGCATATGCTGGAATAGTTGGCAGTTCATTTCGCTGTGGCGACCCCTGATGAATAAAGGGACTAAGCCGAAGGAAAATGATTGAATGAATGAATGAATGAATGGATTTGACGTATTTATCCAGAGAAGAAATTATAAGTGTTTTTGTAGTATGGGCTTTAAAGCATGCCAGACTGTACTTGAAAAACTGCCCACAACTTCTCCAAAAATTAAAAAAAAAATGATAAAGAATAATAATTTAATAAATTGGCGGCGCAGTAGGAAGCGCTGTCGCCTCACAGCAAGAAGGTTGCTGGTTCGAGCCTCGGCTGGGTCAGTTGGCGTTTCTGTGTGGAGTTTGCATGTTCTCCCTGCGTTCGCGTTGGTTTCCTCCGGGTGCTCCGGTTTCCCCCACAGTCCAAAGACATGCAGTACAGGTGAATTGGGGAGGCTAAATTGTCCATAGTGTATGAGTATGGATGTTTCCCAGCGATGGGTTGCAGCTGGAAGGGCATCCGCTGCGTAAAAACGTGCTGGATAAGTTGGCGGTTCATTCTGCTGTGGCGACCTTGGATTAATAAAGGGACTAAGTCGACAAGAAAATGAATGAATGAATGAATTTAATAAATTAAAGAACGACTAAATGTGTATTTAATATATGAAATTCATTCATTCATTCATTTTCTTGTCGGCTTTGTCCCTTGCGGGGTCGCCACAGCGGAATGAACCGCCAACTTATCCAGCACGATTTTTTACGCAGCGGATGCCCTTCCAGCCGCAACCCATCTCTGGGAACTTCCACACACACATTCACACTCATACACTATGGACAATTTAGCTTACCCAATTCACCTGTACTGCATGTCTTTGGACTGTGGGGGAAACCGGAGCACCCGGAGGAAACCCACGCGAACCCAGGGAGAACATGCAAACTCCACACAGAAACGCCAACTGACCCAGCCCAGCCGAGGTTCGAACCTACGACCCAGCGACGTTCTTGCTGTGAGGCAACAGCACTACCTACTGCGCCACTGGGTTGCCCTATATGAAATTAAATAATATCAAATAATGAACTACTTCATGAACTTAATTAATAAAACAACATAAATAAAAAAAAATTAAATGAGTATCGGTGGAATCAATCTGGCTAAAATAAACTAAAATTAAATTCATTTAAATTTATAGACATAGTTATAGCATTTAAATTGCTTTTAAAATTAGTATTTAGATCCACCAACAAAAAAAACAACACAAGCTCAAGACAATTCGTAACTTTTTGATTTTGTGGCTAATTCACATGAATCTCATTCGTACAATTTAGTGCGATTTGCTCATCTCCCAATGACAGTTGCGTTTAGTGGTGGTGTTAGGTGCCACGCCTCGTTTTTAAAATCGTACATTTTTGTACCACTGAACTCGTACGAATTCGTACAAATTAGCCACTAAACTGACAAAATGTAAAATAGTTACGTTTCCTTGTGAGATCAGGCTGAAATAAAACAGTAGTGTCACAATAAAAATAAAATGCATTAAAGTGTTTCATTTGCTTCAGCAATACAGAGCTGTATTTATAGCAATAGTGTCGAAATATAATAAAATAAAGTAAGATTAAATAAAAAATGAAATAAGTATTTAAAATATTTAAAGTCCCTTGTTGAACAATAGTAGAAAATACTGTTTTGATCCTATCATGACAAAAAGCGTTCCTGTTAAAAATTAAACATCATAAAAACAGAATATAAAACAGAATAAAATACAATTTTAAAGCTAAAATATTTCAGTCCTACTACAAACTAAATCAACTGTCAAAGTAAAATAAGTATTAACATTTAATCATTCAGTGTTTCTAAAATGAGGAAAATAAAAAATATATATCATTTAAATGGATGGAAAAAGATATATTGAAAAAATCACTAGTCTAGGCTTGATCATGCAAAACAATCAGAATTAGTGTCATAATAAAACATGCATTCATTCATTTTCCTTTTGCTTAGTTTCTTTATTCATCAGTAGTCTCCACAGCGGAATCACCACAGTACTCGGAAACATCCATACACACTCATTCACACTCATACACTACGGCCAATTTAGCTTATTCAATTCACCTATACTGCAAGTTTTTGGACTGTGGGGGAAACCGGAGCCCCAACACAGGGAGAACATGCAAACTCCACACAGAAATGCCAACTGACCCAGCCGAGGCTCGAACCAGCGACCTTCTTGCTGTGAGGTTGTGCCACTTAAAATAAAACATCCCTACTAAAAGTGCTCTCAAAACAGCTTGGTTCCATGCGCTCTTTATAGTTCACCTGAATTTCTCCATATTGATGATTAATGTGTCACCATCTGTATTCTAATCTGCTTTGCACAGTTGTAAATGAGCAGAATGGGCTTTCGGCAAATAAATCCACTGAAACATGGCCTCAATCAGATTAAATTCTCCTCTAAATGAAGCAGCCAGTTTCAGCCTCATGGACCTCAGTAGCTCTGTTTAAAAGCAGGAGTAAAGCGCTGATGTTTCTTGTCTGTGCTGTGTTTTTTTCACAGATGTGATGGAGCAGCAGAAGGTGCTGCGCTCCAGCTGTTTAGTGAGTGGAGTCCACACTCCTCCCATCCGCCGCCACAGCAAACTGGCAACACTAGGACGCATCTTCAGGCCGTGGAAATGGAGGAAAAAGAAAAACGAGAAGCTGAAACAGAGCTCTACAGGTGAGAAGATAGAATTGTTTCATCTTTTATTTGTTTGGTGTTTTGGACTGAAAATGTGGTGCTTGTCCATGCAGATGAGTTAGCAAAGATGTGTGTAAGTTATTTTAAAGTATGTTTTCCAAAAGGGCTTTATAGTGTTTAAATTTAGTCTTAAAATTTGTGTTATAGCAGGGGTGCTCAACCCTATTCCTGGCGATCGACCTTCCTGCAGTTTTCAGTAGCAGCCCTTATCAAACACACCTGCCTGTAATTATCAAGTGCTCCTCACGTTCTAAACAATTGGTTCAGGTGTGTTTGATCAGGGTTGGAGCTGAAATCAGCTGGAAGGTCGATCGCCAGGAACAGGGTTGAGCACCCCTGTGTTAATAGGTGCGTTCGACATGAAGCACAGCTTCAGCCGGTGATCAACGAGATTAGCCGAACGCAGGCGAGGGGCGGAGTTGAAAACGGAGCTGTCAAGCCGGACACTTCGGGGCTCGAAGTTGCTGCTGTCATGATGACCGATCACATGGCGGGATAATTTATTTATTTGTTTATTTATTGCAATAACAACAAAAGATTTACAGTACAAATAAAACAGAATACAGTCTCTACAAACTATAGTTCATTTTAAACAAGGGAATTATTAATTACATTTAAGTAGCCTATATAACAAACGCATGAGAAATAAGTGGAAAACGAGAGAGCACATAAAAAGGAAATAAATATCCACAAATAGGCCTATTAAACAAAACAATAAGCCAAATTCTTGGAGTTTAAGCATCAGTCTTTGGGGTACTAGATGTTGAATGGTATGTCAATACTGTTCCAGTGCCTGTTTGAATATGCTAAAAAAGGGTTTACATTTATTTACATTTATAGATATACAACTTTCTAATATATATTAGTGTAAAACCCAAAACAAGGTGTTTTGATTGAGTCTTAAACAATGATTATTTTGGATAATAAAAACATTTTTTAAAAAGCACTTTAATCCATAGAGATTGAACAAAAGGAGCAAAATAAATGAGCTACACTAAATAGAAAATACCCAGAAATATTTTATAATCATATATTTTTATATTTAATAAAATATTTTTTACTTAATTTGTTCAGAAATCTTCATAGGGGTGTCAGGATCAATGATGATAATTATTTTATTATAAGTCTGTAAGACTTATTTGAGTTAATATTTGGTCATTCACTAAAATGTATAATACAGTAGTCTGTATAAAAAAGGCAGAATAAACCTGTTCAAACAATCTAGACATGAACAAATTATTTACCAAAAGATGATTATTGCAGTAAAATGTTTGTAGTCTTTTAATAAGCATGATGTGTTCAAGATAGAGAGGGTATGAAAAGTTAATGGTTTGTTTTGAAATTTATGAATTGGAATTTGTCCAATAATAAACCCGAAACACACGTGGTTGTTGTCATGCGGTGAACTCAGCCAATCGTGTAACATCAGTGTCGTCATCGCAGCTCCAGCAGCCGCTGTTCAGGTGCTGCGCGGGCTGAGTCAATCGTCTGATCTCGGAGCGCTGTCGCGGTACTTTGATGCCACATGTGACAATCACATGGCGTCAGCGCAGCATTAATCCGGACAAAATTTCTAACCAGCATGCACCACTTTAAGACAGACTTTGATCGATCTGCGCAGTGCTGCATGAAGTCGAACGCACCTATAGTGTTTATAGACTGATTTTTAGATTTTGGTTTTTACATATTTGACTATTTAGACAAAAAAATTATACATTTTAAATGTCAACAATTAATAGATTTTTGGCCATCACATAAGAATGATCATACTAACAGTGTCTTCATGTAATTTAATATAAATGCACCTTAAATTAGCATTTTATTAATATCTACAAAGACATTAACACAGTTTGGATGAAAAGAAAGAGGTCTTAGAACAGAGCCTTGAGGGACACCCCAAAAAACACGGAGAACAAAACAAACTACTGTTTGTCACTGAAGAACTAGAACTACAGGAGAGTTTCAAGTCTCAGTGATTGGCTTTGTTTCTTTTGTTTGTCTCAAATCAAATGACTGAAAGTGTGGTGGTATTGATCATACAGTATATACACTACCTGACAAAAGTCTTGTCGTTAATCCCACTTGTAAGAGCAACAAATAATGACTTGACTTCTAGTTGATCATTTGGAAAAGTGTCAGAAGGTAGATTTTTCTGATGAATCATCTGTTGAACTGCATCCCGATCATCACAAACACTGCAGACTTATTGGAACCAGCATGGGCCCAAGATTCTCACAGAAATCAGTCAAGTTTGGCGAAGGAAAAATCATGGTTTGGGGTTACATTCAGTATGGGGGTGTGCGAGAGATCTGCAGAGTGGATGACAACATCAACAGCCTGAGGTATCAAGACATTTGTGCTGCCCATTACATTACAAACCACAGGAGAGGGCAAATCCTTCAGCAGGATAGCGCTCCTTCTCATACTTCAGCCTCCACATCAAAGTTCCTTAACGCAAAGAAGATCAAGGTGCTCCAGAATTGGCCAGCCCAGTCACCAGGCAAGAACATTATTGAGTTCTGGGGTAAGATGAAGAAGGAGGCATTACAGTTGAATTTAAATAATCTTGATGAACTCTGAAAGTCCTGTTTGAACGCTTTTTTTGTCATTCCAGATGACTTTATTAATAAGTGATTTGAGTCATTGCAGAGATGTATGGATGCAGTCCTCCAAGCTCATGGGAGTCAAACACAATATTCATTCTTTTTCCACTGACTTTATATTCTATACTGTACATTATTTCTATTAAGTGACAAGACATTTGTCTAAGCAAAGTCAGACCTTACTGTCCTAATTAAATAATAAAAAATCAAGGCATGATCATATTTTACTTTGGTAAAATACCCGTAATCTACAGGCCTTTGCATTTCATATAAGCCACTTCTGATACCAAATGATCAACTAGAAGTCAAGTTGTTATTTGTTGTTCCTAAAACTTGGATAGGAGACAAGACTCTTGTCAGGTAGTGTATGTCAGATAGTGTACGCTTCTGAGTGAAATTAAAATCTACAGACCAGTTTGGGGTAAAAAAAAAAGAGGTTCGAGAACAAAGCCCTGAGTGCCGCCCCAGAAAACAGAGTTTTAGAGAATTAATATTTTAGAAGAGAAACAAACTGCTGTTTGTCACTGACTACGTTTACATGGACACCAATAATTCGATTTTAATGCGATTAAGACAATACTCTGATTAAGAGTCTACCATGTAAACAGCGATTTTCGATTAATTTAATCAGATTAAGGTCATAATCGAACTAAAGAGAAATTGAATTAAGACATGTGGAGTATGCCGATTTTAGTCGCATTATTAAAGTGCAGTATATACATGTAAACACCTTAATCGAACTATTACCCTCATGTAGGACTTTAAGCCGCTTTTTCCAACAGGATAGTCCACACACACACCCAGACACACACACACACGCACGGCTGATAGACACTTTGCACCTACCGAGTCAGTGCAGACCACAGACAACTGCATTGTGAAATGCGGAGGGTTTTTTTTTCTTCCCTTCAGCATGCGGTATGAACTTCCATAAAACAACTCTTCCAGCAGTTCATAGTTGCATCCAATATCTCGTTTGTCACGGTGGGCTTGCATGACATGTTCGTGAATGAAAGTTAAAGTGCCAAACTGCAGTTAAAGTCGACAAATTAAAAATTAAACACCCGAAATTACATGAAACTCAGAAGAAAATGCGGATAGTGTGGTGACGCAATGACGTTAATCGAAATATGTGCTGTAACATGTAAAACGCGATCATGAAAGTAACACTCAAAAAGCAACTCATGTAAACACCTTAATCATATTATTATCTTAATTAGATTAAAGCAAATAATTCGATTACTGATGTCCATGTAAACGTAGTCATTGAAGAACTGAATCAGAGGAGAGTTTCCAGTCTCAGTGATGCCAACATCGAATAGACAGAATCCAATAAAGACTTGAAGTCCAGAAGGAGTTGAATATTAAGCACCGCTGATTCAGCAGAAAGGAGGAGGTCATTTATGACCCTGTGGAGAGCTGTCTCTGCTGTGTAAAGGACAATATTCTGCTTGTCTAGAAGATAAGAAACCTGCTGCGCCTCAAGTTGAGAGGCAACAGCTTTGTTCAGGAGTGGTTTGTGATCGGTCTGTAATTATGTAACTTGAAAAGACCTAGAGAAAGTTTCCTGAGAATTAAGGTGTCAGCAGCAATTTTTAGTTTTAATGAAACAGTGCCTAAGGCGAGAGATCTGTTAATCAAGCGTGAAATGAGTGAACCGATAGCAGACAGCTTTAGAAACAGTTTAGTTACATAATGAGACAATATCATCATCCAATAGAGATTAGCGGAGGAAGTGATACGCAAATGATAGTAGATGCATGCAGAGAATGAGGGAGGATTGCTAGACTGCTGATGGTGGTTACGATTGGGAAATGAGTAGAAAATCAGTTAACACAACCTGAGGTCAATCCTGTGAGGAGAACAGCAGAGGTGTCATTCACTATTTTAGGGTAGTAAACAGTCAGTCAGTCATTACTACTTTGTTGTTTTTCTTTCTCTCACAACCAACAACACAGCAATTCTTGTCCACGCATTAGTTACTTCACGTCTTGACTACTGTAATGCACTTCTTTCTGGGCTTCCTTCTAAACTTCTCCATAAACTCCAACGGATTCAGAACCATGTCGTGTCATCTCTAGGACTCCATCTCACGAGCATGTCACACCACTTCTTTATCAGCTTCATTGGCTGCCGGTAAAGTTTCGTATTGATTTTAAAATACTACTTCTAACTTTCAAGGCACTTCATAATCTTGCTCCTCAATATCTCACCGAACTTCTCCATATTTACACCCCTTCTCGCACCCTTAGATCCGCCAACTCTTTCTCCCTGGTACCACCTCGCACTAGATTAAGCACAATGGGAGACAGATCTTTTAGCTCTATGGCTCCTCGGCTATGGAACTCGCTTCCCCTGGATCTAAGGAGCAGTGATAGTGTTGACACATTTAAATCTCGTCTAAAGACCCATCTTTTTAAGCAGGCTTTCCTTTAACAATTTTTTTTATCATGTTTTTATCATGTTATTTTATATTCGCGATGTGTGTTTATACTTTTGGTCAATGTTTTATTATTTGTTTTAATTTGTTTTAGCATGTTGATACTTATTGTAAGGCGACCTTGGGTGTCTAGAAAGGCGCCATTTACAAATAAAAATGAATCATTTCAAAGATATAGTTCACCTAAACAATGAAATCTCTGTCATCGTTTACTCACACTTGTGTTCCTCCCAATCTGTAAGACTTCCTTTCCTCTGTGGAACACAATACAGATACAATATTTAAAAGAATGTTCTTGTCCATAGAGTGAAAAATAACTTTTGTGTTACACAAAAGATGAAATTAGTGACATTAAAAAGGGTTAGTTCATTAAAAAATTAAAAATAGACTGTGATTTACTCACCTCCCGAGACATCCTAGTTGTAAATGACTTTCTTCTTTCAGACAACAGATAATGTATCCTGTGTAAACGTCACATCATTTTGGTTGTCCTGCAAAATATTTAAATTCCTTCACAAAAAGTAGACTTTCTTATGACCCGTTTCCACTGAGTGGTGTGGTTCGATACAGTAAAGCAGGGGTCACCAATCTGGATCCTTGAGGTATCTCTGCAGATTTAGCTCCAACTTGCCATAACACTCCTGCCTGGAAGTGTCAAGTATACCTAGTAAGAACTTGATTAGCTTGTTCAGTTGTATTTTATTAGGGTTGGAGCTCAACTCTGCAGGACACCGGCCCTCCAGGAACAAGTTTGGTGACCCCTGCGGTAAAGTATGGTATGCATTTAGTTCTGTTTCCACTGTCAAATTCACTAAAACAATAAGCTGTACAGCACTGCTTTTTTGGTACCATTTCACAATGGTGGGTTCCTAAAAGGATGGAGATTTAATGAGAGTTTAATGAAAATCTTTACTTGCACATCTAAAAACCCAGAGGAATGACAACAAAAGAAGCACCATTTTTAAATACACAGCTGGAACACAACACCGTAATGATAAAGTGATGGAGTGCAGTAATGAAACATGGTCAACCTGAGCTCAAACAAAGCTTGTGGCAAACAGAAACCCTCTGCTCTTCATCATTGTAAATTAATATTTGCTGCTTCAGTCCAACATCTACATTATCAGGATGATGAAGATGAAACCAGAGTGGACATTTCAGCAAAGACAATGATCCAAAACACAGCCATGGAAACTCTCAAATGCTTTCAGAGAAAGAAAATCAAGCTGTAGAATGGCCCAGCCAATCACCTGACTTGATTTCAATAGGATAAACTAAATAAAAATCCCATAGACTGTAAATAACAGGCACGTGCAGAGGTGGGGGCTTTGGGTGCTTGAGCCCCTGCCCTTTTTTTCTCCTGGAGAGAAAGTGCCCTTTTTTTCCTGGGGATAATAATAATAATTTTTTAAATACTACTAATAATATAATACATGTATGTTAATGCGTGTTCTATTTATGGGCCGATTTCCCTGTCAAACAATAAAAAACTAAATTTTAAAGTATATCTTGGTTTTAGTCTAGCCGCTCCAAGCGAGCCTCGAACCGGCGATTTGGAAAGAAAAGCCACATGCGAGGCGAACGCTCTAACGAAGACTCTATTTACATTGTTACTCTGTCCTCAAAAATAAGGTGTTAACAGTGGATTAACGTCTATCAGCGCCCATGCCAACTCCTGCATCCGCACTGCACACGGACTGCATCTGGGCCATAGCTTTACAGTCTGACCCATACAGACACTGCAGACGGAGTGTGTGTAAAACACATTACTAGCTGACCTCTGTTACGGCAGCGCGATATGATGGACAGAACCGCTGATGTAAATTCATCCGTCATTCATCGTTGTGTGGAGGTGAGTAATGGTTAACAAAAGACTACCTGAGGCTCAAATTTAACGTCAGCTATTTATCCAAAAGTTCAAAAGCAAAGAGGCTATTTTGTCTTGCTAACATCCTCCTGATTAACAACCATATAATAAGTTAGCTAAAGTTTAGCCAAGGCAATATCATAGGCATACAGGCTAATGTAATGGAGAAACGACAGCTGGTTAGTGAAAATATTGCCCTCTTGTTTTTGCAGTCACACAGAATATATAATGTCAATTGAAGCTATAAAACATGTACATATAGGCTAGCTTTGGAAGTCAGTGGCTATCAGTGTGTCCTACATTCTTCAAAATATTCTATTTTGTTCAACAGAAAAAAAACTCAAACAAAAATAACAGATTGAAAAGGGATAGTTCACCCCAAAAATTAAGATTTACTCAACCTCAAGTGGTTCCATTTCTTTGTTTCTTTATTTTGTTGAACACTAACGAATAAAAGATTAAAAAAGTTATTTTAAAGAAAGCTATAAACTTGAAATCTTTGACTTCCAGAGTAGGAAAAACAAATACCATGAAAGTCAATGGTTACAGGTTTCCTACTTTCTTCAAAATATTACTGTGTGTGTTCAACAGAAGAAAAAAAAGTCAAATGGGTTTGGAACAAGTAAAAGGTGAGTAAATGGAGACAGAATTTTCAGTTTTGAATTAACTATCCTTTTAAGGGTGAGTATATGGTGAATTTAGGGTGAAATCTCCTTAATAATCTCATTAAAATATATTTTATTTATTAAAGTACAATTATTATTATTATTATTTAATAAAAAGTGCCCTTTTTTCCATTTGAGCCCCTGCCCCTTAAAAGGTCTCTGCACGTCCCTGGTAAATAAAATATGGACGACGTGACAGCGCCTTTTTCAATTGAATGCTTTGAATGCAAAACACCTCATGACAGGAACAAACTGTCACAAAAAAAAACTGCTGGAATTGGAGCCTGGACATGTGCAGAATCAAACTTCCAACCAAACGCTTATACGTCAAATCAGCCACGCCCTCCAACTTCAAATTTGACCTCCTGTATCTGCACTGTAATGAAGGCTCGTTAAGTAAATATAAGCATTTACATTTAAAGATGTGTGTATAAAATAACACAGAAATCGAGCATTGGTACTTCAATCTCCTCCCAAAACTCCTACAGTCTGCTTGGAGAAGCTGTCAATCACAACTGTCATCATGATGACACGACCACATTTTTATAGCATTAAATTACTGGCTAAAAACATACTGTTTACAAAAATGAACACCTATATCAGCTTGATAACCAGTGCCTTAATTGACCAAAACCATCTTTCTGGAAATTTAATTTATTTGGGCTCAAGTCTCGTAAGTTAACACAAAGGAGGCGGGCTTTATAATTTGTATTTCTCAGAAAAAATGGTACAATGTTGTATCAAAGAAGGTACAAACCCAAAGGTACAAAACAGCACCTTTTTATGGAACAGAATTGTACCTTAAGATAAAGAAACAAATTTGTACCATTGCAGTTTGTACCTTTAAGGACATGATTTGTACCATGGGAAACCAAAATGTACGTTTGGTTTTTAAAACTTGCAGATACAATATTGTACCTTCATCAAAGGTACAAATCTGATCCATAAAGGTACCACTACAGTGATAAGACACTTTGTACTTTAACAGTGTCAAATGTGTTCATTCAAGAACTCTTTAAAGGCATTTTGCTTTATCCAAAATGCATCAATTTCTAAACATTTCACAACCCTTTTCACAAAAATGTTATAGAAAAGCATTCTCCCATGTACAGTATAAAGCATTTTTTTCTCTAATTTTCACACAATACCTTTGTAATCACTTAAAAGTTAATTTAATTAACTTAATTTTAAAATAGAAATAGAATTATACAAAAATATTGTAATGAGATATGCAGAATGTTTGATTAGTTTTACAATAGTACGATGTCTGCATGAACACTTTGCATATGCAGGACTTTTGCCAGCTCACGTGGGTAGAGGAAAGCAAATGTCAAAAGGTGCGGATATCAATAATGAAAATGTATTTATCAGAAAATGCTTACCAAATATTTATTAAAAATGCCTTAAATGTTTGGTTTACAATACCTGTAGTTTTGTTTTAACAGTTGTTTTGTATTATAGAACTCAATTGTTTATGAGTTTCTTTAAACATATGCTTTTAAATGATGATTCATGTTTTAATATGAAAATTATTCATAAAATCACTTTGCCAGTCATATTTATTTTCATAGATATTGTATTAAAGAAGGAGTTGTCCAACACTTATGCACCTTTTATATGAGAACAATTGTACATTTATTTCAATTGTACCATAAAAGGTACAGAACAGCATCATAAAAGGTGTTTTCTGTACCATATCAAGTACAACTTTTACAAAGGTACAAAACTGTTCCTTAAGGAACAATATTTGTACCACCGTGTAGCTTTTTTCTGAGAGTGTGGGAAAAGACCCAGAGAAACATCAAGATTTTTACACACTGTTGAAGTTTGACTGGTGAAAAAATCTGACCTGAGCAATGTGACTTCATTTTCCACATAAGAGGCGTCTTTAAGCTGCCATCACCAAAAAGGCTTTTATATAAAGCATCTCCTTCTGTCATTTCTTTGTTATTCATTGTTTCATTGTTATTACACACAACTCATTTTTCAGATTTTATTTTTAAAATTATGTTTGTATTGTTTGGGTTTTTACTAAAATCTGGTTTAATTCCTTGTGAACAGCTCCTTTAGAAATATTATTCACAAAAAAAAACATGAAGTGTTCAATACTTATTTCCCCCACGGTATTGATCTTATTCTTCAATGCGGAGGTGCGCTTGTTTTTGCGATTGTTTTAGAACTTCCGATTCAGGCGCCTATGGGAGAAATGACTAGGAATAATAAACGGCAGAAAACGGTCAAACTACTTGCTCTACAAACAAGTGTTTGCATTACTAGACAGACAAAATAGAATAATATAACAAGAAAATATCAGTTTGCAACATCAAGCAGTGTTACAAGCTGTTTTAAATGTCTAAAAATGAATGGAAGTGAATGAGACCGGAAGTCTCGAGCCAAAAAGATTCCAATGGCTGCACCCGCTCGTACGCGGAGAATAAGGTGAATAGAACCTCTTAAACTCCTAAATATTAAGACTTCACCCTGGCTCAGCTCTCTGGGATGTTTTGGAAGTTAACAAGCAGAAACTAAGAGCCAGAGGTGTGCGATCAGCACAATGTATAGCCGTTCACTTCCTGGCACCCCTATGGAGATCTCAAATATCATCCCCAAATGAGCAATCAAAGTCAAACTCACAAACACCTTCCCACTTCACACCAGCCGGGGAACAGCGCAGATGGAGCTACATGAGTGTGTGTGAATGAAACTGCTTCTGCGTATGTATATGTTGTGTAAGTTATGTTGATAACTGTTTGTGAGCAGAGCAATCCAGTGCAAGCTTTAGTGTATCAAGAACTGTCGGTCTGTGTGCAGATGTGGCCTTGGCCTGTGGACTTCACTCTCCAGACCCCAGCGGCCCCATCCAGGGCCTCTCCAATTCTGAGATCCACCTGCCCGGCTCTCAGGGGCCCATCCTCAGCATCAGTAGCATGGAGTACCTCAGCTCAGAGCAAGACAATCTCCCTTGCAGTGAGTGCACTTCATTATTTATACAGATATATACAGTAGATTTGAAGAGTTCAGATGCAAAAACCTGTAATTGCCGTCTGAAATTTCCATCAGAAATGAACTTTTCTCAGCCTTCTTTGTTTATGTTGAGGTATTTCACTTTAAAGACCAGGGGGCTATTCCATAAAGTCGTTTAGAAAAGCGGGGATTAAAGTCAAAAGCCTGACTTCAGTGAGCCAAACTAAACATCCACGCTTAATTTGGTTCCATAACAGTAAGTTGAAGATCATTTGATCTAACTAGTCTGAGTTCAGTTTAAATAGTCTAGATAACTGCTCGTGCACGTTTCTGTCGTGAAACCTTAAAGGTCGATCATAGATACATCGATTATGTTTTGTGCTACCATGGCAACTTCGAGAACTGAAAGAGCTCTGAGATGAGACAGCTGTTCACAGCGAGTGAGCCACATTAGTTTTTAGGGTTCAAACATGTAATAATTTAACATAACAATCAAATAATACGGCTTGTAAGAGAGAACGGCTGACAAGAAATTGCAGATCGTCTCAATAGGCGACATATGTAGCAATATATTTTAAAATATAAGCCATTATTTAGGCCTATTAACATTAAATATTTGTCATAATAGATAGTAATTGTACTTGACCGCGCGCGTGCGAGAGAGAGAGAGAGAGAGAGAATGCGCGCTTACTGCCATTTGTTGCTTGCAAGGAAAAGCTTTATTGCATTGCAGCCTCAATGTAACATACAAAATGTGCTAAATGTAAGCACATTAAAATGGCAGCAAAGAGCCGTGCACACACAAGCGGCGGGATTTTTAATTTGCTCCCGAAACTGCTGCAAATAGCTGCTTTCTCTTTGACACTTGTGTTTCCCGCGCCCCGTGGGAAAATATCTTTACATTAAAGTGAGCGTACTGCACGGCCCGGATCATCTCCCGATTATTCCACTCAGGGTTTGCAGCTTTAAAGTCATTATTTAAGAAATGTAGTCTGTTTCCTTAAATCAGTCAGCACTTTCGTCTCCCTGTGTTGGCATGTGTTTCCTCCGGGTGCTCCGGTTTCCCCCTCAAATCCAAAGACATGTGGTATAGGTGAATTTGGTAAGCTAAATTGTCTCTAGTGTATGTGTTTCCCAGTGATGTGTTGCAGCTGGAAAGGCGTCCGCTACGTAAATCATATGCTGGATAAGTTGGCGGTTCATTACGCTATATATATATATATATACACACCCCTCACAGATCTTTCTTTTAAGTTAATATTTTCTACAGAATGCTTTACAATAATATATTTGTGCATATACATTAAATTATTCACTACTAAATCAAAATTTGGAAATAATCTAACAAAAACTAAACTGAAGATCACAGTGCAAAAATTAGTACATCCAAATAAATATGTTGGGGAAAAATGTTAAATACAATTTTAATAACCAAGAAAAAAAAAAATCAACAGAAACTATATAAAATTTAGTTAAAAAAAATCTAAAATATAATTGAAATGTTGTAGTTTGTATTTGTTTTGTTTGGAATAACTTATATGAATTTAAATATATGGTCACACTTTATTGTGATGGTCCGTTTGTTGAATTTAAGTTACACTGCATATATTTGCCAACTAATTCCATTATATTATAAGTATACTGCTAGGTAGGGTATATTTAGGTATATATATATTTACTATTAAGTGACTATAAAGTTTTAATCATTATTAAGAGGTTAACTCAATTAAAATGGCATCAAACTATGGCAGGTGAATGTTAACATTACTTTGATTATGCTTGAACTTGACTTAGCCTGAGAGTTAGCCTGCCCCAGACCAGGCTAGTTTCCCAGCATAAGTTGCCAGGGTAACTAAGTTTGAACTATTGTAAATTTGATTTATGAAACCGAATCCGCCATTAATAAACCTGACTTACCAAAATAAGCCTGGCTTTTTCTCTAAGCTTGCTTTATGAAATAGCCCCCAGGAAAGGGACTTATTCTTTGCCATAAAATACATTTTACTGAACATACACACATTAGTCTGATAAAAATAACAACGAGTGAATCAAAAAAATTTCAAGTGTAAAAAAATTTAAGATAAAAGTGAAATAAGTAGTCAGATTTTCAGGTACAGTAATACGATACGATACAATATTATCATGATATTTTGCTCCCGAAAAATCACGATATCAGCGAAATATCACTAGGAAACCATACACAATATATCATGATATTTGTAAATAAAGGGGGAAAAATGCATCGAAAAGTTCTGAGATGTATTTCCTTTATTAACAGCACATATATTTTGTAGAATTGCAACATTGATATGTTCAATCCACCATTACAAGAAGCACCATCTCATGTACTGCTGCCTACGTGGTAAATGGTGCAAGATCTTTCAGATCTTTTGTACCTTTAAATAAATATCAGTACTTAGCTACATTGATAATGTATCGCGGGTGGAATAGGGTATATGCAGAAGTGTGCGGAAGGACTTTTATTTTGCAGTAACCTGGGTCAATCGCTTCTGGCGAACTGTATACTGTTATAAAATCGGCGCGTTTAAGGTCTTTTCTTTACAAATCTACGATCTTCACTGCCTGAATGATATACAATATAAAGTGGGTCTCAGACTGTACACGAAGCACTATATTAAATTACATTTTCCGTGCCATGACTTTTCTACGCTAGCCTGCTAATCCTGATGGAAGTGTACGTGTAAATGGATTTTCATCTCGTTTTACGGTTGAACAACTAAATGAACGCTGAAGTCTATTTAACTGAATATATTTTAATTACATTACAACTTCGATGCTGCAAAAGGAATCGTATAAAATTTTAAAAAGTCACATTAACCGTTCACCGGACGTTTATCAGTATGGGGAGAAACACTAGCTTTGCATATACCCTATTATCACAATAAATCAGCATATTAATATTTTGTCCTGCCCCTATTATTGAATAATTGTATGTAATGTGAAATGTAAACACTGTACATTCTTCATTGCTGAACAAACTTTAATAATCCCAACTCCACATTGCAGATGGTGCGATGTGACTATTGCGAATGCACACATTGCGATATCGATGCTGAAACGATATATTGTGCAGTACATACTGTTTTACTAGATATTTTTCAAGATATTCAGTTTAACGTGCCATTTAAAGACCTATTAATAAACTAAAGGCTTAATTTAAAGGCAAGTTAGGTTAAATAGGCAAGTCATTGTAAAACAATGGTTTGTTCTATAGCCAATTATTTTTATTTATTTTTTTATTTTATTTTATTTTTTTAAATAAGACTTTCTCCAGAAGAAAAAAAATATTATGGAAAATACTTTGACAATTTCCTTGCTCAATTAAATAATACATGAGAAATATTTAAAAAAGAATAAATATTTCACAGTAGGCTAATTACTTTTCCATCAACTGTGCATATATATACAGTTTTCTTTTTAAATATTTCCCAAATTATGTTTAACAGAGCAAAGAAATTTTCACAGTATATCTGATAATATTTTTTCTTCTGGAGAAAGTCTTATTTGTTTTATTTCGACTAGAATAAAAGCAGTTGAAATTTTTTTAAACACCATTTTAAGGACAAAATTATTAGCCCCTTGAGGCAAAAATTTTTTCGATAGTCTACAGAACAAACCATCGTTATACAATAACTTGCCAAATTACCCTAACCTGCCTAGTTAACCTAATTAATCTAGTTAATCCTTTAAATGTCACTTTAAGCTGTATAGAAGTGTCTTAAAAAATATCTTGTAAAATATTATTTACTGTCATCATGAGTTATTAAAACTATTATGTTTAGAAATGTGTTGAAAAAATCTGCTCTCTGTTAAACGGGGAAAAAAAGAAACATTATTGAACATTTTTTATTAATGTATACTAAATACAACAAAGCCTGTGATGCACTCAACAAAACTGTAAAATAAAATAAAAATGTGATACTGCAATAATAGGTACAAAATCAGAATTGAAACATATCTGATACAGTCTCTCGCATATTTAACCAAACTTGTACAGTTTTCTTACTGGCACCATTTATTTTGGCTGTGGTGTATTCCAAACTAATAATGTCCAATAGCCTAGAGCCTCCAGCATTGCATTTTTAAATAATTATGCTACTAAGTAACATTAAATACCAAAAAGGAAAAGACTTAGGGTGGAGGTGCATTAAATTAATCATATTCAAAGTTTTTTTTAAACAAAAATATTTGTAATAAATGCTATATTTAGTCATATAATTCCCATAAACAGTATTTAAGCTTAATATATTATTATTAGCAATAAAAACAAGAATAATAATAGCATCACAAATAATAATTGTAAATTATATAATTTTCAATAATCATATTATTCAAAATCATCTGTTATAATAATTGTCTGTATTGGCTTAATTCATATAATACAAACTATACTGCGTATTTGTGAATGAGTCTGGTTAAAAAAACGGGGAAAATGTTTGTTTAAAAAACAATGTAAATCAATTCTATATAATTATGTATCATTTCTTGTCTGAAACAATGTTACAGCAACATTTTCTTAGCCAATAGCCAATCTTTTAAGGCGCGGCTTCAATCTGTTTGACTGACCATTGGCAGATGATATGGGAGTGTCTAGGAATCCAGTTTGAAGACTGTCATTGTTTGATTTATTTATTTATTCATTTTCCTTTGGCTTAGTCCCTTTATTCATCAGGGTTCGCCACAGCTGAATGAACCGCCAACTTATCCAGCATATCCCTTTATCTGCCTGCTCTACCAAATGGTTGACCATATTTTGACTGTTTTAAATAACGACTGTTAAAGTCATTTAAAGAATGACTGTTTTAAACAGTCGTTTACACACACAGCATTGTTGGTTTACAAAAATAAAACATAATCCTGTTGTATTACTACACTTGATTTTGGGTTTATTTAAAAAAAAAAAACAAGAAAACGTGTTAAATGAGAAATATTTTATGGCATACTTCAAAAAAATAAAGGTGATTTAGTATGCAAAAATGTTTTATTTTGATTATGTTTTTAAATAAATTGGTCTTACACTTCATATTTTCTGATCTTCATAGTTTATGTATTAATTCCAGTAATTTTTTTTATTTTTTTTTTTATAATTATTTTTATAGGGGTTTTCACCTTTATTGATAGGAAAGTGGAGATTTACAGACAGGAAAGTATGGGGAGCAGAGAGAGGGGAAGGATCGGCAAAGGACCTTAAGCCGGGAATCGAACTCGGGTCGCCGCGAGCACCTGGGTGCTATACGTCGACACACTAACCACTAGGCTATTGGTGCCGACATTAATTCCAGTACTTTTACCCTAAACCTTGAAATAAAATTTTCAAAAAATTTTCCTATAAAATTTGGTAGAGGTTGGTATTTTAGAAGTTATAGGATGTGTTGAAAAATGCATTAGGTGTGTTAACTAGCGACATTAGGATTTAAGAAAAGCAATCCCAAAATTTTCTTACTGGGAAACATCCATACACACTCCTTCACACTCATACACTACGGTCAATTTAGCTTACCCAATTCACCTATATCGCATATCTTTGGACTGTGGGGGAAATTAGAGCACTCTGAGGAAACCCATGCGAACACGGGGAGAACATGCAAACTCCACACAGGAATGCCAACTGACCCAGCCGATACTCTTGCTGTGAGGTGACAGTGCAAACCACTAAGCCACCGTGTCACCCATGTATTTATTTATTTATTTGTTTATTTATGTATTTAATCTTACCCTTTTTTTAAACCAGAATCCTTGACAAATACACAATATACAGAATTATCAATGAACGTCAGCCTTAAATTACATTCCTCAACTGTGATTCTGTGTTTCCCATCAGTGGTAAATTCCTTACAGAACGCCGAGCCGACAGAAGAGCTAAACTCAAATGAAGAAGAGGAGGACGAAGAGGAGGCCGTTCCCTCTGTGAATGAGAATGAAGACGTCGAGGAAGATGAAGAAGACCAAGAGGAAGATGAAGAGGATGAAGAGCAGGAGCAGTCTCCATCAAACAGCCACGGCAATCTGGTCTCTCAGCTCAGCACTGAGGAAGGTCTGTTCTCTGCGTAATCAAAATAAGGCACAGTTTTAAAGAGCAGTATTGTTTGTTGTTTACTTAGATCCCCATTACACTCAAAAAAATGACTCTCGCCAAAGAGCATAGAATCACCAAGAGGCGACACTCTAGTGCGATTTGGAAAACAGCCACTAGATGGCACGGCGGCCATTTTGGAATGAAAATTCCAATAGAACAACAGCATATTATAAGTCTGTAAAATAAACTATTAAAAGTGCAGATGATTGTGATAGTAAGTGTTGTATTGTCGTCTTTCAGGTTGCATCTCAGCTTTAATGCGCTTTTTAAATAAATAAATAAAAAATAAAGCAGCTGCTTGCCATCTCGACAGCAATAAGATCCAATGGGCAGCCGATCGCTTTCACTCCAAAATGGTGGATTCCGGGGCTGTTGCTGGGCGCTGCTGTTGCAATGGAACGTTCTATTGAGTGTCGCCTCTTGGTCATTCTAAGCTCTTTAACAACACCTTGGCTAAAGTATTTCAGTTAGTTGTTTTACGAATGGGTTACATGCACGGAAGTGTTGTTCAGCCACTGAAATCTTCTGGCAAAAAATTGATGTGACTATTTTCAGTTTCATAAGAGACCTTTTACAGCATCAATAATGTAGTTTTTTTTTTAGTTTAACAACAAAACATCAGCAAATAGCGCTATTCCGCCTAGCCTAGCCTAGCTTTACTGAGCTGAAGTTTACTGAGGTTTTATATTCACATCCAAGGCTTGACATTAACTTTTTTGATCACTAGCCAGTGTGGTTAGTAGGGGTGTGACAAGATCTCGTACGACGAGATCTCGCGAGATTAAATCGCGGCGGGATTTCTCGTTGAGGTGAAATGTTGTCTCGTCACGCGAGTTGTGATGTTATGATGGAGCGTGAGGGTGAAATTAGCATTGACGATTGGAGGCAGGATTGGATTTGATCTGCAAATAAAATGCTTTGCACACACCTGGCAACCCAGGCTGGCCTCAGAGTTGCGCTTGTCACTTGGTGGGCGGGTGTGACGTAACCGATTTTTTCACTGCATCCGTGCCGCATCCAACATAGGCTACAACTACAGCCTCACACATTATGGTTCGTATCCATGCAATGGAATAGCACTTCAGATATGTTGAAAGGCATAATCGTCGTAAACACAAATGGAATTAAGACGTGGAGTATTCCTATTTTAATCGCATTATTGAAGTGCAGATATGTAAACGCCGTAATCAAACTATTAACACTGTGAAGGGACTTTTAGCCGCATTTTACAACAGGACCTACACAAGTCAGTAAAGCACCACAGGCACACACATCTCTAAGTGCGCGCAAACAAACACACACATTCACTGAATGAACTCCTGGAGACTCATCGTCACATCATCATCACGGAACACACGTTTATACTGTCCGGGAAAAGCTGATTTTTTTTTTTTCATTCTGCGTGCGGTATCAAACTCCATTAAAACAACTCTCCTATCAGTCCTTCATATTCGCATGATCCCATCCAGTAGCTCAGAGTGAGTCACGAGGCCTGAATGAAATCTTGCTAAATGAAAGTGAAACTCATTTATTAAATTAAAAATTAAATACAAAAAATTACATATAATTGTTTCAGTGTGTGGAAATAAGTTCAATATATCATGTGAAACTGTACAGGCGACAAGCCAGTCGGTAGAGTTTATAGCTAAATATTTAGCAGTGTTTGCATGTCCTTTATGACATAGAATTCATTTAAATAGAAATAAAATACCATTCATTACAATGTTTTTAAAAAGCACCTAAATTGTTTTGTATTTTGTGATTTTTTTTTTCTAGTTGAATAAAAATCTATTTTCCATTCATATATTAGCAAATATTTAGCTAATATTTAAAATTATATATAAAAAGATTATTTTCCATTCACATAGGCTGTTAGCAAAATATTTAGCAGTGTTTGCATGTCCATTACTGCGTTTAATTCATTAAAATAGAAGTAAAATAACAGTTGATTTAAAGAAAGCACAAAAGTAGTTTTGCGATTTGGGTTTTTTTCCGAGTTGAATAAAAGACTATTTTCCATCATTGAGGATTTCTTAAAAATAGTGTAAAAATCTTGTCTCGTCTCGTGAACCCAATCTCGTATCTCGTCTTGTCTCGTGGAGTAGGCATCTCGTCACACCCCTAGTGGCTAGTAGTTTTCCAACATTACTAACCACTCGCCATTATCACTAGCCACAATTTTGTTGTTGGGAAAATATATTTTATATGCATAAATATGACTTTGACATGCTAAAATTATTGATTTAGATTTTGTGAAATGTCCACATGCCTCCTCATTCATTTTACTTTTTGTGTATGTTGTGTATGAGCTTGCTCAGTGAGCATGAGCACATGGGTCATGGTTTCATAATGTTGTATTACAATTAGTTTTTATTTCACATGATTTTCAGAGCTCAAAAGATTTACCAAATTTATCTCTAACCACACTAAAAAATAAATAAATAAATAATTATTTCTTAGCCACAAATTTTAAATAATGTGTCAAAACAAGCTAAATATAGCTGTATACTATACATTTTATTTAACAAAACATTTCTAAAAAAAAAAAAGACAGTTAACACCAGTTAACTACACATAAATGGGAAGTTAATATCAGGGGTGTGAACCTACACTGGTCTCACGGTTCGGTTCGGTTACGATTATCATGCCATCGATTCGGTTCAATTCGATATCTCGGTGCATCACGGTGCATTGACGATGCTTTCCATACATAATTAGATTTTTTTCTTTACAACACAAGAAAAAAAATTGTATTAAAATCTATAAATATGTTTATATTTATATATTACTTGTCATACAATTTTGTCCTTTAATACAAACAGTCAGATATATGAACTGTACCTTTTATTTGACCTGCTCAAAAAAAAAAAACACTCTTTGTGAATGAAAACTCTTAATACATGCACAGAAGACAGCACTAGCAATTCATAAAAGTTTCATAACAAATAAACTACTGTAAATATTATCCCGCTTGCTTTTTAAGCACTGGCAAGTTCTTACACCCCTATGATTGGTCATCGTCAGAAAGGGCTGCGCTTGGCTTTAGAAACGAAATCGCTCTTCAACCATGAGTCACGCCGGAAAAACGGCCGCGGGTCAGACTATGCGCATAATATGTGGTTATCAGGTAATCGTTAATAGAATAAATACAATACAATAAACTCGCACCACAGGCACGCTTGAAGAGGAAAATTTACCTCACGAACATGCCAACGGGTCAAACGCAAAAAGTGTGTGTGTGTGGAAGAGAGAGAGAGAGAGAGAGGGGGAGAGATGGAGTTTTACAGCATTTCTCCCTAGTACTGAAATAGCGGCTCGTGGTTTACCATTCCCAGTGTCCAGCACACTCACGCGTGCACAATTATCTGCTTTTTAAATAGTAGGATTGTTTTATTTACTCACCCTCGCCTCCTTCGCCATAGTATTCTACCGCGACATCGAGCATTGGGGATAAATGACGTCAGTGCATAATAACCGGTTATGATCCATTACTGAACCGATATCGAATTGTCCTCTGCATCGCGGTGCACCAAAGAAACAATTAATTTTGACACCCCTAGTTAATATCCTATATCCTGTTTGAATAATGGTTAAAGCGAAAGCAACTGGTGCTGCTTACAAAAAGACCAATCTGGAGCTCTTCAAAGCAGCAGGGCTGTGGGTGCATGAACATAACTTTTTGTCTAGTCTATTTGAAAGAGAACCGATCACACCAGTTGCGTTTTCAGGAACGGTTGTTTTAAGCAAGGAAACGTTATTTAAAAAGTTGCGCGCATCACATCAGCTGTTGACGTGAGTGATTATCCTCTCATTCGGTAATCAACCGGCTTTCTTTTGCCCGCACAAACACGATTATATTTGTCAGTCATGCTTCTTCTCGATTATAAGATCGCATTTGCACGAATATTGGGCCATCCTTATTGTCGAACCCTGCTTTTAAGAAAACTAAAAATTATTTTCAACCATCCAAAGTGGCTAGTGGAGGTGGCTGTCTAACCCGCCACAGCTAAAATCTACCCGCATTTGGCGGGTTGGCGGGTGTTAATGTAAAGCCCTGTTCACATCACATTGGTTCATTTTTGAACAATGACAACCTGTGATGTGCTCCCTATATTGTTTACCGCTACTTTGAATATTCGTTCTGAAATAGCATGCAAGTATGTCTTAGTAATAAGTGTAATTCCTGCACCCCGCCAGCCAACCACCATAGCTGCTTTAGGACAAAGCACGTGAGAGAGTAAGACCAGCGATCCTTGCATGCATAAAATATTGCACATTATGAGAAGTTTTGCTACACAACTGAAAACGTGCTAGATATAACACAGTTTTTCATTCAGAATTGTAGTATTATAAAGTACTATAAAGTTTTCTAACTGTTGAATAAAGTGATCTAGTGCAAGGGTGTCCAAACTCGGTCCTGGAGGGCCGGTGTCCTGGAGAGTTTAGCTCCAACTCTAATCAAACTCACCTAAATCGGCTAATTAAGGTCTTACTAGATATACTAGAAACATTCAGGCAGGTGTGTTAAAGCAAGTTGGAGCTAAACTACGCAGGACACTGGCCCTCCAGGACCGAGTTTGGACACCACCGATCTAGTGGGTTGTCTGCTGTAAACATAAGATGTTAGCATTTCGGCAGATCACCTACTGCACCTTAAAGCGATTAGTTACACTTAACATATTTACACTTAAAAAAAATGACTTTTGCTGTTTTTTCAAACTACTTATTGAAATGAGTTGAAACAACACCGTTCTAAACTTTTGGGGGACAACTTAATTGTTTATGTTTAATAAACTTAAGAGCCCTTATTATGCATTATAAAAGGTCATGTTTTGGTTTTGGGGGTCTCCAACAACAGGCTGATATGCATGCAAGGTCAAAATAAACACTTTCATTGTTTTATAATATGCATTTATTTTTACCTAATTGTCCCAACGACGGTTCCCAGAGATGGGTTGCGGCTGGAAGGGCATCCGCTGCGTAAAATCGTGCTGGATAAGTTGGCGGTTCATTCCGCTGTGGTGACCCCGCAAGGGACAAAGCCGGCAAGAAAATGAATGAATGAATGAATCCCAACGAAGGCGACGCAGTGGCACAGTAGGTAGTGCTGTCGCCTCACAGCAAGAAGGTCGCTGGTTCAAGCCTTGGCTGGGTCAGTTGGCATTTCTGTGTGGAGTGGAGTTTCTGTGTGGAGTTTGCATGTTATTCCTGAAATACAAAAATAAGCAATAAAATGATGTGAATTAAGCACAATAAGGGGTCCATATTACATTAATTTGAATATATTTTGGCTATTGTTGATATCCAGGGATTTTCAAATGTACTTTTTTTTACCAAAGAGGCTAGAAAAATTGTGAAGAATTCATTATTATTGTTTTATTATTAGTATTATTATTGTTATTATTATTATGTTTTAATTATTTTTTTAATGAAATGGCCAAATTGTGACAGGATGTGCTGGCCAGTTTGTTTTTTTGTCTAATAAATGACAGTAGGCTACAGTTTTTTTTTACTGTAAAACTTTCACAGATTGCTATTTTTTCCTAAGGATATGTGATGTAACAAATTTGTATTTTAAAAATTAGTCTTGTTTTAATTTTTCTTTATTACAAATTTTTTAGGAAATATTTTAAGTGCATCAAAAAGTGTGGTTATGATGACATCTGACTAGCTAATCCAGCAAAAAAAGTACTGCTTAAAATGTCACTAAATACAGCATTTAAATCTCATAGTTAAATAGAAACTGAGGCGTATAACTGCAAAAAGGTCCACTTTTGGAGAAAAAAGAACCACCCCTTTCACCAGGCTGGCTACGGGCCTGATATATATATCTGTATATATATATATATATATATATTTCTTTCTTTTAACGCTTTCATATATGAAGGTATTGTTTTGTTTCCACAGACCCAGGTAAAGTTGTCATCGCATCAGTGCCTCAGTCAAACTCTTTTCTCCAGAAAGAACTGCCTAGAGTCCCTGACGGTCCCAGTCCTGTGGTTCTAAGAGGGCCGTTTTCTGGCTCGCCGCACGTAGGTAGCATACACCCACCGCTGCCCCCTAGCTGTATAATAGAGGAACTGCACCGAGCACTGGCAACAAAGCTAAGGCAGGACAGGTGAGGGTGTTCAATCTTCATTATGTTTTATGTTTGTACGTACGTATTTATCCGTTAAAGTGAGCTCATCTTCGCTTTATTTTTAGCATCGAGCGAGAGCCGAGCGGAGGCGGCGAGAGCAGAAAGGAAGCAGAGGAAAACAAGGAAAACGTTCGACAGGATCACTGCTTCACTGACGCTTCAGGAATTATCTATGATATCGACAGCTGGAACGACTCGGTCATTTCTGGTGGGTGTAACTGTTATTACGTTATTTTTATTTAAATGTACTCATGATTTTTTTTCAATAATATTCTCTCATAATATGTTGTTAAAAATAACTTCTCTGATGATGTGTTTACTCGTGTGAGGGCGGGATCAGCCTGTCAGTCACATAAAATCAGCCAATAGCAAGCCAAAGCCATGTGATTGATTGTTAGAAGTCTCGCCTAACATGTTTTCCACAATATAGCGCAATAGTGGCTGTCCGAGCAGTGTATTTTTTTGTAAGTGTTTATTAAGGAGTTATAAGCCATTAATCAAAAACTATGAGGAGAATCACAGCTTTACAAACTTTAATTTGAACCAAAAATATAAATAAATAGATATAAAAATAAAGATACTAGAACATTAACACTTAGTCATGTAACCGACACTTTTGTCTAAAGCGACTTACAATTGAGGAGGCATTCAGCGATTCAACAAGAAGAGGCAATACACACAAGAAGTGCTAATTGTACAAAGGAACTGTGTGTGCTCAGAGAATTAACTCATAGAGTAAGGAGGGGAAGTGTTTTTTGTTTGTTTTTTTATAGAGGGGAGGGTGTTTCTACAGGTGGTTTGTCAAGCCCACTCACCTGTGTGAAGCACGCTTCATAAATGCACAATGCTTTTGTTTTTTAGAGGTATGGAGTGATATTGAAGTATTGTAAATAACACAATCTCGTTTAAACAGCAGCAAAATGTAAAACTATTTCTTAAAAGTTGTTGGTTGTATCTATTAAAACTATATTGTTCTCCAAAATATGCATATACATACACAAATATTAATTATAATATGCTTTAGAGGCTTAGAGGGAGCTAAATATTTATTTTGGGGTGGTTTTGTTGGCTTTCTGATTGGTGGATTTGTCTGTATTGAATTGTAGGTTGGGCGATACAGTTGCTCAGTTGTTAGCACTGTTGTCTCACAGCAAGAAGGTTGCTGGTTCAATTTCAGGCTGGCCAGTTGGCGTTTCTGTGTGGAGTTTGCATGTTCTCCCCATGTTTCCTCCGGGTGCTCCGGTTTCCCCCATAATCCAAAGACATGAGCTATAGGTCAATTAAATAAACTAAATTGGCCATAGTGTGTGAGTGTGACTGTGAGACTGTATGGGTGTTTCCCAGTACTGGGTTGCAGCTGGAAGGGCATCCATATGTGTAAAACATATGCTGGATAAGCTGGCGGTTCATTGCGCTGTGGCGACCCCTGATAAATAAAGGGACTAAGCTGAAGGAAAATGAATGGATGAATGAGTTGTGGGTTATGTAGTGTTCTGCACATATTATAGTATGAAAGGATTAGTTCACCCAAAAAAAAAAAATTTATTATTTACTCACCCTTGTGTCATTTCAATCCCTTGAGACCTTTGTTCATCTTCAGAACAAAATTGTAGATATTTTAGAGGAAATCTGTGAGCTCTCTCATCCTCCATAGATAGCAATAGTCGTGTTGATGTTCAAAGTCCAGGAAAGGAACCAAAATAAATTGACATGTGACTTCAGTAATGGAATGTGTATTTATATAGCGCATTTATTGTTAATGGGGGAGGGGGGGAAGGGGGGGGTCTTTCCACACCACCACCAGTGTGCAGCATCCACTTACCACACACCAGCTATAGGTGGAGTGGACAGACAGTGAGCCAATTCAGTGGATGGGGATGATTGGGAGGCCATGATGGGTAAGGCAGATGAAGGGAGTTTGGCCAGGACACCGGGGTTACACCCCTACTTTTTACGAGAAGTGCCATGGGATTTTTAATGACTACAGAGAGTCAGGACCTTGGTTTAACATCTAATCCGAAGGACAGCGCCCACTGACAGTATAGTGTCCTCTTCACTAAACTGGGGCATTATGCTGTGTTCGCACCAGATGCGGAAGAAGCGTCAAGCGCGAGTTATTTGCATGTAAGTCAATGCAAATTCGTGAATAGACATCCTGCGACGCAATCCGCGCGAATGGCATGGCGCAAATGACGCGAATTTTGCGAATGGCGCGATACCTGCGAATGCCGCAGCGTGAATTGAGCGTTTCACACATTTGACGCTCTTAACACACAAATCTTGTTATCGCTCAAGTTCAAAAGTCTTAACTTCTGCGGACATTCGCGCCGCGTTAACCAATCAGGAGCTTGCTCTTGTGGGGGCATGATTGTGACGTAGCACCTGTTGTTGGTGTCCCGGGGGAAATCCTCCAGCCGACACCGACAACAGTTCATCAAACTGGGCTCTGCTCAGTCAGAAGCACCGCTAAAGCCTCCGTCATCCAGGTTAAGTTTCTGGAGGAGTTTATGAGCTCACAGAGCTTGGTGCACCTCTGAAAGGATCTGGTGGACTCAGACACAGCTCCAAACGTATCGACACTGTTTTTCCGCCTTCATAAAAGCACATAAACAACAAATAATCCGCGTTTGTTCTGAAGTGAATTTGACGTGCGAATGAAGCGGATTTTGACGCGCGAATGAAGCGAGTAAACTCAAATGTTCACAACACAGCATTAGGACTCACACAGATCACAGGTTGAGCACCCCCAGCTGGCCTCACTAACACCACTTCCAACAGCAACCTAGTTTTTTCATGTGGTCTTCCATTCAGGTACTGACCAGACTCAGCCCTGCTTAGTTTCAGTGAGTAACTGGTCTTGTGCTGCAGGGTGATATGGCTGTGACTTTAGTGGTTTAGTGGTTCAACTGTAATCATACAAAGCTCCAACAACACTTCTGTGCACCAAAAAACTGTAAAAACAACTTGGCAGGTCAGTCGGTGCTTTTGAAAACACTATTGGTTGGGTTTAGGAAAGGAGGAGGTGGGTCAGTCAGTCAGTCAGTTAGTCAACAGCGGCCTCTGGTGGATTTACGCGAGAACAGCAGGCATGAATGGCACTCGCGATAGAAATTTGAGATCTGAAAAAGCGTTTACACAGCTGCCTCTGGCAGATTCGCGAAAACAAAAACTGCAAACAAAAAAAACTTACCATCTGGGACATATTTGGCGCTCTCCAGAAATGTATATAGTGGTACATTTCAGAATGAGCCTGCGTTGATTTTTTTCTAGCTTTAAACACAAAATAAGTCTTCATTTTCTGTCATTTTTTTCATTGTTTGAAGAGTTCCCGACTGTTGAGCTTTGTAGAAAACAAAATACGTCTGCAGTTTAATGCAGTACAAGATACGGAAAGAATTTGAGTGTTTACCATGACTATTTATTGTATCATTTAGATTATTAATTTTTTTCAAGTGACTAAAGATCTTGATCAGTCCAGAAATCTGCAGTACTTTAGATTGTTGGGTCATTTTAGATGATGAATTATGTATCAAATATGCGCAGGCACATTGCCAAGGAGGATGAGGAAGGAGCTGCTGGCCGTGAAGCTGCGGAATCGGCCCAGCAAACAGGAGCTAGAGGACAGGAACATATTTCCAGCACGGACTGACCAGGAGAGACAGGAGATCCGCCAGCAGATCGAAATGAAGCTCGCCAAGTGAGTCATAAATATGTGTTATGTGTGTGTGCGAGCATGGCAAATATTACACTGCCCTCTTCAGGACTTTTTTCGGAAATGCATGCGAATATTATCTTTGGAGACTATTTATTTAGCATCTTTGCATTATGACCTACATGATATCAATTTAGCTACTAATTATTATCAAAGACTATAATACACTTTAAAGGGACTTATTATTCATTAATTACACAGTCCAGCAGGGAAGCTCAGAGTTGGATCACGTGCTCAATCTCCTCCATTACAAGCAAATCTGTTTACTTATATCACTTAAGGATTAAACGCACAAGTGAACTGGTGAAAGCGATTATGAAAACAGATTCTGCTGCAGAGGTGGTGTTATTAGTGATTTGTAATCTGATGTAAGGTGCACTGCTGAAACTGGGATTGCATTGAGGATTGGAGTTAATCTGAGCGAATAAATCCAGTGCAGCTTTCATTTGATTGTATTTGATTATATTGAATGCCTGCCTTCAGAAGTTCTGTCCATGGTGGTCACGCTTAGTGTAACACAGCACGCGACACTTGTTTTTGTGTTTTGTTTTGTTCAAATGAGCATTTTTGGTGCTTGTTTTGCTTTACTTTTTTACTTTACTGTTTTGCTTCGCTTTGTTTCTTGGTGTTTTGTTTTGCGTTTTGCTTTGTTTTAATTTTGTGTTTTGTTTTTCTTTGTCTTTTTTTACTTTGTCTAGTTTTACTTTGCTATTGTTTTGCTTTGCATTGTATTGTGATTTGTTTAGATGTTTCATATGCTCGCTTTGCTTTGTTGTGTTGTTTTTTTTACTTTGTGATTTGCTGTTGTTTTTTGTGATTTGTTGTGTTTAGTTGTGTTGTTTTTTTGATCTGCTTTGTTTGCAGTGGTGTAACGTAACTAATTACAAATACTCAAATTACTGTAATTGAGTAGTTTTTCTCAGGAATTGTAATTTACTGAGTAGTTTTATAAATGTGTACTTTTACTTTTGCTTGAGTACATTTTTAGTGCAGTATCTGAACCTTTACTCCACTACTTTCCTTCAACCTGCAGTCACTACTTTATTTTTCTTGTCCATGGAGATTAGAAAAATCAGTCCTGAGATTCCTGTCCAATCAAATCGCACATACCGTAGAAGGTAAATCACATCATAATGAACTTCCTCAAGACGTGTGCACTTTATATTTGCAGCAAACTGTTTGGAAGTATTAAAAGTGTCCATGAAGATGTTCAAAATCTTTACGTGCATTCACCCGGAGACTGTTTAGATGCATGTCACTGATGAGAAGATGACGGATGCTTACTGTATGATGACCGAAACTGCCTTAAACACCCAGCAGGCACAGGACGTCAACATGACGTCTGATTGATGTTGAACCCTAACGTCATAGGGTTAAAATAGGGTTGACGTCAGAACTCAGCGTCAGGCCGACATCAATATCCAATGTCCAACCTAAAACCAACCAAATATCAGTGTCTAATGATGTTACAGCTTGACATTGTGTAAACGTAACCCCGATGACATCTATCAGACGTTGGATTTTGGTTGCCGTACCTGACGAATAAATGTCAGTATTTGACGTCTATATGACTCTGGTTTAAAATGTTGGCTCGACGCTGGATTTGTTCAC
Organism: Danio kyathit; assembly: GCA_903798195.1. Classification (NCBI taxonomy): domain Eukaryota; kingdom Metazoa; phylum Chordata; class Actinopteri; order Cypriniformes; family Danionidae; genus Danio; species Danio kyathit. The sequence goes on from LR812541.1 coordinate 10,130,066, forward strand.
TTTCTAACAATATAAAATCAACCAAAAATCAACGTCATTTGACGTCATTATTGGACATCAAAATAACGTTGTCTTTAGCTGCTGGCTTGACAATTAATTTTGGTCAACTGACATTACAACCTAAATCTAACCTAATATTAATATCTCATGATGTTGTGTGTCTGCTGGGCAATAACTAAAAGTACTACAGAATGTTACGTTTACACTCATGCACAAATTACATGTAAACATATCAGCTTTTGACAGCATAATACTCACTACTCTTGAGTACTTTTAATAGAGCTACTTTTTACTCATACTTTGAGTAATATTTACAGCCGATACTTTTACTCTAATTGCACTACGTTTTTAGGCAAGTAATGGTACTTTTGGTATGATTTTTCAGTACTCTTTCCACCACTGTTTGTTTGGCTTGTGTTGTGTTTTGTGGTTTGTTTTGTTTTTCATCTGCCATTGTTTTGTTTTGTGTTTCACTTTGTTGTGCTTTACTTTCTTACTTTTGTGTTTTACTTTGTCTCACAAATACTTACAGTAGTTGTGTTTTCTATTAGGGGTGTCAAAATTAATTGTTTCTTCGGTGCACGGCGATGCAGACGGGGACAATTCGATATCGGTTCAGTAATGGATCATAACCGGTTATTATGCACTGACGTCATTTATCTCCTATGCGCGATGTCCCAGTAAAATACTATGGCGAAGGAGGCGAGGGCGAGTAAATAAAACGCCCCTACTACTTAAAAGGTAGATAATTATGCACAGTTCAACTGCTTGTGACTTTGCTGGAAAGTCTTTCATTGACACTGAAGAAGGCACAGCACACGAGCCGTTATTTCACTACTAGGGAGAAATGCTGTAAAACTCTATCTCTGCCTCTCTCTCTCTCTCTCTCTCTCTCTCTCTCTCTCTCACTTTGGACATTTGACCCACTCGCGTTTTTCCTTTTTCTTTCCTCTCTTGGCTGTTAAAACGATACTTGTGGATCCAGACACGAGCGTGCCTGAGGTGCAAGTTTTCTCCACTGTGTCTATTATGGATTACCTGTGATAAACGCGTAATACTTTGCTTTTACGTTTTGCTTCGCTTTGTTTTTTGGTGTTTTGTTTTGCGTTTTGCTTTGTTTTAATTTTGTGTTTTGTTTTTCTTTGTCTTTTTTTACTTTGTCTAGTTTTACTTTGCTATTGTTTTGTTTTGCATTGTATTGTGATTTGTTTAGATGTTTCATATGCTCGCTTTGCTTTGTTGTGTTGTTTTTTTTACTTTGTGATTTGCTGTTGTTTTTTGTGATTTGTTGTGTTTAGTTGTGTTGTTTTTTTGATCTGCTTTGTTTGCAGTGGTGTAACGTAACTAATTACAAATACTCAAATTACTGTAATTGAGTAGTTTTTCTCAGGAATTGTAATTTACTGAGTAGTTTTATATATGTGTACTTTTACTTTTGCTTGAGTACATTTTTAGTGCAGTATCTGAACCTTTACTCCACTACTTTCCTTCAACCTGCAGTCACTACTTTATTTTTCTTGTCCATGGAGATTAGAAAAATCAGTCCTGAGATTCCTGTCCAATCAAATCGCACATACCGTAGAAGGTAAATCACATCATAATGAACTTCCTCAAGACGTGTGCACTTTATATTTGCAGCAAACTGTTTGGAAGTATTAAAAGTGTCCATGAAGATGTTCAAAATCTTTACGTGTATTCACCCAGAGACTGTTTAGATGCATGTCACTGATGAGAAGATGACGGATGTTTACTGTATGATGACCGAAACGGCCTTAAACACCCAGCAGGCACAGGACGTCAACATGACGTCTGATTGACGTTGAACCCTAACGTCATAGGGTTAAAATAGGGTTGACGTCAGAACTCAACGTCAGGCCGACATCAATATCCAATGTCCAACCTAAAACCAACCAAATATCAACGTCTAATGATGTTACAGCTTGACATTGTGTAAACGTGACCCTGATGACATCTATCAGACGTTGGATTTTGATTGCCGTACCTGACGAATAAATGTCAGTATTTGACGTCTATATGACTCTGGTTTAAAATGTTGGCTCGACGCTGGATTTGTTCACTTTCTAACAACATAAAATCAACCAAAAATCAACGTCATTTGACGTCATTATTGGACATCAAAATAACGTTGTCTTTAGCTGCTGGCTTGACAATTAATTTTGGTCAACTGACATTACAACATAAATCTAACCTAATATTAATATCTCATGATGTTGTGTGCCTGCTGGGCAATAACTAAATGCACTACAGAATGTTACGTTTACACACACATGCACAAATTACATGTAAACATATCAGCTTTTGAAAGCATAATACTCACTACTCTTGAGTACTTTAATAGAGCTACTTTTTACTCATACTTTGAGTAATATTTACAGCCGATACTTTTACTCTAATTGCACTACGTTTTTAGGCAAGTAATGGTACGTTTACTTGAGTATGAATTTTCAGTACTCCTTCCACCACTGTTTGTTTGGCTTGTGTTGTGTTTTGTGGTTTGTTTTGTTTTTCATCTGCCGTTGTTTTGTTTTGTGTTTCACTTTGTTGTGCTTTACTTTCTTACTTTTGTGTTTTACTTTGTCTCACAAATACTTACAGTAGTTGTGTTTTCTATTAGGGGTGTCAAAATTAATCGTTTCTTCGGTGCACGGCGATGCAGACGGGGACAATTCGATATCGGTTCAGTAATGGATCATAACCGGTTATTATGCACTGACGTCATTTATCTCCTATGCGCGATGTCCCAGTAGAATACTATGGCGAAGGAGGCGAGGGCGAGTAAATAAAACGCCCCTACTACTTAAAAGGTAGATAATTATGCACAGTTCAACTGCTTGTGACTTTGCTGGAAAGTCTTTCATTGACACTGAAGAAGGCACAGCACACGAGCCGTTATTTCACTACTAGGGAGAAATGCTGTAAAACTCTATCTCTGCCTCTCTCTCTCTCTCTCTCTCTCTCTCTCTCTCTCTCTCACTTTGGACATTTGACCCACTCGCGTTTTTCCTTTTTCTTTCCTCTCTTGGCTGTTAAAACGATACTTGTGGATCCAGACACGAGCGTGCCTGAGGTGCAAGTTTTCTCTACTGTGTCTATTATGGATTACCTGTGATAACCGCGTATTATGCGCATATAGACTGTAACCGCGGCTGTTCTTCCCGCGTCACTCATTGGTGAACAGCGCTTTCATTTCTAAAGCCAATCAAAGCCCTTTCTGTTGAGCGGGTGAAGACAATGACCAGTCATAGGGGTGTAAGACCTCGTTTGACAGCGCTCAAAAAGCAAGCGGGATAACATTTACATTAGTTTATTTGCTATAAATGCTCATGCTGTTCTGTGCATGTATTGGAGTTTTGTTTGATACATTCAATAGGAGTGTTTTCTTTGAGCAGGTCAAATTAATGCTACAGTTCATCTATCTTACTGCTTGTGTTAAAGGACAAAATTGTATTACAAATAGTTTATAAATATAAATATATTTATAATTTTTTATAAAAATTCTTGTTGTGAAGAAAAAATCTAATTATGTATGAAAAGCAGCGTCAATGCACCGTGATGCACTGAGATATCGAATTGAACCGAATCGATGGCGTGATAATCGTAACGAACCATGAGACCAGTGTAGGTTCACACCCCTATTTTCTATGCTGTTTTGTTCACAGTGCTTTGTCTTTTGTTTTACTGTGCTGATGTTTTGTCTTGTGTTTTGCATTGTATTGTGATTTGTTTAGATTTTTCATTTGCTTGCTTTGCTTGTTGTTTTGCGTTGTTTCTTTGAGATTTGCTGTTGTTTTTTTGTGATTTGTTGTGCTTAGTTGTGTTGTTTATTGCTCTTTCTCCCTTCTTTGGTTTGTTGTGTGTTGAGGTTTGTTTTGTTTTTGATCTGCCGTTGTTTTGTTTTGTGGTGTCTTTTGCTTTGCAGTTTTGTCTGTTTCACTTTGTTGTGCTTTACTTTTGTGCTTTGTGTTCACAATTACTTAGTTGTGTTTTCTATGCTGCATTTGCTTTGCAATTTCCTGTGTTGAGTTGTTTTGTTGACGTTGTAATACTTTGTTTTGTTGTATTATTTTGTTTGCATTTTTATGTATGGCATTTTAGCTCTAACTAGAGATGTTTGATTCCAAAAGTTTCCCGATTCTGATTTCAAATTTCTAGTTTTGGAATCGATGGACATTTCCGAGAATGGATTCCTCACTGTTGATGGAATTCTTTATACTCAAACCTCGCCAACAGTAAAAAGCTAAATAGAAGCTTAATGAAGCACTACTTTTAATGAAAGATAACTTTTATTGCATGCATATTTCACTAAAATGCATATTGCGTCTAAAAAGCAAGAGCAGTTGTCAAATTGAAACAGCAACTGTACACTGAAACTGTAACAAGGAAATTAGAGTGTGCAGTGTATCTGTCAGTCAGATGCGTGTGGATGTTTTGTTATATCAACAGCAGGCTTTCAGTACTATTCAAATGAAAAATAAAATGGGATTTTTATTGAGACCGAAAGTATCAAACAGTACTAACTTATATGATTAAAAAAGTCAAAAATCAGCTATGGAACCCTTTTCACAAGACGGTTATGATGTGTTTAATGGTAATCAGCATGGTAAATGGTTAAGTTTTGAATATTTTAATTTAAAAAAATAAATATGTACATTTATTACTTAAACATTTTATTATATCATCTTTGCATCAAATTACAAAAAAAAAAATACTGCTAAGATGCAAGAAGTTTCGAATGCAGCGTCTATGGGCTAGACAGTAAATTTGACTTCTTTCTCTTCTCCATCTGCCATTATCAGTCTCACAATTTTTTTTCCTTTTTTTGAAAGTTTTGATAAGTTTTTATTTTATTATTTGAGCAAACAGGAATGCAAAAGTAATAAATATAATTTTGTGAACTCTCTTATGTACTGTGCTCTAAATTCACCCAACAAGAGAAACCTGGAAATATAAAAAAGGGTCCATCCATACACATTCTATTATTTGGAGCATGACATCCCATAACAAGCTGTTAAAAAGTATGCAATGGTATTGTGTAGTGTGGATATGGTCATTTAAACAAATTTATTGAATCTGTTTGTGGGAATGTACAGTATCTGATCAATTATTCGCAAGTTACTTATCATTATAAACAAAAGAGAGTCAAATGATTATTTATTTCATTTCAATGAAAAGAGTGAATTCTGAACTTGGGAATTGACTCCCAATTCTTTTGGAATTGACTCTCGATTCTTTTGTAACTGACTGTTAATTTTTTTATTGACTCTCAATTCTTTTGTAATTGACAGAATTTTTTTGTTTCTGACTCTCAATTTTTTTTTTTTTTTTTAATTGACTCTCAATTCTTTTGGTATTGACTCTTAATTATTTTGGAATTGACTCTCGATTCTTTTGGAATGAACTCTTGATTTTTCGGGAATTGACTCAATTCTTTTGAAATTTACTCTAGATTCTTTTGGAATTGACTTTCAATTCTTTTGGTATTGACTCTTAATTCTTTTGGAATTGACTCTCGATTCTTTTGCAATTAACTCTCGATTTTTTTTAAAATGGACTCTTTCTTTTTTTTATTGGCTCTTGATTCTTTTGGAATTGACTTTGGATTTTTTTTTGGAATTGACTCTCAATTCTTTTGAAATTTACTCTAGATTCTTTTGGAATTGACTCTCGATTTTTTGGGAATTGACTCTCAATTCATTTGAAATTTACTCTAGTTTCTTTTCAGGGCTCGAAATTGCGACCATTTTGGTCGCATATGCGCCCGAAATTTAATCTATGCGACCTCATAATATATTTGGGAGCATTTGTGCGACTGCATATAATGGTTGTAGTGCGACTTGTTTAGATTTTTTCTAAAAACATGCTGAATTGAACTTACCTGCCACTAAATTGGTTCATATTTCCGCTGTCAGATAACAGGGAGCTTATAAGGGCGCCAGCCGAGATCAATCGAGGGTTTCCGGAGAAAGTGCCTGAATCTCGATGCGTTGCATTCACTGCGTGTTCAGCGCAAATGTCCGCTAAATGTAAAATCTAACATTGTACACATCATCGCCAAAGAAGCTCGCCTTTACTGAGTTTAAACTGAATCTGTGGCTCATAACAAAGAACGGTATTGCGCCGGTGGTCATCACGAGAATCCTGTTTTGCCCCGCTCATATATTGAGTCAGCTGACTCGCCTGCTTTTCCACAAACACAAAAAAATGAAAATCAGCGTATAACGAAACCGAGCATTTAAAATGACACAAACCGAAACCAAAACTTTTAAAGAGTGGTAGAAGTGAGACTTTTCTTACTTTCTTTGGTCCATTCTTTCTTGAGATGTATATTATTTTTCTATTTAGTTACTGATGACTGCTTTGCAGCTTTCAGCATTGGATTGAATAATTTATTATAATCTTTCATTTGTTTTGTAGCAGAAATATTTTATTAAATTGATATGCGTATAAAAACAATAGTGCAAAATAAAATAAAATTTCTTCCTGCAATGCTTCATTTTTGTTTGATGCAAACCATAAATGTATTTTTCATAAAGTAACAGCAGGACCTTTTACAGTACATAACTCGCATTCAAGCACATTCAGGGCAGCATAATGAGAAATGTTATTCATTGTAAGTATTATTGACCATCGTCATCATAAATAATATTTTATAATTATTAGACATTCATTTTGGAATTATTGCACAGATATCAATAAGTCATCACAGCATTAGTTAGATAGTTGTTTCTGGTTTTTGTTAGTCCTGATTGATGTTATTTTCAAATACAATAAATCCCTTACTATACAATTTGCAGTGGTGCTCATTCATTTTTGGTGGGTGCTCCTAAATTTTTTCTGGTGCTCCTAAATTTTTTCTGGTGCTCCTAAATTTTTTCTGGTGCTCCTGAATTTTTTCTGGTGCTCCTAAATTTTTGAAGTTGGGAGCACCGGTGCTACCAAGTAAAAAAGTTCATTTTGAGCAGTGCTTTTGGAATTGAATTTCAATTCTTTTGGTATTGACTCTTAATTCTTTTGGAATTGACTCTCGGTTTTTGCAATTAACTCTTGATTTTTTTAAATTGAATCTTTCTTTTTTTTTTTTAATTGACTCTTGATTCTTTTGAAATTTACTCTAGATTCTTTTGGAATTGACTTCAGATTCTTTTGGAATTGACTCTCGAATCTGACTCTCAAATCTTTTGGAATTGACTCTCGATTTGTTTGGGAATTGACTCGATTCTTTTGAAATTTACTCTAGATTCTTTTGGAATTGACTCTCGAATCTTTTGGAATTGACTCTCGATTTTTTTGGGAATTGACTCGACTCCTTTGAAATTTACTCTAGATTCTTTTGGAATTGACTCTCGATTTATTTTTAATTGACTCTCGATTCTTCTGGAATCGACTCCCGCTTAGATCATAACAGTGACGCATGCCTGAAATAATGCAGTGTTTAAAAAGTCTGATCTTTACAACTAAGCATAAGAGGGAGAAAAACAGCAGAGAATGGCCTGCAGTGCCTTTTGCAATTACAGATTTAGTCAGGCTACGTCTTATGTAATTAGCTGTGATATTTGTCACCATTGAGAGCAACTCTCTGTGGATTCAGAGAAGAAACAGCCTTTAAGTCCAGGCTAATTCAGGCTGTGAGAAAGCTTTGTTCAGGCTGCAGTGACAGACACAAGGTGCTAAAATGTCATAATCCAACTGATTCAAGTCCAAGTTTTGTAATGTGAGAAGCACGAGTGGTTTGTGATTCAGAGAAGTATGTGCGCTGTGCTGACAAAGGTGTTTACATTATGCTAACCTCAGGTACACTCGCACATGTAACTTAATAAAACAACAAATATTTGTTGTGTTTTCAAGGATTGTTTAAGTCACATGTGCCTGTTTGGGAATGTTAGATGTTTGTAAGACTCTTTCCATGAAAGAAAGGCACTGTTAGATCATCTAACCAGAGTCATGGGTTCAGAGTTTGTCATTCTCTTAGTCTTTAAGAGAGGATGAATTTAGCAATTATCAAAATGCTGTCAGGTGTCTTCTTGACTTATTCGTTTTAAGATATTCTAAAACTTCGCTCTGCTGCTTTTGTGTCATATCTCTCATCAGCAATTGCTTCAGCGCTCTCGTTTCACTTTGACAGCTTTCAGCATTACTTCATACTACCATCATATTCACAAGTTTTGAATACTTCAGTTCACAGGTGTCAAACTCAGTTCCTGGAGGGCCACAGCTCTGCAGAGTTTAGCTTTAACTCTAATTAAACACACCTGATCAAACTAATTAAGTTCTTTAGGCTTGTTTGAACCTACAAGTAATGCTGCGCTCACACTAGACTTTGAGCATGTGAAATTCTGTTGTACGGCGCAGCGAAAAGGGGCGGGACTAAACAAGATGATTAGACATTTGAAAAAGTAAGCGATTGGTCCATATTTTAAATTTCTGTACAGAGAGGTCATGTTTTGATCTTCGATTGGTCTCATGCAATCATGTGATGTGATTTTGCAGGTCAGAGTTCACCAAGCTTGAACTTTGCAATGCTGCGAACTGCGAAACTTGTCGTACGAGCTTGCTTTTCCAGTCTGACGCATTCACGTGCATATGAATGGAAGTCTATGGGGAGAAAAGTGCAGTGTGACCGCAGCTTAAGTGTGTTGAAGTTGCGGCCCTCCAGGAATTGAGTTTGACACCTGTGACTCCATCAAGATGATTTCTGCAGGAGTTTCATAGTATATATTGAAGACAACAATTTCCATGATTCCACACGCTTAAAAAGAACTGCAAATATACATTTGCCTTGCGTTAAAACCATAGACTGTAAAAACTATGGACGTAGTATCCGTGATGTCACCCATAGGTTTATGAAGAACCCAAAAGAAGCTACAAGTAGGCGTGGCCAACCGTCGCTATTTTGTTCGCGCGTCATCGCACAAACCGCGGGATACCAAACAAGGGCAAAGAGGCGGAGCGTGAGCGGAGCTACAGACGGCTGCTGGCATTTTGCTTAGACAGGATTTCCTATGGGAGAAATGCTTAATACTTCATCACCTGCAACTTGTTTGTGTTCTGACCACATGTGCTTGGTTGTATACTATATCAATAAAGCGTTTAGATTTTTAAAAATACTGTTGTAACACATTGAGCCACTAAACATTGTACTTATGACGTTTTTCAACAGGAGGAAAGTGCAAACTACTTCCAAACACTTCAGATATAGTCTGTGTTAGTAAAGGCAAGGCTATTTATGAGATCCAGGCAGAACACTGTATGACAACGCTTTAGATGACTGTTCTAGAGCATACAGCTAATCAATTTGTCAGATTCTGGAGTGCATTACAGCTCTAAAGAACATTATAAATGATCTTAAATAAAGCAAATACATTTATAGAGATGGTATGTAAGTATATAATTTTACTCACCTGGGAAATGGAGGCCACGTGAATGGCTTGTGAGCACAATTAAGTGCACACAGCATGCCATATCATCTGATAATTGTAAGAAATAATTCCAAAAGGCAACTGACTGTGTAAAGCCACATAAAACATCACAAAAATATGATGAATATGCCGAGATCAGCGGCTAATCAGCCGGAATCAGCTGAGGTGAAGTGACGGCGACCAGCGAGACCTAGCTGTTACTCAAGTGGCCACGCCCTTAATTATGCAAACTTAATATAACCTAATATAAAGGAAACGGATGAGTTATAAAAAAATTCACCCCCTCACAGTTGTCACAAAGGGTAATATTAGCTATATGAACCAAAATCGTTCTTTGTACCAGACTGTAAACACCTTTTTTTCTGCTGTAAAGTTGGCCATTCTAGCAGTGGGGTCAATAGAAATCTGCTCCATATGGAGCCAGGACTAGCGGAATTTCGATGAATTGCAGTTTCAGTTACTTCCGTATTGGCTTCCAGAGGGAGAGCGGGAGGTTGCCGCTCAGTTAAAACACACAAAAAAACGTTTAGGTGAATACGTGCCTTTAATGCTGTACTGAAGAAAAGTCAAATAAATTAGCAACTAATGTTCATTTTTAAGTAAACTATACCTTAAGTATGTTATTTTAAATTTAGTGCTGTCAAACAATGAGCTATATGCACAGCTAGTGTTTTCAGCCACTGATAAACATCCGGTGAAAGGTGCATGTGACTGTTTTCCATTTCATAAGGTTCATGAGTTTGTATTTATATATGTAGGGATGCACTGAAATAAAACATTCTGCATGAAAATGAAAAATTCTGGTTGCCTTTGGTCAAAAACCGAAACTAAAAATGCTTTGTAGTATAATAACTACAGTGGGTACGAAAAATATTCAGACCCTCTTCAACTGTTCACTCTTGGTTATATTGCAGCCATTTGCTAAAATCATTTAAGTTCATTCTTTTCCTCATTAATTTACACAAAACACACCATACTGACAGAATTATTGTCATTTTTGCAGATTTATTAAAAAAGAAAAACTGAAATATCACATGGTTCTAAGTATTCAGACTCTGTATTTAGTAGAAGCACCCTTTTGATCTAATACAAGCATGAGTCTGTTTGGGAAAGGTGCAACAAGTTTTTCACACCTGGATTTGTGGATCCTCTGCCATTCCTCCTTTCAGATCCTCTCTAGTTCTGTCAGGTTGGATGGTAAACGTTGATCTCCACAGATTCTCAATTAGGTTTAAGTCAGGGCTCTGGCTGGGCCATTCAAGAACAGTTACAAAGTTGTCTGTATGCACAGTACAAACTTTATTATTATGACTGCATTGTGAAAATCAAGCAGGCCATGCCAAATGAAGGGAAAATGAAACGGCTCTGGAGTGCATTTCCGAAAACCATCGTTAGCCAACTTAGGTTGCAAGTTCCATCGTTAAACATAGTTTGTTGATTTGGCGTTTCCCAAATCCGTCATTTCAACGAACATTCGTGGCAAACTTATACGTTTGCAACAACACCTCTAGAGCTGTAGTTAGAACCATAGTTCCTGGTTGTGTTCTATTCACAGTTATCCCCCCTATGCCCTATTCCTTTCGAACGTTCCAACATTTAAACTTGAAATTATATAAAAAAAAAAAAACTTAAAGTCATCTCTCTTAGGTGTAATTTGCTTTTAAAGTATTTTTACAGTTCAGTTTTAGTGATCTTCATATTGACAATTGCTTTCTCTTCGCAGTGCACTTTGAAAACATTTCTGCCATTTTGAACGCAGCCATGGCTCATGATGAAAGCTATAGGTGACCTATTATTTAAAAGTGGAATTTGTTACGTCTCCAAAGCTTGTGAAAACAAAAGTATATAGCATACGTTAATGGTTTAATCTATAGTAGGTTATTTATTAAGAAATGTACCTTTACTGTATATGACATGGGCCTGTTTGTTAGAACATTTCTGCAGTGGTTTAAATGTGTCAAATTGTAAAAGTAGACTTTAAAAAATAAATAAACAAAATTCTACTTAATAATAACAATAATAATAATAAATTAATAATAATAATTTATTATTATTATTAAGTAGTATTTTTTTCTTTTCTTAATAAATGGCCTACTGTAAATTACAATTACAATTTATATATGATATTAGAATACATGTTAGCTAAGTGTTTTTATGTTTTATAATAGAATATGGAGTATTCTCAATAATATTTGTAAAGAAAACATATATTAGTCCTATATGTGTCATTTACATACAGTATATTTCAATTAATATGGAAAGCGAGTGCATGTTTTTACCAATACTAATATTGATTTTTTTAAATGTGTAAAACAGTACAATTTGCACAAAAAAATATGGGTTTTTTTTCTCTAAAGAAGTTACTCCACCCTGTTTAGAGCGTCATTATGGACGTTTTACATTATAACGTGGTTCAAATGACGGATCTGCGACAAAGCAACTACGGTTTTGGGAAACACTCGTCACTATACCATTCTTTTCCCAAACGATGCAACTTACTATGATATTTCAGCCATGAGTTACGTCACGAATTACATTAGAAACGCACCCCAGGTCAGTTCAGGTCACCTTAAAAAAAAGGAGAGTTGCTTAACAACTGTAGCATGTTTTGAAAAAATCAAAAAAACATTTTCTGATCAACAATACACAGACGCAGAATTCACAATAACACCAGAAACCCAGTGTTATTTCTTTTAAAAAGTGGTTGATTTTGGTGTCATATTTAGGTCTAACAGCAGCAGTCAGCACAAATGAGTGTGGTCCAGTTGAACTGGGCCAGCGGTGACGCTCAGCGCACCTGCAGGACAGGCTAAAGTCTGAGCTAAACACACAATGACACTTTGCCGCAGCAGCATGTCATGACCTTCCTATCTTTGGCTTGCGTTGCTCTGTACTCAAACACAAGAAAGACACGGCTAGAGCTATTTTTAGAGCTCAGACTGGTGAATAATGGATGCTGGTGCACGTCCCCTTCCTCCATCTCCACCCTGTACAGTGAATACCAGATCTACTGTAATACTCAACACAGTTAATGGAAAGATGCATCTATCCTTTAATTAAAGCGATCCGATTAATGACTTGTGTACAGTGTGGACCAATGGCGCGAGCTTGCCGTGTTTCTTTGTTTCAGTCGTCAAGGGGAAGCTACTGTTGCTAGGAAACTCGTGATACAGGTCAATAATATCCAGGCAGCTTCCAGAGGGGCTTTGGGACGAGGTCTCCATTTCAGCTCATGAAATATTAACACCGGCACATCTGCTGGAATCCCTTCTTACTCAGCTTATAGGAGTGACAGCAGAGATACAACGACTGCAATACCATATTATGCTGGAAAATGGCGTATTATTGATCAGAGACTTGGATATAGTGAGGTAATTCAAGGTAATAGTGTGGTTGAAAGCAGTTTCCATTAGATAGCATGCAGTTTTACTGTACATCTTAGTCTAATGTAAAGCACAATAGTTAGACACTATAATCTTCCATGTGAAGCTGCTTTGACACAATCTACATTGTATAAGCGCTATACAAATAAAGATGAATTGAATTGAAATTCTTGTTAAATGCTTAAATCAATTGCTAAATTCTTAACAATGTAAACTATTTAAATGAACAATTTCAAACAATGGCAAATAAGACGTTCAATTAAATGTGACATTTTTAAGGAATTAATTTTTGTAAAAATGTGTTTAAATAAAAGTATTACTATATAAAAATGTATATATTTATATATATAAATTCTACAATTTTAATATGCAATTTGTGTTTAATCATTGGTTTTCTGTACAGTAAATATGTGCTTAATATACAGTTGAAGTCAGAATTATTAGCCCCCCTTTGAATTTTATTTTATTTTTAATATTTCCCAAATGATGTTTAACAGAGCAAGGAAATTTTCACAGTATGTCTGATAATATTTTTTCTTCTGGAGAAAGTCTTATTTGTTTTATTTCGGCTAGAATAAAAGCAGTTTTTAATTTTTATGAACCATTTTAAGTCAAACTTATTAGCCCCTTTAAGCTATATATTTTTTTGATAGTCTGCAGAACAAACCATCGTTATACAATGACTTGCCTAATTACTCTAACCTGCCTAGTTAACCTAATTAACCTAGTTAAGCCTTTAAATGTCACTTTAAGCTGTATAGAAGTGTCTTGAAAAATATCTAGTTAAATATAATTTACTGTCATCATGGCAAAGATAAAATAAATCAGTTATTAGAAATTAGTTATTAAAACTATTATGTGTAGAAATGTGTTGAAAAAATAAACAGGGGGGCTAATTATTCAGGGGGGCTAATTATTCAGGGGGGCTAATAATTCTGACTTCAACAATATGAATTATATACTGTATGTGCTAAGCAAATTTGAGTACATCCCTCACACATTCATTCATTTATTCATTTTCTTTTCGGCTTAGTCCCTTTATTAATCTGAGGTCACCACAGCGGAATGAATCGCCAACTTATCCAGCATATGTTTTTTACGCAGCGGATGCCCTTCCAGCTGCAACCCATCACTGGAAAACATCCATACACACTCATTCACACACATACACTATGGACAATTTTGCTTACCCAATTCACCTACAGTATACTACATGTTTGTGGACTGTGGGGGAAACCAGAACACCCGGAGGAAACCCATGCAAACATGGGGAGAACATGCAAACTCCTCAAAGAAATGCCAACAGACCCAGCTGAGGCTCGAACCAGCGACCTTCTTGCTGTGAGGCGATTGTGCTACCCACTGAGCCACCGTGTCACCCCCTAAAATGTGAATAAAGAGGAAAAATCAAGAGAAACATAAAAAATATACAAATTTTGTTAAAATGTTGTATATTGTTTATATATTGTTTCGCAATAACTTGTTTGGAATTAAATGTATTATCTTTCTGTTCCTAAAGTTGTGACCAAACTTTTATTTTAATAGATAACTGTTACATTAAAATGGTTTGTTTAAATGCACCAACATGTATTGTGTGGAATCTATATTCACTGAGAAATGGATAAAAGGGGGTGTGCGGTCCTTTACTGACAGCCGCCTGTGTGGATCTTGTCGGAAAATATGGCGAAAAGTCCTACATGACGGTAATAGTTTGTCAGTAATGCCACTAATATCTGCATACTCCACGTCTTAATTCCATTTCTGTTTAGTTCAGTTATGATGCATTAAGGTAATCAAAAATTGCTGTTTACATGGTAGACTCTTAATCAGAGTATTGTTTTAATCATATTAAAATCATATTAAAGTATTGTTGCCCATGTAAACATACTCAATGCTTGACACACCGTCAGGGCTCTGTGAACTTGCCTTTGCGAAGCAGCATTTTCTGTATGTACGTACATCAAAAGCAAGTTTGAAATCGCTGTTTGGAGCTTATGTAGGCCTACAGTTCAACATTCATGTTTAACTGAATAAACAGTTAATAAACACAAGTACATCTTAATGAACATCATTTATTTTCATCACCAATTATCATAGTAGAACAGTTTCTCAAGCAGTTTGTGATGCATTTTGGAAACAGGAGATGAGCCCCTGGTCTAATGCGCCACCTGGCTTGAGAAACCAGTTCTCAAAGACTTATTATTTGGGTAGCACACATATTCTGAACGCCTTCGGCACAATTCAAATGAGCCATTTTAATCTAGATTAATTTTGAGATTAATCTAGATTAAAAAAATGTATCTATGCCCACCTATTATATATATATATATATATATATATATATATATATATATATATATATATATATATATATATATATATATATATATACATACATACATACATATATACACACATACAAATATATATACAAATATAACAGTGCAGAGTTAAGTGTCATTTCTGTTTTGTTCTGCAAATTACTGATGACATTGATCAAAATTTTTAATAAAAACATTGTAATTTAGAGCAAAAAGTACCATGTTTTCAAGCATGTTTATACTAATTTTTATATTATATTAATTTTTTAGACAACACACAATACCAATACTGTTGTTATCACATATCTGAATATATTCAATTCAATTCTATTCATGCTTATTTCTACTGTATATGTGTATTTTCTATAGATTGTGTGAAAGCAGCTTAACATCAGGTTAAGAGTTTGGGTGTCATCCTTGACAGCTCACTCTCTTTCCAGTCTTAATAATATAACCAAGTCTGCATATTTTCATATGTATATAATACAGTATATTTCATATATAGTTGACCAGCTAAAACCAGCTTGACCAGCCAAAACCAGCCATGTCCAGCTTAAACCAGGCTGCTTAAACCATTTTCCAGCCTGACCAGCTAAGACCAGGCTGGAAATGGCTGGAAACCAGCCTGGAAATGGCCAAAACCCCTCTAAAACCAGGCTGGTCGACCAGCTAAAACCAGCCAACCATCTTAGGCTGGTTTAAGCTGGATTTTTCAGCAGGGACAGTGAAGTATTGTCGCTATGGCGCCCTCCATGCAGCAGCCAAGAAAAAAGATCTATAGTAGGCATGGGCCGATATAAGATTCTGACGGTATGATAACCTTGGATAAAAATATCACGGTTTCACTGTATTGTGATTACTGCTCTAAAATATATTCTTTTTAAATGTCTGGGTAAAAAACTAAAAGTTTTTTCCCCCTTTGAACACAATATATTTTAATTTGAGAAACATTTATAATATTTTGGAGCAGTAAACGTGCCAGGCCAAATAATGAAAATGAATCATTGACTCCTGCTGTCTTCATTAGTTTCAAAAACACAGATTTATTTACAATTTAAAATGGCATCTTTGGATAGCTTTTCTGCTGGAGATGTTCATCTTTAAGACAAATATATATTTTGAACAATTATACTGAAAACCGGTAACCACTGATATCCAGGAAAAATACCAAGTCAAACATTCTTCAAAATATCTTCTTTTGTGTTCGACAAAATAAAAACTTTTATAACTTTGATGACAGAATATTAATTGCTGGCTGAATCATCTCTTTAATTAAAACTCACTATATTTATTACTTTCAAAACTGAGTTTAATATTTAATAGAATAATACATTAAGACATAGAGTATAGCAATGACCTGCAGCTTTCTCCATGCAATATTCCAGCATAAGTAAATCAATTCCAAAGCACATTTAACCTAATTACCGCGCAACTACAAAGGCGACTAGAAAGAGCGCGCGCGCACGACAAAGAGCGCTTGTACAGTATGGATGAGCGAGCGTGCACTCAGCGCGCGCCAGTTTGTTCAAAATGAGCGCGCCCCCGACACGACAAACATCAACAACAGCACGAGTTTTCTCTCAGCACGGGTCCACTCATTTAATCTCATCAGCACCTCTTAATACGGGGTGTTTTTCTTAAAAAAGCGGCTCAAACCCCCGCTTTTAGTGTGCTTCCAGATGAGGAGGAATACCTGTCAGGCTGAACACAAAGGACGGGGAGTTTTTGAGCGTCCCTTCAGGATCTCCCTCACCGCTGCATATCTCTGAACGGGACACTTTACAGAAATAATGGTTCAGAATGTGATTCTGGTGTTTTTCCGCAGGAGACTCAGTCAGCGGCCGGCCGTTGAAGAGCTGGAGAGCAGAAACATTTTAAAACGTGAGTGTTACTAACATTACACACAATCATTGAGGTAACGTTGGTTTTGTATTCGCACAATGTCCTTAAAATCAATTCAGAAAATTATCCTCTGCAGATTCTAAACAGGGAAATCATATTAGCAGCCAATGACTGCAAAATAACTTACAACATTGTTCAGGCAAATATATAGTGCTGATGTTGTTTTGAAGTGGTACATGCTATTTCAGACCGAATATGTACTGTGTAAACAATATAGACATCGTATCATTGTTCAGAAATGAACAAATGTGCAAATATAAAACAAATTTACCTCAATCACACAATCAGCATGATGGATAACATGAGTAATGCATCTATGTTTCGACTAATTTCGACTGTAAATAATAATGAATGTCATCAAATTTATGAAATAATAATGAATGTCATGAAAATAATGAATGCCACAGAAATAATTACAATTGCTGCTATATGCGTATGATAAAATAAATGCATAGGTTGTCGGAAATAATAATAATAACACTACATGATAAGTTCTCCTAAATATTCCACGCAGTAATCTTAAATAAAAAATAAATCTATAAATTGTAATATATATAAATATATGACTTAAGTAAAGCTTACACACAAAAAGTCAATAAAATTAACTAGGTATTCCAAAGTAAACGTAACTTAACATCTCTAACTAAATGTACGACTAATTATGGTTAGTCTTTGGCAAAGCTTTGAAGGTCTACTAGCTTTTTCTGAGTAAACCCTACTCCTCATTTTTTACAGTGCACTGTAAAAAAAATCCGTAATTTTGGCAGCTGGGATGCTGGAAAAATGTAAATAACGGGAGTTAAATTACAGAAATGTATTGTAAAATAATGCCGTTAAATTACAGAAATGTACCATAAATTAACGGATGTTAAATTACAGAAATTTACCATAAAATAATGCTGTTAAATTACATAAAAATAATGTAAAAATAACAGTCGTTAAATTACTGAAATTTACCGTTAAATAACACCCGTTAAATTACAGAAATTTACCATAAAATAACGCTGTTAAATTACAGAAATTTACTGTAAAATAACAGTCGTTAAATTACTGGAATTTACCGTAAATAACAGCCATTAAATTAAAGAAATTTACCATAAAATAACCGATGTTAAATTACAGAAATTTACCATAAAATAACGCTGTTAAATTACAGAAATTTACTGTAAAATAACAGTCGTTAAATTACAGAAATTTACCGTAAAATAGCAGCAGTTAAATTACAGAAATTTCTGTAATTTAACCTCCATTATTTTATGGTAAATTTCTGTAATTTAACCTCCATTATTTTATGGTAAATTTCTGTAATTTAACCTCCATTATTTTATGGTAAATTTCTGTAATTTAACGACTGTTATTTAAAAAAAAATTGCAGGCACCCCAGCATTACAATTTATTTCAAAATTACAGTTTTTTTACAGTGTAGTTATCTTATTCAGTTATCCTGCGTAAACTTCACTTCAAAAATGTTAAATAAAATACTACTTTTAATTTAAACTTTAATTTGAATTAAACTTTACAACAAACAAATTTAAAAAGTGCCCTCAGAGAGAATGATGGGGTCGTCTATGTTGGCATCTTCCTCCCCTGTATACTGCCCAGTAATGATCAAAAATACAGTTGTTCGTATATAAGCTCAGGTCCATTAACACTTAATATTAACAGGTAAAATGTTTTATATTCAGAATTTTTTAAATTAAGTTTAATGAATTATACATTTTTTCACGGTTATGTTGTTTTTTAACTGATACACCATATTAAAAATAATCATAAATTTTTATAATAATTAAATTGAACCATTGGACGTTTTAGATGAAGTCTTAGTGCGTTATTAATGCGTTACGTATTAGTGCGAGGTGTGTTATAGGCATGGGACGATAACCATTTCAAGGTATACCGCAGTTTAGAAAAGTCAAGGTTTTAAAACCATCAAAATTTTCTGCTATACCATTCCTACGGTACTTGTAAGATTTTTTTATTTACGTTTTTTTGTTTTTTAGGACAACAGTATTGTATCTCCAGGATAAAAGATATCCAAATATGCTGTTTTAATCTACTGAAGACAGCAGAAGTCAATGATTCATTTGAATTATTTAGCATGACATGTTTACTGTCCCAAAATATTATAAATGGTTCTCAACATATTTTTTTTTTGTTTTTTACTCAGACATTTAAAAAATAATATATTTTAGACCAGTTATCACAATACTTTGAAACCGCAAAATTTTTATCCAAGCTTATTATACCGTCAGAATCCTATACCGGCCCATGCCTAGTGCGTTATCAGTCACCTTTGATGAAATATTGGCATGACTGTCTTTTTTAAATGTATATTGTGTATATTGTGTGGTTTGTATTGTTTTGTCTGTCCTTTGTACTATTGGACCTATAGTGTCTGGAATAAAGAGAATATATATTAGTAATTGTCATTCAACATGAACTCATGTTAATAAATGCTTAAGCACTGTTAGATCATCTTAGCTAATGTAGTTAACTACAACAATAATAACTGAATTTATTTATTTATTGTTCATTTTAGTTAACTGGGAATCATTTGGCATCTTTTAATCAGCAGGTACTAATTTAAATGATCGCATTTTATTAATATCAATTACTAAGAATGAGCAATACTCATAATTAATTATTCATTCATTCATTCATTTTCTTGTCGGCTTTGTCCCTTGCGGGGTCGCCACAGCGGAATGAACCGCCAACTTATCCAGCACGATATTACGCAGCGGATGCCCTTCCAGCCGCAACCCATCTCTGGGAACTTCCACACACACATTCACACTCATACACTATGGACAATTTAGCTTACCCAATTCACCTGTACTGCATGTCTTTGGACTGTGGGGGAAACCGGAGCACCCGGAGGAAACCCACGCGAACCCAGGGAGAACATGCAAACTCCACACAGAAACGCCAACTGACCCAGCCCAGCCGAGGTTCGAACCTGCGACCCAGCGACGTTCTTGCTGTGAGGCAACAGCACTACCTACTGCGCCACTGGGTTGCCCCCATAATTAATTAACAATTGAATAATCTTTGTTAATGTTAGCTAATACTGTTTTTAATAATGTATTAGTATAGATCAGCAATACAATAGTTGATTTATATTTTATCAATATTTGTAATTGTTGATAAAATGTTGTCGTTAGTTCATTTTGGTTTAATAAATTCAATAATATTAACACTTTTCATATAAGTGTCGTGGTGTCCTTAACAGTGTTCAATTTCACAAACTAAATTTTAGGCCTTTAAACGTCTTAAATTTACTGAATTATTGTGTTGTTGGTCTTAAATAATTTTAAACAGGTCTTCATTTTCCTCTGTCCAGGTAAAGCTACTCATTCAAGCCAACACCCATACAATTACCAACAATCCATTTCAATAAAACTTTCAACTGAATTGTTATTTTACTCCATTTACCAATATGGTTTATTTACAATAACGTATCTTTAAAAGCTTTCCACGCATTTATAGCTACCTGGTGAGGACAGTGACTGACCTGGACAGACTGTTGTGCATATATTTAGTTTATTGGAGTTTTTAAAATCTTTAGTTTGTTTGTTTTGTTTTTTATGTTGAAAAAAAGTGCATGTGTGCAACTAGAGTTCGCTTGTTTTGACACATTATAAAAAAATGTGGCTGAGAAATAACTAAATTAGATTTTTTTGGATTAGGCAAGTAAAAATCTTTTCCAATTAGATAGAAATTAGAAAAAATTTAATTGCATCCATAATTGTCTTAAAAAACCTTAAAGGTGCTGTATGTAAGTTTTTGACTCTTCTAAAGCATAAAAATACCATAATATGTTTGCAGATATTTAAGAAACATCCCAAGTGAACATACTTGTTTAACTGAAAAACAATGCTGAAGTCAGATATTCTGCTTTGAAAATGGGTTTTCCGTGCCGGAACGCTGTCTTTGTTTAGATAAATTTCATATGCACGATGCCAGTTTAGCCAATTATATGTCAGCACCCTGGGTTGCCTTGTTGGAAAACAGCGTATTTCATTCATTCATTCATTCAGAAAGACTCTGAAAGCATGCGTCCGTGACCAAAAAGAACAGTATGGGAGACAGATGCAGTTCCACATGAGGTTATTAATTAGCAAATTACATAAATATTACGAACGTAAACATTAGGTGAGCAGGTTACATTGTAACCGCGTGTCCTAACAACACGCTGTGACGAGAGAGGCAGTGACCAGCTATTTGGCTGTTTGCACCAGACGAAACACGGCAGAAATGTAAATACAGCCTTTCAGAAGCACAGAATATGCACTCGCTCACCAAACGGTAAGGTTTAGAATCTATTTAATATATGTTAACCCACTTTAACATCAATGTAGATGCTGAATCACTCATATGTGTTTAGTTCTAAAGTTCAATTTCAGACGGTTTATTGTATTTTCAAGATCTGAGGTGAACTTTCTGCTTTCAGTATATGGCAACAAATGCCATGTAAAATGCATTCAAACTCGCATTGTTAGCATTTAGCACAGAATAAAGCACACAAGGCTTACCTGAGGTGATCTAGCTGTCATAGGTTTCTGTTGTTCAGCTGTGAGAAATAGAAGCCATTTCTAATATATCAATTCGAGGTGTTGGTTAGGACAAAAACTCCTTTTAATATGGAAAATATTCCCTTTATCGCGTGTCGTTGCTTTTATTTAGAACACAGTTTAAATCACTCGCTCCTGTACACAATCTGGCATCCTAGCGTACTTTTATTATGATCCAGGAGTGCAATACCTAGTTCAACCACTGGGTGTCAAACTTACATACTGCACCTTTAAATTTGACTTGATGACACCTGCAGAAACCCTGAAACAACCCTGCAGGCTCAGGACGTCAACATGATGTCATATTGACGTTGTACCCCCAACGTTGTGGGGATGTTGGATTTTGTTTGGAAATGAAATTCGGGTTGATGTCAGAACCCAACATCAGGCCGACGTCAATGTCCAACCTAAAATATCAACGTCTAATCATGTTACACCTTGACGTTGTGTGGATGTTACCACTATGACATCTATCAGACGTTGAATTTTGGTCACTTTTCAACACAACCTAAAATTAACCAAATATCAACGTAATTTGACGTCGTTATTGAACGTCAAAATAACGTTGTCCTTAGACGCTTGTTAGACATTGAATTTTGGTCACCTGACGTCATGACCTAAATTCAACCTAATAGTCTTATGATGTTGTGTGCCTGCTGGGAAATGTGGTTTACTGATGTTAACAAATGGAACCTTACTGTAAAGAACTACAAATTAAATTCAATGAAGTAGTTATTTTTATAATAATGTGACTATGCAATCAATTTCTTAAATCCGAATACTTAAATATGCTACCGTAGTTTTTGGGCAAAGATGTCATTGTGTCTTCCATTGTGTTTTTGAACAGCACAAAATCCCTGCAGAGCACATGATGTGAAATAGATGTAATCTGTGTGTCAGATGAGAAAAAGACATTGCTCAAGCACACGGCGAATGACCCGTTTGATTCAATCACTCAGACTTTCTTTGCTCTTTCAGAGAGGAACGATCAGACGGAGCAGGAGGAGAGAAGAGAGATCAAACAGAGACTCAACAGAAAGGTAAACTGCTTACTCTTTCTGATTTATGTGTGCTGCTGCTCAATGCTAGAAAGCCGTTGTTCTGTAAAGTCTGTTAAAACACTGAATAAAGTCGAACCGTTTGAAGACAAGTGGTGTTTTTCAGAAGGTGAACACAGCAATGTTCTGCACTAGTTGAATTAGATCTATTTAAAGGTTCAGAGCGTAGACACATAGAAGAAAAGAGCTGAGTTTGCGGAGAGCAAAGCTGGACGTCAGTGCAAGAGATGTAGTCAGCAGTATGTCTACAATGATGTGTTTACAAAATAGCAAATACTGTTTATTATTTCAAAATAGTAGTATTTAAATATGACTATAAAAAACGTCAATTTTAAATGTGGAAATGCTGCCGTTTGTGTTTAGCTCATTTTTCACAGTTTGCAATTAAATGCACATTACGCATTAGACATATTTTTATTGTTATTATAATTATAACAAAAAAAAAAAAACTAATTTATGAAGTTTTTTTTATTTTTAGAATCATATTTTGGCCAGTGTTGGGGAACGTTACTTTTGAAAGTAATGCATTACAATATTCAGTTACTCACCCCAAAAAGTAACTAGTTGCTTTACTTAGTTACCTTTTATGGTGTAAAATGTGTTACGTTACTTTTGAGTTACTTTTCCTTACCTTTGCGTAGGCTTGA
This sequence comes from Danio kyathit, assembly GCA_903798195.1. Lineage (NCBI taxonomy): Eukaryota > Metazoa > Chordata > Actinopteri > Cypriniformes > Danionidae > Danio > Danio kyathit. The sequence continues at coordinate 10,153,385 of LR812541.1, forward strand.
TCTCTTTCAGAACTTGCAGTTTTTTTTAAATAGAGGATCTCTGAAATTAACAATGATTCGTTAAACCTACACCATCATTTATCTTTAAAAAACACATAAATAAAAATATTATTTAGGATAATGGTATTTTCTGAGAACTAATGAAATTAGTGAAAATTTAAAGCAACGTGATTGCTACTTTTGTACTTTTTGTTTTATTAGTTACCTAAATTCACTGTCCACTGAGACAATCCCCTTTTTGATTTGTTCCATGCGTTTAAAATAATGAACACATTCTCTCATTGACTGCGTGATTCATCGTGACTAAGTTCATTTTAATTCAGCAATTCAGCTAATTAGTTCAAATGAAAAGTAACTTGCATTACATTTTTAAAACAACGCAAAAATTATTACTTAACTTTTAAAGTAATGTGTTAATTTACTCATTACTTAGAAAAGTAATATTATTACAAATTTGAATTACTTGTTATGCGTTACCCCCAACACTGAATTTAGTTTATTTCTGTAAACTAGTGTTGCCAAGAGTACCTACTTCAGTACCTGTCGATATTGAAATTTAAAAACATCCGTTTACTGCTAACATTAAGTCAGGGCCTAAAATTAAAACTCGCCAAGAGCCAAATGAGAGTAAAAATCTGCGTTGGTGAGTACATGAAACAAAGGCAATTGCAAAAAAAAAACAACCCAGCTGAATTATTACAAGAACGACAGACAGTTTTTAAAGGAATTTCACTGTTTTTAACGTATGTGAATCAAATAATTTTTTCTGAAGACTGTTCTGTTGCATCCACCCCATGCTGTGTTTGTTTATTTTATTCTTATTTTACTAAATCTGCATTGCTGAGTACATCAAACACTGGCAATTGCAAAAAAAAACGCTGAATTATTTCAAGTACGACAAACAGTTTTTAAAAGACATTCGCTGTTTCTATTGCAGGCGAATCACATTATCTTTTCTGAAGATGAGATCATGATTGGCATGTCATGCATTTAGGCAGTCTATACTTCAATCATTCTAGACCTCTTAGTAAGGCTGCACACCATATGGTTTAAACATTGATGTCGCAATGTGTGCATCCGCAATAGTCACGTCACAGGATGCATTATAGAGTGAATCAGTTCTGCATGATAGTAGGAAAATCTGACATTGCAATATATTGTTTTGCTGTGATACATATTGCGATATGAATATAACTTCACGAAATGATTTAAATATAGCTCTATTTGGAAAGATCGAATGGGGTGATCAAGTATTTTTCTATGCAGTGCATTTGCATAAAATATAAAAAATTACAAGCATACATTAATACGACAGCACAAATAAATGATAAATAAATTCCTTATGGTTTTCTGGGGAGTCTAACAGTATACAAATACAGAAATTGAACAATCAAACAAAATAACATGGTCATCATTGTATGAATAATTGTACACAATAATATAAAAATAATAGTTAATAATAGCTTTATCTTTAATAAATAATCTAATCCCACGATGTGACTATTGGAGATACACACATTGCGATATCGATGCTCAAATGATACAGTATATTGTTCATCCATAGAGTGAATGTTTATCATTTGCTTGTATTTTAGAGCCTGTGGCTGTGCATGCATTTCAAGCTAATTTAGAGCATTCAGGCACAAGAAATTCTAACGTTTGTAGCTTTAACAATGATTTATTGTGTGTGTATATAGTGTTATTTTATGTTTTATTTCAATTTCTGTACCTGTATCTTTTCATTTGTATCTTTGATATATTTACCTCTGCTTGTAATTAGTTTATTTGAATTCTTTCCTAATAGAGCTATTCAAGACATTTCATTTAGCCAATTGCAATATATGCTATTGTAATACAGTGTTTCCTCTAGGATTTTTTCCAGCTGTGGCGGCAGGCCTTTTGATCTACCAACTACTTTTGGCGTTATTTCAATGACAAATGTGACGCAGTCCGAGATCGGATTTGTGTAATACGACCATGCAGATCTTTTTGCTTGCGCTATGATTTCCCCTGTTCATGCACAAAACTTCTTGCACGTCCTCAAATATACGCTGCTCAAGTGCAATTTAGCGCGTTTACGTAGTGAATTTGTCTTTAACCTTTATTAGATTTGCAAGGAATATTTATGAACGTCTCCAATAGACCTACAGAGCGGCATTAATGTGTCCTGAGGTAAAGTGAATAGGCTATAAACTCCAGCAAGATAAAGCCTTTGTTTGTTGTATGCAGAGCCATAGACCTTTGTCTATAAATGAAGTATAATTATGGAAACTGTTCATTCTAACTGAAAGCTATACGCCGTATTTGCTGGCCTCATGCATCACGCAACTGTCAGTCAGTCAGCATGTCACCTTAAAGGGTTAAACAAATAACGCACAGCACTACTACGATTACAGAAAAGTTTGCGCTGTTATAATTTACTTAGCTTTTAATACGCTTGGGTGCGATTATAACCCGCTATTTTAAAAAAACGCCAATGTTTTGAATGAGAAGCTGTTATGTATGAATTTTGGGATGAATTTTGGCGTGGCGCCCCACCATGGTAGAATGAATGTAGCGGAAACCTTGCAATATATATTGCAGAAAAACAAAATGCTGCATGGTCAGTCCTATAATTGTCCTTTTTCAGCCAGTGGACTTCTGCTTGCAACATGCATCTCAAAACTTGCATTGAGCCCTACCAACAACCTTCTGTTTCTTCTCATAGCTGAACCAGAGGCCAACAGTTGATGAACTAAGAGAAAGAAAGATCCTGATTCGCTTCAGTGACTATGTGGAGGTGGCCAAAGCCCAGGATTATGACAGAAGAGCTGACAAACCCTGGACCAGACTGTCTGCAGCCGACAAGGTACTGACAAACAGCTTCAATTCAATTAGACAGCACAGAACAAAAACATTTTCTTGTGTTTTTGTTATTTTTAGCGATTCACTCAATGTTAATAAACCTAATATATTAGTGAAGCAGCCAAAACCTCATCTAATTTGTGCCAGTCATCATAATTAGCGCGGTCTATCCTCATGCTTGGGTTCAGTCGTTATAGAGTGCAGAAGTTACCCGGGGATATGTTTAAGTGTGTTTTATTTGTGCTTCTACAGGCGGCCATCCGTAAAGAGCTGAACGAGTTCAAAAGCACTGAGATGGAGGTCCATGCTTCAAGCAAGCATCTAACGAGGTCAGTGTGTGTGTTTTGCCCTCTCACAGCTGTGCCGGAGATATTTTTAGATCAGCAAAATCCACACTCCCAAAGACAAACTGCCTGGTCAAAAATGATTCAGACATATATTTGTATTTTCCAGAAAACAGAGACACGTTTTCTGGAGACCACTTTGCCACAAAGAATTTTCTTGGGAAAATAATTGTGATATGATATTTTTGCTATAATCGCTCATGAATTAGAGCTGCATGATTGTGGATAAAATGAGAATCTTTTTTTTTTTTACTTATAAAGATCACAATTCTCTCATGATTCTGAAAAACTTTCTGATTTTAAAGATTAACCACTGAACATCACGTTTTAAAAGAAGATGGCAATAAAATAAAACAATACTCTTAGCTTCACAACAGAGAGATTTTGAGCCATTCTTCTTGCAGAATAGTGGCCAGGTCACTGTGATGCTGAGGGAGGAAAGTGGCTGAATAATATTTAGCTCTGGTGACTGTGCAGGCCATGGAAGATGTTCAACTTCACTTTCATGTTCATCAAACCACTCTGTGAACAGTCTTCCTGTGTGTATTGTTGCATTATCATCCTGATACACGGCACTGTCTTCAGGATACAGTGTTTGAACCATTGGGTCCACATGGTCTTCCAGAATAGCTTGGTAGTTCTTGGCAGTGACTCACCCATCTAGCAGAAAACTAGGGAATGCCAAACTATCACTGATCCACCTGCATGCAACAGTCTGGGTGGTACACGTTTTGGGGGGCTTCTCCACAACATAACTCTCCCAGATGCAGGAAAGAAAGTAAAGGTGGACTTATCAGAGAAAAAAATGTTTCACATTCTCCACAGCCCAAGTTTTTACTGCTGGCACCATTGAAACCAACGTTTGGCAAAGGTGGAAACAGCAGAGTTGAAGTGCACATTTGATTCTGCAGAGTTGGGGAGTTGTGGTTTTATGTTTTTATGGTAGAATCTGAGTTAGCACCTGGACATCCCTTTCAGACAGCTTCAACTTGCGTCCACAGTTACTCCTGTTGGATGTGGTTCGTCTTTCTTGGTGGCACACTGACATTACCCTGGATACCATGACTTTTGATACATCACAAAGACTTGTAAACGTTGTTTGGAACTATTACTTGATATTGACAGCCTAGGCAAATGGGTACACAGACTGTCAGGGATGTCTGTATAAAGCACCCTAAAGCAGAGGAGTTCAATTCAATAGGTTTTTAATTGAATAAGCAAAAGAAAAAGACTCAACAACTTGCTGAGATCCAGAGCAGATCTTGGACTTTAGTAAAAATAAACTGAAGACTCGACCACAGGCAACGTGTCACAACATAGGATAAATTCCAATAAAAATTAGTAGAACCACATGATAAAGGAAATCAGCAGTGGGCTAAATTTCAGTAATAAATAAAGCAAGTCTTTGGTCCAGGCCTGGTAATACAGGAAAAGGGCAATAGCAAGGCAGAGGATCGATTTTCCAGAAGGGCAGACCAAATCCAGAATAGCAGAGAATACAGATATAAAACAAGCAACAGACCGACAAGAAAGCAGTAAGGAACCCAAAACTCTGGCAGGAGGAGAAGCGAAACACCCTCAGATATAGGACCAGCAATCAGCAGAAATGAAAGGCAGGTGGCAGTAAACAGGTGAGGCTACTAATTGGCAAAGACGATCAGCTGTGTGAAGTTACACAGCAATTTGGAGACAAATTAAACAGTTGTCAGAAAGAAAAGATAAAAAATGCTGTCAGAAAAGAGAGAGAAAGTCAGGGTTTCTGCAGATATCATAATGTCAAATTTAAGACTTTTTAAGACCATTTTAAGACCATTAAGTATTAAATTTAAAACCAATATCACAATATCAAAAACACACGAAAGAAAATGCGAAATCACAAAATTAGTGGTAAAATAAATGTATTTAAACTGAACTGTACTAAAGACAGGTTAGATGGACCACAAAAAAAAAAACATCTTAAGGCTGATTTATACTTTCACCGGCGCCACATTGCGCACCTTCGCTGACTGTGCGCGCACTTCACGAAACGTACAAGGCTTTTATACTTGACACGTTCACCGTTGTGATATACTTTAAATCAACAGGGGCCGGTCAAAAGAAACCCACAGTAAAGTCAGACAGATAAATGGAGAAGTAGGACATTTCCAGAACTATCTCATATCATTAATATCATTCAAGATTTTAAATTTTTTTTTTAAAATAATTTTAATGAATATAAAGATTTTTATAACCATTCAAGATTTTTTAAATCAAACTTTGATGCATCACCTGCTTTTGTTCATATCTCAGACAGTTTTACCTATTAAAGTTAAATATCAATAACAAGAGAAAATGGGTTGCTCTACAATTATATTTTTTATTATAGTAAGAATAAAAGCAAAAAAAGACTTACTAAAAATACTGACGTTTTTTTTTATTTTGCCCACTCAACAATTCACACATTATTGTCTGGCTAGTTTCTGTCCTATAAAGGCTAAAAAGGCAATAATGGTCCAACATTCCTGACCATTATCACCAGTAAAGCCCAGAATTTGGGCATCAGTATATTGTAAACTGATAGGTTCATATATTCTTTTCCAGTTATCAAAGACATCATTTGTCACTTAATTTTAGTTTGTAGCTATTAACCCGATGGGTCTCCACTTTTGCCATGGCATCTTTTTTTTTTGTTTTAACAAACTTATTCCTCAGATTTTTCCAAACCTTTACAAAAACGTTCCTCTTTTTCCACAGCTGTTGCAATTTCTAGCCAAGAATTATTTGTCATCTGGTTATCTCTATGATGATCACGCATGGACGGATTATAAAGATATCTGTACAGTCATACCTGTTTCAGACAAAATCTCTTCAAAGCGATTCATATTCATATCCATAGCCTCTCGAACTGTTCACCTGAAATCTGTTCACTCTGCCAGCTGAAATCATGTCGCGCGCACAGAAAGCGAAATCCGCAAACAAAACGATGACGTCACATTCGCCACGCACACTGGGCCCAATAACAGAAAGCTGATTGGCTATTGCATGCTGGTCTCGTTTGTAGTTGTAATTCCGCAAATTACAATAGGACTAGTGAAGTAAAGGACTACAACACCACGAAAACCAACCAACAGCAACAAAAAAGAATTTAATTGAACTTTAGATGTAGCGTTACATGGACATCGGAAAAATAAGACCTGTGCAAAAATATTTAAGACCTAGAACATCGAATTTAAGACTTTTTAAGGCCTTCAATTTCGATTTTTAAATTTGAGACTTTTTAAGACCCCGCGGAAACCCTGAAAGTTCAAACCCGGGTTCTGACACAGACAAACCCAAGTGCATCAGCTCGTGTTATTTCGTGGCTGTGAATATGTCACTACACAACGTAGCACATGAAGACAGAATTGACATTTTTGGGTGAATTATACCTTGTAAGCCAACTCTTTCAATGCTATTTGAAGTCTGCTTAGCAACATACTGTACGGAAAACAATGTAAAGACGTGTGCGTCCTCTGTATGCATCTCTCCTGTCCTTGAAAATATAATTGGCAGAATCGTAAAAATTCTGAATTAAAATTGCGTCTGAGGTCGAATCAAGATCACGATCTCTTAACCATTAATTGTGCAGCTCTACCATGCAAAAACTACTGTAAATGACCAACTTTGGATGAAAACAGTTATATAGTTAATAATGTCATAGTTATTACAGTTATATAGGTATCAATGCTGCTAAATCGTAGACAACACAACAGTCAGCACATTTCAGATAACAAAAAGCATGACATTCTGGAAATTATAGGTACATGTACCACCTGTGTATGTCACCTTGCGTGGTTCTGAATAACAAGTTCCTCTCTACATGATGATGGCATTAGTGGACATTAGAGCTCTTCTGTGTGCTCCTACTAAAAATAACTGATTGATTCAGTGCTATAATCAAGTCTTGTTCAATTACATCATGTCCGTGATTGTGAAAGGCACCTTTGTTGATTTTGGTCTTCTTGTGCAGGTTTCACAGGCCCTAAAAGGGGGTTTTCTTCTGTGAAGAAAATGCTGAAAGTGTTTATGGTAAACTCCTAGAGGAGCCTCTTCTAGAGTCGTGGCTTCGTCCATGGGATTCCCTTATTCTTCCAGCGCCGTGGGCCAAGTGCTGTTTGGATGTGGTTACGCCGAGAGCTGCGTCTCCACCGCGGGCCGCCCCAGGACCAAACCTGAAGAACATCTGCGGATACATTTAACCTGAGGCTGACAGGAGTGGAGCGGCAGAGGACTTTTTGATGTTTTTAAACTGGACTGCATTTCAGTGACTGCTAAGAAAAGAGTAAATGAATCAGTTCTGGATAAATGTTTGTGTACATGTAACCAGCTCCACTCTGAAAAATAAGTTAAAAAAGGAAGAAAAACAAATAAATAAACAAAAAAAAAAAAAAAACACTTGAGGGTTAATAAGCCTGCTATAAATGAATTTCATATTTACTGTACAAAAGTCAGTTTGAACAGGGTTGTTCATGTCATCACTTGAAAAAAAAAAACTTTGTAAGCACTACTTGTCTTCAAAATACAATTTTGGAAATATTTCTGTGTTCTGTAATGCTTTTTACACTTTTAAAAATACATTTATGCTCAGCAAGGATGCATTTATACGGTCAAAAAATAAATTTAAAACAATTATATTGTGTAGTATTTAGCATGTTAAACCAACAATTTTATATTTAATGGTTATTGACCATTAACTTGTCCATGTTAACTTGTTAACAAACGTTCGGCAGTGGAACCACGCCTCACTTTGTCTTAACCAATCACCTACTCCCAAAAAACTTATTTAAAGAGTCAAGAAACACCAAAACACCTTTTTTAAGATGTTGACAGTCATATATATGTCCCACATTGCTAAAAACACTATTAGGACACATTTATTTCACTAAAAAGTGAAAATTGGTTGTTTTGCGTTATTTCGAGAGGTGGCCATTTGAAAAGAAATTTTGAAGCTGCATCACGGCCATGAGATCCTTGTCTGAATTCCAGCGTGTAGACTGGATGTCTGTACCGGCCGGTACAACGTGACGTCTTTGAGTTTTCATAATTAATTCAACAGAAAGACTTGGTTCGAACCAATCAGCGCGCTCTATTGTGTATGAGGTGCAACTTCATTAATATGCATGATAGTTTCAAAGACTGTTTTTACCTGTTACACTGTTTAGATGATAGAGAGATGCTAACCATAATTAAAACAAGTGGAAGAAGAAGAATTGTTCAGAGACATGGGTCGTCAGTGTTGCATTTATAAATGTGCTGCAACGAAGGTTTTGTTTCCATTTCCCTGCGATGAGATCACAGCTCGCTCATTTGTGGATTACAGTGGTCTGCTAACACGCGACAAAAATACAATTGTAAGGAACATTTTTTACCCGAGAGCTTTTTGCATCTGGAAATGGTGAAATCCAGATTTGCCACTCCTCTCCTTTTAAAAAAGATGCGTTCCAGTTCATGTTGATTGTTAGCTAGTATCGTCAGCAGTACTGTTATACCATACCATAAGACATACCTTAATCAAAATGATTTAGTTACTGAGTTTACAGTACGTTAATATCACTCGATATTACAGGCTGAAAGATCCACTGTAAATGCTGCTCTCCGAATGTAAACACAAACTATTATCGTCGTGTATTATTTTCGCAGAATTTTGTGACGATAGTTCAATTCAATTCAATTAATCTTTATTTGTATAGCGCTTATACAATGTAGATTGTGTCAAAGCAGCTTCACATGGAAGATTATAGTGAATTGAAACAGTGTCAGTTCAGTTTTCAGAGATTAAGTTCAGTTCAGTTTAGCTCAGTTCAGTGTGGGTTAATAATCACTACTGAGAGTCCAAACACTGAAGAGCAAATCCATCGATGCGCAGCTCTACAGATCCCGAACCATGCAAGCCAGTGACGACAGCGGCGAGGAAAAAACTTCACCAATTGGCGAATGCGAAGATTTAAAAAACCTCGAGAGAAACCTGGCTCAGTTGGGCACGACCATTTCCCCTATGGCCAAACGTCTTGTGCAGAGCTGCAGTCTAGGCGCAGGAAGCTGGACCTCAGCGAAGACTCGTCTGTCCTTGGAGCATCACAGGAGTCAGTCTCATGTTCTCACTCCACGATGACCACCACAGCAGCTGCTCAGGATACGGCCTGGTCCAGAAAACCTTGGGATCATCTCGTCGCTGGTCTCGGATCGCGTCAGTGGCACTGCGTAGTCTGAGGGCCTCAAGATGAGTACCCCCAGGTGGAAATACAGAATAAAGAGAATAATTAGCGTAGCTGCTGTTCATAGTGTATATAAACGAGAAGCAAAATCATGTGTGGGGCACATCATGCGTCATACCGCTATGTAATGCACTGAGTGTATGCTTTGCAAAAAAAAGTCAATACACACACAGCTTTCTGTGAAAGTGCCAAACTGCAGTTAAAGTTGACAAATTAATAATTTCAGGGCTTGACAATACGGACTGCCTGATGGCCCGAGGCCAGCGCGCGAGACACTCGGGCATGTGTACAGAATGGTTACCGATCGGGCCAGTAGAAAAAATCCTTAGCGTTGAACACTGAATTTGGCAAATAATTTGATTACTGATGTCCATGTAAACATAGTCCCTGTCTATCTCCCCAGTGTTTGTTTTGCCTTTGTGAAAATCAGCGCATGCTCGAACTGAAACTCCCCTTTTCATGCAAACCCTTCCCTCTTTTGCCACTCCCACCTAAACAAAGCTGGACTCACCCACTTTCCTGACTTCCTGCTGGTTTAATGGCCCTTTAAGGCAGACCAGCCCTCTAGCACTGTTCCTCTCGTTCTCTCAAACCCACCCTCCCTCCATTTCCTCGCTTCCTATTACCAATCCTATAAACAATCCTATAACCCTCTTTTCCCTCCTAGGTTGAATCAGGGGGTCCAATCACTCTAACAAAATATTACAGAGATGGTACCCCCACTCTGAGTCTCTGGGAATCATCGTAAGACACCCGATCAACCTACCTACCTGTTCACTGTTTATCCTCTTACTTCCCTTCCCCTTCATCCCACTGTTCCCTTACAATCCATTTCATCTCTATGACAAAGTCTAGCTCAAAGTGTGGCGTGGTCCATGCTGGTGAAATGCTGAAGTTTCAGCATTGTTTTCCCAGTCTTCAGGGTCACGTTTATAAATCATTATTTTATGTTAATTTGATTCTCAAAAAACATTTCACATTACCAGTGGTGTGCTTAAAAATGTGAAAACAATCATGAATATTTACTAGTTATTTTTAACATTATAAATCTTTTGGACATTCCTGATTAACTAAATGCATCCTTGCTGAAAATAATAATTTCTCAAAACCACTGGTAAGAGAGAGCTTGAGAGTGCGAGTGTGTGTGTGTGAGTGTGTGAGTCTGCACATCTTACCAGCATTCAGCAGCAGCATCTCTACTAATAGCAAAACTGGTAAATGTAAATGCAGCAAAAACAGCAACTCACTACTGTCAAATGTCATGTCACTCTTTAGTAGGAACTATTTTAATGATTAAGCTGGGGTGAAACGTTTCTGCATGTTTTACCAAGTTTGTGCTATACAGCAGTATTTCTCAACCACGTTCCTGGAGGACTATAAACACTGCATGTTTTATATGTCTCCTTTGTCTGTCACACCCATTACAGGTCTTTCGGTCTCTGCTAATGAGCTGATAATCTGAATCAGGTGTGTTTGGTTAAAGAGACCTGGAAAATGTGCAGAGCTGGTGGTCCTCCAGGCTCGTGGTTGAGAAATGCTGCTATACAGTATGTGTGTTTGTATGGAAGGGAAATTTGGAGAAAGAGAGTATGTGCTTTTCAAAAAATAAAATGCAATTCTGTAGGAAAAACATGGAATTTATATATAATTTTCTGAGCAATATATGAAATGATTCAGCGTAGTGATATGAAACTAACACATTCAATACCTTCCTGAAACTACTATAGCTGTGCATTTGAAAATAATTACACCTTAGAACAGTGGTTCTCAATTCCCGCTCTGCACATTGTCTATGTCTCACTTATTGGTAACATAAGGGCTGTTTCTCAATAACATTGAGGGCTGTCCTTGTGTAACATCATCATCAACTGCCAAAGTTCAGTTCCAAAATTCAAGTCCGCAACAACGGAGAACGCGTGAAAGTTCCCAGGTGCGTTCTTGTTATCGAGGATGCGTTGATGCAGACTTGAGAGCAAAATTCGCTCGAGAAGTCATTGCGGCTGAATAAAGGAGGTGGGATGTGCAGCATTTTATATAGATTTATTTTAAGTTCAGAGCTATAACATGTCTCAGGAGTTCAGTGAAAGTAAACATTAACATGAAAATCTTTATAAAGGCATAAACACATTAAGTTTATTTGCTGAAGTTCATATTAAAATTAGTTTTATTTGTATTGTGCAAAGTATGTTTGTCTTTATGCATAGTATATATTGTGAAAAGGGAAAAAAAAACAGTAAATTGTTGTATGAATGCTGTAATGTTTAAATAATTTTCCGTTAAAAACACGTGAAGGTCATGTGACCATCAGGAAGAACGCAGCGTTTCATTTCTCACAGGAAGCGTTCTCGGTTCTCGTGGTCTCCCGAGTTCATTCTTCCGAGGTAACTTGATCTCCACAAGCACACGAGTCTGTTTTCTGCATTGTTGGAATTGAGAAACAGCAAAGGATCAATTCATGGATCTCTGTTAATGTTAGCCTTTGATCTAAATCAGGTGTGTTAAAGAAAACATACAAAATGTGCAGAGCAGGGGGTCCCGAGGATGGAATTGGGAACCACTGCATTAGAACAGGGTTGTCAAACTCAGTTCCTGGAGGGGCGCAGCCCTGCAGAGTTTATTTCAAACCCTGTAACAACGTCTCACAATAAGTGAAATCCCAGTTGATGGCTTGTTCCTAGATAAAACTAGCATTTCTTTCATTTTTATTAGTGTAACCCATAAATAAATGTCTCGACCACAGAATGATTATTGTGATTAAAAATGGTTTATTTCTCAACATCTCTAATAACTTGAACCCATACGGCAGTTTAGCATATTAAGGTCATTGCTAGTGAATGAATACAATTAACCTAAGATGGGTTCAGAACCCAGCATTCAATTTAAATGTCTGCGCACAGAAAGCTGAAGGTAATTATGAGTTGGTAAGTCACAGAGTTGGTAAGCATTTGGTCCTATACCATTTACTCATTTTCACAGAGGCATTTCACTGTTATTCATTATTCCCATTAAAAATCACAAGCAAATATGTGCGCAAAAACCATCTACAGCAAACCCTTTGTTCATAAATAAACAGCATTAAGTATAAATATATTTAACCTTCTAAGTAGTATTTAAAAGAACATATTGTTAATAATATGAAAGAAATCAAACATGTTTAAAGAATAGCTTATAAAGGACCTTTCTTTCTCAAGTTAGAACCTGGATGCATCTGGAAAGAACAAGGCTTGTAGTCCTCTTCGCACACTTGTCAAATCCTCATCTTGCTATAAAGACAAAGAAATAAATAATAGTAATGATTCAGCCTGCAGAGTTGTATGGCTTCAAGTATATAATATCTATTCCATTTGTGCATTCTCTCACCATCTCCTTAAAGAAACGCTCCTGAACTGACTTCATGTTTTTCTTCATGGAAGACATCTGCAATATAAGCAACCTTGCTTCAAAAAGCTTTCTACTCAAGGCAATCAATCCTTAAATCAATGCTTATTCTGTGCAGCAATATACTGACAACAATCATCCAGATACTGTCCATTCTGCTTAGAGTGACATTTAGTTGAGTATGCACTGTAAATATGTGCCCTGCTTTCATCTCAATAACATACACACAAAGATGCTAAGAAAACGGCAGTTAAAGCACCTGATAAAAGCAACATGGATATGTTTGTTCCAGCTCTGCAAGTTACAAGCATCATGTCGACAAATAAGGTATTTAAAATTACACTATTACAGTTTGATTGTACAATATATCTGAGACTATAGTCTATAAGTATTCATAATACGTAATTTATAATACGAAATCTTACGTATATCCCCTTTGAAATGGTTTGAAATGCAAAAGTGACTATGTTTACATGGACATCAGTGATCGAATTATTTGCCTTAATCTGATTAAGACAATAATATGATTAGGGTGGTTATGAGTCTTTCATGATCCCGTTTCATGTAATAAACATAGAAATCGATTAACGGAGTTGCGTCACCACGTTTCTTCTGGAGTTTCATGTATTTTCGGGTGTTTCATTTTTAAATTTGTCGATTTTACCTGCAGTTTGGCACTTTCACTTTCATTCAGGAACATGTCATTCATGCCCCCGTAGAAAACTGAGGTATCGGATGAGAGTATGAATTAAGGACTGGTGGAAGAGTGTTGTTTTAATGGAGCGTGTGTCTGTGGTCCTTTACTAACTTGATAGGTGCAGAGAACAGTGTCAAACAGCCGTGTGTGTATAGACTATCCTGTCGCAAAATGTGGTGAAAATCCTACACAATGGTAATAGTTTGATTAAGGTGTTTACATGTCTGTATTGCACTTCAATAATGCAACTAAAATCGACATACTCCACATCTTAATCTGATTTCTGTTTAGTTCTATCATGACCTTAATCGAATTAAATTAATCAAAAATCGCTGTTTAGATGGTAGACTCTTAATCAGAGTATTGTCTTAAATCGGATTAAAATCCGATTATTGGTGTCCATTAGGGCTGTGCAAATTGCAGAAAATATCTAATTGCGATTTTTTTTTTTTTTTGATTTGATTTGCGATTTAATTTTGTAGTCAAGCTGCAGCTCAATAATCTGTATCGTAGGTTCTTACTGCTAAAATGCAGTGAGTGTTAATTAAAAAAGGAACTGAAAAGATATTTACGCCAACTTTTATTCAAATTTGTTTTTAAATATTCAGAAATGAGACACTCATTCAACTTTCTTTAGAGCAAACAGTAGTGAGTTATGAAGTTAGTTATCTCCTGGTGCCTTCGTGATGTATTTTCATATGGTGTGACAGCTGCAAACAGCTCTGAATTTGTACTTTGCTGTTGCTAGCTGCTAGATTGAGTGTCACTGGCAATACACTCATCTGTGGTGTTTTTTTAGGTGCTGGTTGTTGTATTTCCTCTTGCTGTGGCAACAATTCTGCGACAGCTCATACAAATGACCTGTTTTTGTTCTGTGTCTGTGACTTTAAAACCAAAATATTCCCATATTACCGACGAGCTGTTTTTCTTTGATATGAATTTGTCTATTAATGCTTCTGAAGCGGCAGACGCTATCATCCCATTTGTCCGCGCTTTCCTGTTTGTTTGTTTATTGTGGGCTTTCAGCATAGTTCCATTGCACAATTCTGATTGGGCAGAACATGTTTTTCCCATTAAAAACGCGAGGCGAACCACACTGCTTTTTTTGCTGACAAAAAAAAAGAAGGGCAGTGCGCCTTTTATGTCGCTAGGCAACAACTCAATCAGCTGGGTAATGTGCGAGTGTTGCTGTTGATATTGGTATAATTTTAATATTTAATAATATTGTGATAGTCAAGGTTTGTGAGTCATACAATACCGGATAACTCAAAACAGCAACCACAAATCTCTCCTCCATCTTCATAATTCTCCGTAGTTGTCTTGAGAACACAAACACTGCAGTCACCTCAGTGGAAACCCCGCCTCTGCTTTCATGTAATTGGAAAATGAAAAAGATGCGACTGATGTGCTTTTTCCGCTCAAAGCTGACTTTTTTTCAACTGCGAGCGCACATCGTGCAACGGCAAATACGCGAGGCACAGCAGGCAGTTAAAACATGAGGCGCTCATGGTGCATAAGCAGCTCGCAAAACGCTCATATCCGTTAGTAAACCATTCAAAAAAGGCGCCTCTCAACCCAAAAAGCCGTTTCAATGTGATTGGCCCCTCAGACTGTCACACACAGACTGCAGTCCGCATTTGCTCTGGGTGGGGGAAATTATATAATACATATATATTTCATATCGCAGCCTCTTGCGATTAACTAATCGAAACGTTTCAAATCACGATTGCGATTCGATTTTGATTAATCGCACAGCCCTAGTGTCCATGTAAATGTACTTATTGTTTTTGCACCACTGCAGTATTTGACACTCAAAAAGTCAGGTCCTCACCTCCAAAGAGAAGATTTGTTCCTCGTACTCTAGACTGTCACACACATCAGTCTGAATCGTGCTTTTAAACTTCTGCAGTCTGAGAAAACAAAACATATCTGAGCAAGACAAGCACTGGCATTACAAATTAGTAGTGGTGTAATGAATCACAAATCTCATGATTCGGATTGCATTATGGTTTTTGAGTCATGGATAGGGCCCAGACGGAATCTGCGGACGTTTTTTGCTATTTCTGCGGAGAATTTTGGTAAAAATCTGTGGATTTCTGCGGAATTATTTTGGGAGTCTCATAACTAAAACCCTAATATGTTAAATAAAAAATTATTTCTTTTTAACTTGTATTTAATGTTTAAAATGCAAATCTAATTAGATTAACTGTAAATAGTTAACTTTAAGTAAATAAACAGAATTATTGATGGGCTAAAAATCTGCGGAAATCTGCGGAAAATCTGCGAAAAATCTGCGGAATTGTGCGCGCGCAGATTCCGTGTGGGCCTAGTCATGGATTGGACAATTTTTCAGATCAGCCAAAAATGTGAGGAGACAAATGTCATTTGCTTTCTATTTATTACAAAAACAGTAATGCTTCAATCATTATATTTCCTAACAATTTTTTTTTGTTAAAGAAACTTTGCAGCTTAGGTCAATATTATGATAATACTGTTTTTATCGAGATAAAAGCTTCAGAAATTAATCGCAACAAGAAATTTGGTACTAACAGAAGCCTATTACAAATCCGATGTAAAAACAACAAATAATGCAACAGAAAGTTATTATTATAATTCTATAATTATAATAATATTATTATAATTATAGAATTATAATAATAACTTTCTGTTTGGTGTGCATTTGACTGATTAACTTAGCAGCAGAAAGAACTCAATGTTGTAAGAGATCAGCTGTCACCTTGATTTTTTAAAAGGAATTATGCAACTCAAGTCCATAAATGACTTAAAATTTCAGACTGAATTGACTTCTTAACAATCCAGTCTTTAGATGCCACTTTTAAAGCGTCTTCAAAAATCACAAGATTCTTTCTATAACATTATAGAGGGAACAAATAACCTGAAATACATAAAGCTTTCTATTTCATTCCCTGGTGCGTCTATGAATGTCTGGAAGAGCCTGTATATTACTGCTCCCCAGAACAACCCACAGACATTTCAGTCATAAACAAGTCTTGTAGACATGATTCCACATTATTACAAGTACAGAAAAGTTATCAAAGTACAGTTAGCTGCATTAACATTAGAGCTGGGAAATTGATGGTGTTCATGTTTATGCAGGAGCTGTTATGTATTCTCACCTCCTGGTTCTTTTCTCTTGGTAGGTGTGGAAGGCTGAGGTCTGCTTTTCCCAGTAAGCCTGTGAATAGTGTGATTAAATTAACAGAAAGAGTTAAACAGGGTAGGATGCAGTCAAAGAATAGAATGCACAAGACGTGTCACTCGTATAGTTTTGAATAGGGAAATCTGTAACGGTCAATATGGCGAATGAAGCCCCGCCTACTAGTACAGCAGCCAATCAGTAATCGCTATAGATTGACATTTCTCCAGGGGAAAAGCTCGGACCAGACGTGTGCTTTTACAACAGTTTGGTGGTCAACAAACGCACTTGAATCTTAGCAAATACTTGTTTGACAGACATAGTAAATCTGTATTTTTAAATGAACCCACTACACTTGAAAACAAAAGTTTTTTGGTTTTGTAATCTGTATGAAACAAAAGGCAAGGTACAGTCCGTCCTGTCAAACGACAGCAATTACGACAGCCCACAAACTTGTAAACAAAGAGTCGCTGTCATTTCTGAAGGAGATTTGCCATCAAGACTAAGTTGTGAATTACTTCAGAGGAGCAGCGTGATCTGATGAGGCATTATTCAGAGAATGATAATGTGTAAAACAGCCATAAATGAGGTGATGTCATGATCTCGTTTTAGAGTGTGTTCACACTTGGCAAGTTTAGTCTGATTAAAACATCTAATTGTTCTGTTAATGTGGTTCAATTGAAAAATATGAATGCTGGCATCTAAGCCACACAAGCAGATTTAGATCTCTGAAAAGAAATATCTTGGTAAACTTAGTGGTTTTACTATACAAGAACACAACATGAACAAAAGAGTGAACCAAATTCATAAAATGCGGCTATTTACAGGGCACAATTTATTCACTGACTTTGCCATGTCACTCAAAATTGAGCTTAGGTGCATCCTGGAGTTGACCGGACATGATTTGGAACGGCACATACCTGTTGCCACAGTTAACAATGCATGTAAGAGCGTAAATCAAGCTATGAAATCCAAAGAAGTCCTCAGACTTCTAGAAAAAAATTCTGCACCACTAAAGTTCCCAATGGAAACAGTGGCCTCCATCACCCATAAATGAACCAGGACTCTTTCAATAGGCAGCCGCCTGGCTAATCTGAGCGATTGGGAAAGAACACTACACTTTTCCATTCATACCCAGCTCGTGCAACAAATTTAACATGTCGCTGCATTCCAAAGTTCAAGTTTGGTTATCTCTGACCTGTGAAATCGTATGACAAATGTGTGAGACCAACAGCGGACCAAAACGTGACCCATTTCAGGGTTTCTGCAGATTTCTTCAAATCAATTTAAGACTTTAAGACCCTTTTAAGATTATTATGAAGGAAATTTTAGAGTTATACAGGGCTAAACACTAAGGATTTTTTCCCAGTAACTTCTATAAATAGTTTTTGTATTAATGGAAGATCATGTAAAGGGATGTGTTGCTTTAGTTTTCTTTCTAGGTAATTTAATTTGGAGAATTTGCTGTAAAAATGTCTAACAGCTGTTGTAAATTGTATCTCTTTGCAATAAAAAGTTAAATGAGATGGATTATACTGTAGGTGATTGGGTAGCTTTACTCGGACATAGGGAAATTAAAACCTGTTTAAAATGATTTAAAACCTACAACACAATGTTTTAGTGAATTTAAGACTTTTTAAGGCCTAAAATTTTGTTTTCGAAATCTAAGACATTTTAAGATTTTTTAAAAAACCCCACGAATACCCTGGATATGTACAGAAATGTAAAATATGGAGCAACTGCTCATTTTATCAGTGTCGCATCATATTGTTTTATCCCGTGTATGTTTTTCAGCGGCATGAACTGAGAGACTTGTCAGGATTGAGGGAAAGTTTAATGCAGCAATGTACTTGATGTACAATGTCCAAAAAAACCTACTCTGGAGTTCATCTTTTAACTAGACAATGATCACAGCCAAAAAACAAAGAAGTGGCTATAAGACAATTTGATGGCACTTGAGCAGTACTGCAAAGAAGAATGAGAGAATGTACCCAAAAATAGCTGTGCCAAGCTCGTAGCATTGGACTCAAAATACTTGAGGCTGTAACTGGTGCCAAAACTGCTTCAACGAAGTATTGAGCAAAATTTGTGAATACTTATGTAATTTTTTTAAACAATTTCAAACAAACTTTTTCATGTTGCAGGGTTTCTGCAGGTTTTACAAAGTCACATTTAAGACTTTTTAAGACCTTTTAAGAACATCAAGAATTACATTTTAGACTTATATACGGCTTAATGCTTAAGGATTTTTTAAATGGACCAGAAGATTTTTTTATTTTTTTTACTTTCCACATCAAAAAACTAATAAGTTATTACTTAGCCACAAAACTCTTTAAAAATAAAAACTTAAGTAAACTAAATGTATGCACAACAAACTGTTATAGTATTAATTATAGTGTTTAGTTTTTATTGATATGTATTGTTGGTGATTGGACATGTGTTGAATAGATTGGGTAGCTTTAGATAAACAAAAGAAAATTAAGACCTGTTTAAAATGATCTACAAGACAACATTTCTGTGCATTTAAGACTTTAAGATTAGTTTTTGAAATTTAAGACATTTAAGACCCCGTGGACACCCTCATGTTGTAGTTTAATGGCATTGCTGAATTATTTAAAAAATAATGAATTTAGTTCATTTTGGAATAAGGCTGCAACCTAACAAAATGTGGAAAAAGAGAAGAAATGTGAATACTTGAGATCCATCAATCAGAGAAATTCCACATTCTGAATCAATTTTTGACTTACTGAAGTTAATGCAGAATATCTCATGTTATTCTGTGGATGCTTGGCCAATCCCAATGCACCTGTACTGCTTAGTACAATATTTTGTCTGTTGGTACACCTGTCCTCTCTTTTCAGTGTCTGTAGCCTCTGGTAATTTTCCATTTATAGACTTTGCAATAAAAACCATTATAACAGAATAAATAATTTGCAAAGCAGTTTGTGCAGATTTGGTACAGAAATCAGCTGAAATTAATCAGTGTCTCTCTAGATCTGTGGTTTTATTAGGACTTTTAAATTTGAGTGAAACTATATAGAGTTTTATTATTATTTGACATATTTATTACATGTACATGTCATTTATACAATCTGTAAATGTTCAACCAAAATAGTTATTGGGCCAGTAAGTAATTTTACAAAAATGTAAACAATTTCTAACAACTAAAGAAAAAAATGCTTCTATTTATTTCCAGTAATGTATCTATCAGTGTTTCCTCTAGGATTTTTTCCAGCTGAGGCGGCAAGACTGGTAGACACAGATCTACCAACTACCTATGGCAATAATGGTGTTATTTCAATCACAAATGTCATAATCGCAGTATTACAAGTCAAGATCAAATTCGTGTAATACGAGCATGCAAATCTCTTTGCTTGCGCGCCAATTGCCTCTGTTCGTGCACAAAACTTCTTGCACGCCCTCAAATATACTCTGCTCAAGTGCAGATTTGCTTGTGCATGCTCAAATAAACGCTGCTGAAGTGTGATTTAGTGCGTTTATGTAACAAGTATGTCTCCAACATTTATTAGATTTGCTACGAACATTTATAATTCCGTCCAATAGACCTACAGAGTGGCATTAATGCGTCCTGAAGTAAAGTGAAACGGCTATAAACTCCAGCAAGATAGTCATTGTGTGCAGAGCCATAGGCTATAAAGTATTATTATGGAAACTGTGTTCATCTTAACTGAAAACTACGTCGTGTTTGCTGGCCTCACGCATCACGCACCTGTCAGTCAGTCAGTCAGCATGTCACTTTAAAGGGTTGAACAAATAACGCACAGCACTACGATTACAGAAAAGTTTGCGCTGTTATAATTCACTTACCTTTTAATACGTTTTGGTGCAATTATAACCCGCTAATAAAAAAAAAATGACTGAATGTTTTTGAATGAGAAGCTGTTATGCAGCCGTGGCGGGATGAATTTTGGTGTGGCGCCCCGCCATGGAAGAATGAATGTAGCGGAAACCATGGATATATATACATACATATATATACATATATATACATATATATATATATATATATATATATATATATATATATATATATATATATATATATATACAGGCAGTGCAGAATTATTAAGCAAATGAGTATTTTGACCACATCATCCTCTTTATTCATGTTGTCTTACTCCAAGCTGTATAGGCTCGAAAGCCTACTACCAATTAAGCATATTAGGTGATGTGCATCTCTGTAATGAGAAGGGGTGTGGTCTAATGACATCAACACCCTATATCAGGTGTGCATAATTATTAGGCAACTTCCTTTCCTTTGGCAAAATGGGTCAAAAGAAGGACTTGACAGGCTCCGAAAACTAAAATATAGTGAGATATCTTGCAGAGGGATGCAGCACTCTTAAAATTGCCAAGCTTCTGAAGCGTGATCATTGAACAATCAAGCGTTTCATTCAAAATACTCAACAGGGTCGCAAGAAGCGTGTGGAAAAACCAAACCAAAAACCAAGGCGCAAAATAACTGCCCATGAACTGAGAAAAGTCAAGCGTGCAGCTGCCAAGATGCCATTTGCCACCAGTTTTGCCATATTTCAGAGCTGCAACATCACTGGAGTACCCAAAAGCACAAGGTGTGCAATACTCAGAGACATGGCCAAGGTAAGAAAGGCTGAAAAACGACCACCTCTGAACAAGACACACAAGCTAAAACGTCAAGACTGGGCCAAGAAATATCTCAAGACTGATTTTTCTAAGGTTTTATGGACTGATGAAATGAGAGTGAGTCTTGATGGGCCAGATGGATGGGCCCGTGGCTGGATCGGTAAAGGGCAGAGAGCTTCAGTCTGACTCAGACGCCAGCAAGGTGGAGGTGGAGTACTGGTTTGGGCTGGTATCATCAAAGATGAGCTTGTGGGACCTTTTCGGGTTGAGGATGAACTCCCAGTCCTACTGCCAGTTTCTGGAAGACACCATCTTCAAGCAGTGGTACAGGAAGAAGTCTGCATCCTTCAAGAAAAACATGATTTTCATGCAGGACAATGCTCCATCACACGCGTCCAAGTACTCCACAGCGTGGCTGGCAAGAAAGGGTCTAAAAGAAGAAAAACTAATGACATGGCCTCCTTGTTCACCTGATTTGAACCCCATAGAGAACCTGTGGTCCATCATCAAATGTGAGATTTACAAGGAGGGAAAACAGTACACCTCTCTGAACAGTGTCTGGGAGGCTGTGGTTGCTGCTGCACGCAATGTTGATGGTGAACAGATCAAAACACTGACAGAATCTGTGAATGGCAGGCTTTTGAGTGTCCTTGCAAAGAAAGGTGGCTATATTGGTCACTGATTTGTTTTTGTTTTGTTTTTGAATGTCAGAAATGTATATTTGTGAATGTTGAGATGTTATATTGGTTTCACTGGTGAAAATAAATAATTGAAATAGGTATATATTTGTTTTTTGTTAAGTTGCCTAATAATTCTGCACAGTAATAGTCACCTGCACACACAGATATCCTCCTAAAATAGCTAAAACTAAAAACTACTTCCAAAAATATTCAGCTTTGATATTAATGAGTTTTTTGGGTTCATTGAGAACATGGTTGTTGTTCAATAAAAAATTTATCCTCAAAAATACAACTTGCCTAATAATTCTGCACTCCCTGTTGTGTAATATATATACAGTATATACACACATGCATTCACCAGTCACTTTATTAGGTATATATATACAGGGAGTGCAGAATTATTAGGCAAGTTGTATTTTTGAGGATAAATTTTTTATTGAACAACAACCATGTTCTCAATGAACCCAAAAAACTCATTAATATCAAAGCTGAATATTTTTGGAAGTAGTTTTTAGTTTGTTTTTAGTTTTAGCTATTTTAGGAGGATATCTGTGTGTGCAGGTGACTATTACTGTGCATAATTATTAAGCAACTTAACAAAAAACAAATATATATATATATATATATATATATATATATATATATATATATATATATATATATATATATATATATATATATATATATATATATATATATATATATATATATATATATATATAATTATTCTTACGACTGTCTATTTGACAAAGTCAGCATGCTCCTTACCATTAATTCCTCCTCCATGCCTCTCAAAACAACATCATCCTGCTCAAGGTTTTGTATTTCACTCAAGAGGACTTGTTTAACTTTCTCCAACCTCTGAGAGCTATAGAGGGTAAGATAAAGAAAGAAATGCAGGTAAATATCAGACCTGTTTTAGAGCAAAAACCTTTTCTTTTTCAAAGGTCATGTCTAACCTGTACTGGTGTACTTTTACATGGACAGAGGACATGTGCTGCTGTAAGGTCTTCAAAGACTGACTGGTGTAAAGATCCATCATCCTGCCCCGATTCTGATGAGAGCAAAGACAAGTTATTATAAAAGCCTAATGAACAGTGGCTGAGTACTTTAGGTTTTTTATTTGAGGAAGTGAATCCTCAAACAGTTGCTTGATGGGGCTGGTATGTTAAGTCAGGGCTGATTTAGTGTGAAAAGAGAGATGACAAGCACCTTGATCTTGCTCTTAAGGTCTGAGCTGAACTGATGGCAGATAAAGCGCACCTCCTGAGCAGGCTGTGTCAGGTCTATGTCTGCCTCCACACTGACATGCCTGCAACTGGACCTCGTACAAGATGACAGAGTCTCCACTTCCTCAGCTGCAGGGAAACAGACATACATACTCGTGAGTCCCACTTCAGCAAGTTCACAAGCACACACACCCACCTGGTATACTACAGCTTGGCTTTCAAAATCATTTAGATTTCTCATGGAATTTTTTGTCCAATAAACTTTGGTTCCTATGGAACCAGATCAGTCTCAAAAATAATACGGTGAATCTCTCTTGATCAAACGCAGATTTGAATGATTAATAAACATACGCAAATCATTATCATACATATAGCATGGGTCTGAATTCAGATCATAATCTTTTTGTGCAGCTATACACTGAATATGCATTAATGCAGGCTAAATAAACAGTGACAGAAAACACCTTTAATTAATAACCTAAGAAAGCATTTAGGTCCCACCACAACTTTTTCTGTCATCATTATATTTTACAGGGAAGCCAAAATGCTTTATTTGACATGATTTGAATGGCTCGGGAGGCGATCTCTCTGAGATCATTATGAATGTTGAATTAACCTACAAGTTCAAAAAAAGATATTAATCCACGTGTAACGTGCGTTCAGAACTGAGGGTTGTGATCCATACAGATCACAAATCAACCGTGATCCATTACACCCCTAATTTATAGCATCTGTATATCAATTTTAGCCCCATTTTTGAGCCCATAAACTTACTGGATATAGTTGGTTCCTTGGTCCTGTTAGTCAGGCCTCTCTGGTAACTTTTGTTTCTTCTCTCGTTCTCTGCAACTATATCCTCCTCCTCTTCCTCTTCTTCTTCCTCTGAGCTGCTCTGATCCTTCATCAGTGGTTTGCTATTGGGACCTGAGGCACACCAAAAAAAAGCTTATTCAGATTCACCAGGAACAAGTGAACAGATTCTCCAGATAAGTGAAAATTGGGATTAATCTGTCTGGAGACCAGCTGGTAATGACATCATATATAAAGTATCATCATAGCTGTTACTGTGAGCACTTAACACATTTGTGACAAAAATAAGTGTGTGCAAACTTTGAAACATTTTGGCAAATGTGTGATTTAAAAGTCCCTGCAAGTTAATAAAAGTAAAGATCTTGTTAATGTCTCCTTGTGTCCCTTTTAAAGGAAAAATACAATAAAATACTTTTTTAATTCTTAATGCACACCTGGAGGACCAGGACATACACACATACACTACAGCCAATTTAGCTTACCTAATTCACCTACAGTACATGTCTTTGGACTATGGGGGAAATCAGACCACCCGGAGGAATCCCACGCGCACACGGGGTGAACATGCAAACTCCATACTCAACTGACGCAGCTGAGGACTAGTCAACTACGCAAAATAAAAATATTCAAATAACCTAAATCATGACTGATTTAACAGCACAAGCTAAAATAAAAGGTTTTAAAAAATGATGCATTATTTTTATAAAGTATCTGGCCGGAAACTACATTTTTACCTCAGACCTTGCTTGCGTATTCTTTATGCCAGTTGTGACAAGATCAAAAATGACCATGCATAACATAAGCAAAGATTTCTACTGAAAAAAGTTGTCCATTTCTCAAAAATGAAGATCCACTTCAGTGGTGGTGTGGGATGACCATGTGCTTTCTGATTCTTTATTGCCTTATTGTTATCTCTGCATGGTCCTTCAGTTCCACAAAGCGCACTTTTTCATGTACAGGAATAATTCTTGATCGCCTCAGGTCCTATCTTACACTAGATCATTCATTTATTCATTCATTCATTTTCTTTTCGGCTTAGTCCCTTTATTAATCTGGGGTCACCACAGTGAAATGAACCGCCAACTTATCCAGCATATGTTTTTACAGCGGATGCCCTTCCAGCTGCAACCCATCTCTGCGAAACATCCATACACACTCATTCACACACATACACTATGGACAATTTTTAGCTTACCCAATTCACCTATGTCTTTGGACTATGAGGGAAACCAGAGCACCCGGAGAAAACCCACGCGAACACGGGGAGAACAAACTCCACACAGAAATGCCAACTAACCCAGCCGAGGCTCGAACCAGCGTATGTAACATGTTAATTTCACTAAACAAAAACGCATGGATTGAGTCAATTAAATTGTCATTGTTCCATTCTATTGTTTTAGATCAGGGGTGCTCAACCCTATTCCTGGCGATCGACCTTCCTGCAGTTTTCAGTTGCAGCCCTTATCAAACACACCTGCCTGTAATTATCAAGTGCTCCTCACATCCTAAATAATTGGTTCAGGTGTGTTTGATCAGGGTTGGAGCTGAAATCAGCTGGAAGGTCGATCGCCAGGAACAGGGTTGAGCACCCCTGTTTTAGATGATACTACCTATCAAGTATGTTTTATAAAGTCCTTTTAATGCTATTTCTTTTTAAACAGTTTTATTTTTTGTATCATCTATTGAGTTTTTTTAATTTTTTAGACTAGTTGAATACAAAACCATTTAAACAATATTTTAATTAGTCATAGCACACATCCCTAATAGACACAAGCATTTAAATATTTAGGAGAAAATTATCAATTGAGCAGAGCTAAAATTCTCTTTTGGTGACTTTTGCGTCTCTCTAGAATTGGTAGATTTTTTTGTACAATATCAAGGTGGTTTATCAGTTACCGTTAAAAATTTAATTCCCTATAGAGAAATTGAATGTAGTTTTTTTAACCTGATTGTTGCTTTCTATAAAACATCAAATACAGCAGGGGTGACCAACCCTGTTGCTGGAGAGCAACCTTCCTGCTGAATTCCGCTCCAACCGTGGTCAAACACACCAGAACCAATTAATTAAGAGCTGAAGCTTGATAATTACTGACAGGTGTGTTTGGTCAAAGTTGCAACTAAAATCTCCAGGAAGGTGGTTGGTGACCCGTGAAATACAGTGTTTCCATAAGAAAAAAAAAACTTTGAGGCGACACGATGGCGCAGTGGGTAGCACTGTCGCTTCATACCAAAAAGGTTGCTTGGTTCGATCCCCAGCTGGGTCAGTTAGCATTTCTGTGTGGAGTTTGCATGTTCTCCCGTGTTCACGTGGGTTTCCTCCGGGTGCTCCGGTTTCCCCCACAGTCCAAAGACATGCGCTATAGGTGAATTGAATAAACTGAATTGGCCGTAATGTATGTATAGATGTGAACGCAAGAGTGTATGGGTGTCTCCCAAATCTGGGTTGTGGCTGGAGGGGCATCTGCTGCATAAAACACATGCTGGATAAGTTGGCGGTTCATTTCGCTGTGGCGACCCCAGATTAATGAAGGGACTAAGCCAAAAAGAAAATGAATGAAAGAAAAACTTTAGGCAGATAATTAGTTGTAGGTATGACATAACCCTTTTTAAAAAGTGATAAATACCCTTACTAGGAGTCCAGTATTTATCAGTAGGCACAAACAACTTCCTTGGCTTCATTTTCAGGGCAAGCTGAGAAGGAGAAGGAGCCTTATTTTCTTTGTCCTCCTCACTGTCCTCATCGTCATCTGGGTGGCATGGGATGATATGTGTGTGGATGACTGATGGACCTGATTGACATTTAATACAAGAATATATAAGATGCTTATTTGTGTACATTACCAAATGCATATACAAAACCACACAGTATTTAAAAACCCAATCACCTGACTTAAATTCTGCTCTCTCATCTTTACTTCCTTTCTGGCATACTGGTGTTTTCTATAAATCAAGAATTTGATGTTGTGTTGCTGAAATATATTACTACCAAAAGTATAATTGTACTCAGAAGTAAACAGTTAAACTTGTACCTCTAGCTTAGTAAGTGCAGATGTCATGTTGCTCACAGATTTGTGTGAAGTCTGGCTAATTGTCAGAGAAATGACAGACCTCCTTTCAAAAGATTCTGGGCTGGTGTTGTTCTTGACAGCTCTCCTGTCCTGGAGGTCTGGAGAGTTTAGGGTCTCCTTGATGGTGAGTGGCTGACTTTGGGACAGTACTGAATGAACAGGACTCAGCTCAACCTGCAGGAGTGAGACAGAGAACAGGTGTGCTTGATAGATTTCTTCAGTGAGGTAATAAAGACGACATAAATGTGACTTGTTTAATGAGACAAACAAGTTAAGTTTAAAATTTACAATCTTTAAAATTTACAAATTTAAAATTTATCTTTTACAGAAATGTTCAAACAACATTTTTTATATTTAAATATGTATATACAAATAATTTGTGCTGTCAAATGGTTAATCGTGCTTAGTCACATCCAAAATAAAAGTTTGTATTTACATAATATATGTGTAATATATATACAGTATATACACACATACATTCACCAGTCACTTTATTAGGTACACCTTACTAGTACCGAGTTGGACCCCCATTTGCCTTCAGAACTGCCTTAATCCTTCATGCCATAGATACAAGGTTCTGGAAATATTCCTCAGAGATCGTGGTCCACATTGACATGATAGCATCATGCAGTTGTGCAAATTTGTCAGCTGCATATCCATGATGTGAATGTCCCGTTTCACCACATCCCAATGGTGCTCTATTGGATTGTGATCTGGTGACTGTGGAGGCCATTTCAGTACAGTGAACTCATTGTCATGTTCAAGAAACATGTCTGAGATTATTTGAGCATTATGACATGGCCCGTTATTCTGCTGGAAGTAGCCATCAGAAGATGGGTACACTGTGGTCATAAAGCGATGGACATGGTCAGCAACAATCCTCAGGTAGGCTGTGGCATTGACACGATGCTCAATTGGTACTAATGGCCCAAAGTGTCCCAAGAAAATATCCCCCACACCGTTACACCACCACCAAACCAACCTCAACCGTTGATACAAGGCAGGATGGATCCATGCTTTCATGTTGTTGATGCCAAATTCTGACCCTACCATCCGAATGTTGCAGCAGAAATCGAGGCTCACTAGAGCAGGCAACGTTTTTCCAATCTTCTATTGTCCAATATTGGTGAGCCTGTGCGAATTGTAGCCTCAGTTTCCTGTTCTTAGTTGACAAGAGTGGCACCCGATGTGGTCTTCTGCTGCTGTAGCCCATCCACCTCAAAGTTGAATGTGTTGTGCATTCAGAGATGCTCTTGTGCATACCTCGGTTGTAACAATTGGTTATTTGAGTTACTTTTGCCTTTTTATCAGCTCAAACCAGTCTGGCCATTCTCCTCTGAACTTTGGCATCAACAAGGCATTTGCGCCCACAGAACTGCCGCTCAATGGATATTTTCGGACCATTCTCTGTAAACCCTAGAAATGGTTGTGCCTAAAAATCCCAGTAGATCAGCAGTTTCTAAAATACTCAGACCAGCCCATCTGGCACCAACAACCATGCTACATTTAAAGTCACTTAAATCACTTTTATTTCCCATTCTGATGTTCAGTTTGAACTGCAGCAGATCGTCTTGACCATGTCTACATGCCTAAATGCATTGAGTTGCTGCCATGTGATTGGCTGATTAGAAATTTTGCGGTTACGAGCAGTTGGACAGGTGTACCTAATAAAGTGGTCGGTGAGTGTACACACAAAACATATGCACAGTACAAATATATATTATGTTAATTGAAATAGGGGGACAGGACCAGACGTGAGTATTACTTGCTATTTCCATAAAAATGATTTAGATAGCAGCCCTACAGATGTATTCCTGTTTACCTGAGCAGCAGGTAGACTCTTCTTAGAGCCTCTTGAGGTTATGGAAACAGGTGTTATGGAGAGAGGAGGAGGTATTACAGCACTTTTACTCCCTGGTGTTTTACATAAAGAAGAGGTTTGTATCGCTTTGAGAGGAATGAGAGGCTCCAGCGGAGGCGAGTCTGCTTCAATTGGAGAGATGGACAGAGAGCGTAGAGGTGTAGCATTGGATCGCCGGTTGGTTGCGAGTTTTTCATCCGCTACAGAGACAAATAAGAAGCAAATTACACAAGCTTCAGGCATTTATACTAGGCTTTCCATTTAGTGTGATTAAGTATTAGAACAATTATTGATTTATGTGTAAATTCGTAGAAATAAAATAACTAATTTAGGCCAGTTTCATTCTTACATCTCATCTTCTCAATAGAGGGTGGCGAGGCAAATGTGGAAGATAATCTTGCAGCCCAGGTTTCTTTCTGCCTGGCCCATGAGGTCTTGTTCACTGTGAGACGCTCAGGACTAGACATCTTCTTGCCTTTATCATTCGTCTGAATTTGTTGAATCTCTGCAAAGGCTGCCATTTTTCGTCCATTCTTCTCATGCTGTTTGGTTGTGTCCACCGAAGGTTTCTGTCTCCTTTTTTCTTGTGCTGCGGTTTGAGCTGAAACAATCTCCTGAGGCGTTGCTGGTCGCACCACTGCCTTTTTCTGTTTGAAGAGAAACAAGGCTTAAACCACATCAGGAATGCTATCATTAGTCTATCCTGACTCTAAACGCCTTCAATAAAGGCAATTACATTAATGAAGAAGCCCTAAATGAACTGTGCCGAAAGAACAATCACATGCCTTAGGGGGAGGTGCATTTTCGCTCTCTGACTGGCTGGACTGGTTGTCTGAGTCAGGCGGCTCTCTGTAGGTTTTGGTCAAGGCTGCAGCTCTTTGAGGTCTTCCTGTGGTTTTCTTATTATTGATGCTTGGCTGCCATTTATCCTCTTGTTCGGCCATTTTCTTCTGCCTCTTCTGTTCAATTCAAAGAAAAATAAATGATTACTACTAATAAGCATAAAATACACACAATACTGCAGATTCAAAAAAAGTGTAATCAGCTTATGTATGGGGGTATATAATAGAAACAGAATTGCTATTTTAAAAGAAATGAGTGCATTTTACAGTGCAGATTCACTCTGATATTCACAAGACTCCAAGCTAAGCTAAGCTGCAAAAACACCCATTCAGCTTATAATGTGATAAACATGAACATATTACCATGGATATTTACAAATAAACACCCATTTTTGTCAGTCTGATGAGGCCATTTTTAACATTTCACATGTAAAAAGAAAGGTTTCTTATTGGTAGCGTAGTTAGGGTGAACTTTTCAGTTTTTTTGGGTGCAAATATTACAAAAGTGGAAAAAAATGAGCAACATTTATGAAAATTTAAAGATGTAATCAGTGAAATGACAGCATACTTATTCTTACCCGCTTTGGCTTGGTCTGTTCTTTCACTGGCTTTGGTGCAGGCACAGGTGTATATGGTGATTTAACTGAAATAAATCAATAACTAGTTTGGTATTCAAGTCAAACAGAAGACATCTATCTTTACTGTGAAATATGACAACCAATGCCAGATTGCATAAAACACCTCAAGAGTAGTTTTCTTATGCTCCCCATAAATTTAAGGTTGTTGTATTAAATAACCCCTAAATGTTACTTAAGGGTTTCTATAAGTGAAACAAATTTTCCTTAAATGTTTTTTCCCCCTTAAGTAAACCTCTAAGTGTTGCATAAAGCACTGTCACTGCCTTAAATTTAGTCTAAGCTTGGGAAAACTGTACCTTAACAGTTTCACAAACACGAATAATGATGAAAAACTGCTGCTAAACTGTTAAAGTTTTGCCAAGTTGTTTTTAATATATTTTTCTGTGCTGCATCCTTTAAAACAGGGGTGTCCAAACTCGGTCCTGGAGGGCCAATATCCTGCTGAGTTTAGCTCCAACCTGCTTCAACACACCTGCCAGGAAGTTTCTAGTATATCTATTAAAAGCTTGATTAGCTGGTTCAGGTGTGTTTGATTAGGGTTGATGTTATGCTGCGGTCACACTAGAGTTTGTGCGTGACGAAATTCTGTAGTTCGGCGCTGCGAAAAGGGGCGGGATTAAACAAGATGATTAGACATTTAAAAAAAGTGAGTGATCGGTCCATGTTTTAATTTCTGTCCAGAGCAGCACGGTGGCGCAGTGGGTAGCACAATCACCTCACAGCAAGAAGGTCGCTGGTTCAAGCCTTGGCTGGGTCAGTTGGCATTTCTGTGCAGAGTTTGCATGTTCTCCCCGTGTTGGCGATCCTCCGGGTGCTCCGGTTTCTCCCACAATTCCAAAAAACATGTGGTATAGGTGAATTGAATAGGCTAAATTCTCCGTAGTGTATGTGTGTGAATGAGTGTGTATGGATGTTTCCCAGTGATGGGTTGCAGCTAGAAGGGCATACACTGCGTAAAACATATGCTGAATAAGTTGGCAGTTCTTTCCGCTGTGGCGATTCCAGATTATTAAAGGGACTAAGCCGAAAAGAAAATGAATGAATGAACCTGTGGTACCGGTACGGTACGGTTCGGTTCGCTACGCTTTTATGGCCGTTTCCACTGTCAAAAGGCGCACCGAACCAAACCGTATCGTACCACTTTTCCGGTACCCTTTCGAAAGGGTACCAAACACGAGAAAGGGTACCAAAAGGTGAAGCTAGACGCGCAACTAAACCCTATTGGTTTACAGAGATACGTCATTCAATCACGCAACAAGCCAGAATGAAAACAAAGGCACCACCATGTTTTTAATACACAGCCGAGAGATTACGGCATTATATAAACATATAATAACGAGCCACGGTCGACCCGGGCTCAAATGAACCATGTCGTCGACTTGATGAACAGCCACAATGCCAAAAAGAAGAGCAGATTTCACCCTGTGCCCCGTAGTTTTTTACGAGCCAGTCTGAAGCGGGAGCAGTTTCGATTTCTTGCTTGTGCTCGGCGCGCGTCTATATTTGTCTATAAACGTGCGCTTGATTATTGACGTGCTTTTGAAACCCGATCCTGTCAGGTTGTTTTAAACCTAAATAAGGACTAAATGTCTGCTGTGTGTAGTTTGTTCTGTAATTGGTAACATATCGGAGACTGTAAGGGTCTGTATGTGCTCATATATGTTGCATTTATTTATTTTTATATAATTGCAGACGTTACAGTAGGCTATTTCGCACTGTCATTGATGTGCAGTTATAATCAAATCATATTCATAGAAAAGTTAGTAATAAACATTTATACAAAAGTATTTATGTATAAAGCGTCTGTTTTGTGAGAAGTCCTTCTCATATGATATGTGAGCGACCCGTACAGCTTTACTGTAGACATTTTATTGAGCGAAAATGAGTTGACTGAAACTTTCTGTCTTACACCACGCCCACCTAAAGAGTACGTTTGGTACCCTTTTAGCAGTGGAAACGCAAGCCTGATAAAGGTGACCCGTACCGACCCATACCGTACTAGTCAGTGGAAACGAGCCATTAATGTTCTGAAAGACTTAATGATTTCTCTTACCTAGGAAAGCTGTTTAAGGGATTATATGCAACTCCCTTAAAGTATTCTCTTAGGTGAGAGGAAATTAACCCTTACGTGTCATACTTAACGAAAAAACTTAAGGTGCTTTATGCAACCAGACACAGAGTTCTTGTTCTTTCTTTTAATTAAATAGAGATAGATGTAGTTTACATGTAGAGTCAGCTGGTGGAAAGGTGGCTTTAACCGGCTGCCTGCTGTAGTCTGCCACTTTAGGCTTGGGTTTCCTGTTGGCTGATTTTAACCAGCTAATATCTGTCATATTGTCTGTGTCCGTATCACTGAACAGGTATTTCTTCGCATTTGCTTTAGTTCCCTAGAATGTAACAAGCACAATCATATGAAATGTGCATTTTTGGATAGGCATACTGTATGTGAAATCACCATTTAGAAATGTGAAACCTTTGGTAACTCAGGCCTTTTAGCAGAGTTGGTGCGATTCAGAGAAATACTTAGTTCACTGAAAAGAGAAACGTAGGATAAAAGAACTACACTGTTATGTTCAACTGTTAAACACTAGAGGGAGCTGTTCTGTACAATTACCTGCTTTCCCTTCTGGATGCATCAGAAGATTTCTGTCTCTAAAGAGGAAAACAATCAAGAGCTATTGACAGTTATCATCATTTAAATATAATGCATTTACCACACTTACCACACAAATTTTTGGTGTGTCTTCTGTAAAAGCATAAATATCCCTGAAACACCACAAAAAATAATTATTAACAGCACTTTTTAAACAAATAATGCCTATTTTAGAAGAAAAACATCACTAAAACACAATACTCAATCTGCTGTAATGGCTTTTTAGATTTTTCATCTGTTTTAGGCAAGCTTGATCTCTTTGCAGCAGTTTTCTCCTATTAAACAGGCCAAAAAAACAAACAAACAAAAAACGTAGCATGACATTTGTACAACTGAATATACCCGAACCTGCATTACAAACATGACTGTGTAAATGTGGCTTACAGTGGAGGATGGACCACAGCTCTTGTTGAACGGATATCTAAAAGTGAAGATAAATATGTGATTGCATGTGAGGCACAGAGGTAATCGTCAGTGATGAATGAAAACACAGTCCTTGTCACCTGTTTGTAGATGCAGCATTAAACGTAGGGGATGCTGCTTTGGCACCTTTCTTGTAATGTCTGGATATCATCTTCACCATACTGTCTGCTGCATCTGTCATCTTCAGAACATCAACAACAAAGGCACAGTTTAATATAATAAACCACCCTCAACATCCAGTCACAACGCACTGACGTGACACGTCTACTCCGGCCAATCAAAGCATTCAGATGCAATCACATCTCTGCTGTTTATGAAAATAATGATAAAATTATGATAAACTGCTGTGAGTTTACCTGCAAGCTCTGCGTTCAGCTGTGGCATGCGTGCATGCAAAGAGTAGTGAGATAAGCCAACTAGTGAGTCAGATTTCGGTGCAATAACCATAGTCTTTCATTTCAAAGAGTGGCTCGTAAGCTGCAGGATACACACAAATGAACCTCTCCACATGCCAAAATGTATTCCTCCACATCTCTTTATCAGTTGTTGGCAATACTTTTGCACATATCCACAGAATTCACCGCACAGACCTCTGTGTAATTTAGTCAAATGTGTAAACTTTTTAGCTGCAGGTAATGTTACAGAGTATATGCAGGAATCCTAAAGGAAATTTCAATACCTTTTTAAAGACCTTCTCAGAACCTCATCGCCACTTTAATTTCTATTCAGTATCAAAGCTTTAACTTATTAAACAGTTGCTAATAAACAGTTGTAGTTAAATAAATGAATGGAGCACAACCGTGCAACAGAACTTAGATAAGCTCGGAAGAAACAAAGCTTGAAAGATTAAATTACACAGTTGTTTTCAGCGACAGGTTTCAGCCACTGTTTAAACTCGTCTTTCTCCAACCAGGAGTATGTAAACTTTCATTATCTCATTTTGCTGTCTGTTTGTTCTATGGCAGGGCTATCCAATTAGTTGGTCATGGGGGCCAGTTCATAAAAAGCATCCCAAATGATGGGCCGGAGAGATATGACTTGCAATATGAGTGATGACACAACAGCATATAAGAGCCCATATTCTGTATTTTTACTCCTTAAGACACCCAAGTAGTATTTTTCTACATTAAAATGTTAATATATTGTATTTTGAAACTACATAATATCACTGTATTGTACAAGGCTTTTTTTTTTTTTTTTTTACAAACATTTAAATGTTGTATTTCAAAGCATAACAAAAGCAGTGCATTGCTTAAGTTCTTCTACATTCAGACACATTCATATGTTATGTTTTGAACTGCATAACAATTAGGGATGCAACCATTATACGTATAGTCTGAAGAATAATTATGGTTTGATGGTTATCACGTCTAATGTAAATTTAAGCGTTATATTAGGTAAGTATTTAAATGAACTGTTGTTATCATCTGTGTTCATACATACATAATCATTTAAATAATTTGTAATAATTCGTCAAACTTATCTTTTGTTTACATTGCACTGAAAGCCACGCACAGCTCTCACCGCTACAGCGTGCGCATGCATATAGGCATATATTCTAATATTGGAAATAACGAACTTGCGCGCGAAAAAGACGCGATATGTGATATAAGCTCGGAACTTTAAACTAGCGCACAGGTGGCATAACTTTAGCTGCAGCAGTTTTGTTCAGTGCAACAGAAACGCGGCATTGAGAAGCCTTTAAGCTTAAGTATCCAAATGTTTTCGGCTGCTCGCACCACTTACTCACTTAATGGCAGGTGACTCACGCTCTGCAGAGCCTTCAACAGCAGCTTGTGCTGTACAGAGGCAAACAGAGGCACGTCACTTTATAACTATAGCGGCCGTTTTTTCGACGGAACTTAATTTATTTTTGATGACTTGGTCACACTATTTGGAGGGCCGGAACAAATTGCCTCGCGGGCCGTCAATTGAATAACAATTGAACAAAAACTTGGACAACACATGAAGAAAATTTAAGACCTCGTAAAAACGGGATTAAGCCTTTCTAACTCCTTTTAAGGGCCTTAATTTTCTCATAATTGATTTATCAACTTTTGATACTTTTTAAGGCCCCGCGGACACCCTGTGTAGCGCCTCTGCCTTCAGATGCTAGTGACAACATTTTTCACAGATAGTTACAGTATAGCTCCGATAGTATTTTGGTTTGTCTCTGGAACAAAAGCATGAATACTAAAGTTCTAAATAAAAGTGAAACCATCAACAAATGCCGAATTCAGACTGCAGGATTTACAAAGTAGTCGTGTCACGGATGTTTTCACACTGCATGACTATCTGAGGTAGCGTTCCGTAAGTGCTTTGTTTACACTGAAAGATGTATCGGCGACAGGCTGGTTCACACTGCATGACTTTAAAATAGGAAGAATCGCCGACAACTTTGTCCAAACTACGTTTCACAACCAAACACACGTGAGAAGAAAACAACGCGAGGTCATGTAATAAATATCTTGTTATTAACTACATAATGAGAAAGACGACTTTAGTGGGGTAGAAAATGTATTTATTTTGCTCACCTGGCTTTGAGGAGAGCAATTTCTCTTAAACTTTTTTTTATTTTTCGACCCGGTTGTGCGTATTGCTCAGATGACACGTCAAACAGACATGGTGCTCCTGCCAAATTTCCAGGAGTTTTTCCTCTATTTCTTGGGTCCAAATAAACTGAAAATGAGCGCTTTTAACTTCTCCCCCAAGCTCCCGCTGGCCTGCAGGTACCCAGTATTGGATGCTGCTCTCTCATTGGCTGTAGGTGATCGTTGATATTATTTTCAGCCAGAACACATTTCACACGCCATGATTTGAATCGCCGACAGCTCCAGATATTTAACATGCCAAATATCTCACGGGCATCGACGACTCATTGGCAATTCTCTCAGATCGCGTCCTTGATTGTTCATACTGTGTGATTGTTACTCGTGTGAACGAGCACCGATTTGCCTGTGATTTCAGGCATTTGTCTGCGATTTCTCAAAACCTGTCGCCGAGTCGCCAAAAATTGGGGCTAAAATTATGCAGTCTGAACTCGGCATAAAAGACTGACCACCTTTATGTTTACAAATACAAGCACAGTCCTTTAGGGATCATTTCTGGTTGATAATGAAAATTTGGAATGAATGTGTGAATGGTGCATTTCCATAAAAATGACAGAGCGTTGTTGCCTGTGTGAATAGCGCATTTTTTTTATTTACCGGTAAAGTCGTTCTAGAAATTTTCCAGATATTTACCTATATTACTCTGTGTGAAAGGGGCTATTTATTTTAACATTGATTGAACTAAACGTGTCTTACATTGTCATGGTCTGATGTGTTGCCCTGAACTTTGCTACTCTTCCTTCTCTGCTGTGTGTGTTTAGCAGGCAAGGATTTGACTGATTTCACGGCATCCTCTTTCTCCTGTCCTGCAGTCTTGAGCTCCAGCGAGGAGCCTCTCTGGACTGCGTGGCCATCTGTACCCTGCTGCTCCTTCAGCACCTCCTCCAGTCTCTGAGTGAGCTGCGTGTGCAGCTGCTTCTGGGGCAGAGATCTGGATGCACACTGTGCTGGAGACAGACGCTGAGGAGGGGGAAGAGAACCACCATCTGGAGATGACAACACGGAGAGCAAGGTTACACAAAGTGACAATATACAAACAGCAGTGTTTCCAGCGAAATATTTTTAATGCAGGGTAAATAGGTGGGATAGGTGTGCTGACTAATTTAGCAAGTAAACAATTAGTGTTTTTGATAGTGTAGTGTAATCTGAACCCAGCAAATTACCTAATTTTATCGTGAAGAGAAGACAAATTGATAAGAGAAACATAGAAAACTGGTTCACAGTAAAAGTAAATTATAATGTAGAGATTTTAATACAAACAGGGTTTCTACTACTTTCACAAAGACCTTTATAAGATCATTATGAATTAAATTTCAGACTTATGCAGGGCAGAAATCTAAGGATTATTTGTAATGTCCAGTGAAAAATATTTTTACTTGTGAATTTCTGATTTAAATATTTCTTAGCCACTTATTTCTAGCAAACTCTAGTTATATACAGCTTTTTCAGCATAACCTTTCTTTAAAGAAAGAATTTTCCTCAACAGGTAGCTATGAAAACATGGAGAACTTTTAAAGGTGCAGTGTGTTAGTTTGACACCCAGTGGCTGAACTTGGCATTACATTCCTGGATCAAAACAAACGCAAATGCAGGTTGCCATATTCTGACGAGTCTGACGGTCGAGCCTAAAGGCTGATTTGAACCGTGTTCTACATAAAAGCAACAGCATGTGATAGAAAGAATATTTTTCCATAATAAAAGGAGTTTTTGCTCTAACCAACACCTTGATTTGATACTAGAAACTGCTTCTTTTTTTTGCAGCTGAACAACAGAAAACTGACAACGATCACCTCAGATACACCTCATGTGCTTTATTCAGTGTTAAATGCTAATAATGTGAGTTTTACATGACATTTTGTTGTATACTCAAAGCAGCAGCAGATAGTTCACCTCAGATCTTGAAAATAAAATAAACCGTTTATAAACAGAGCTGTGACTCAAAACCAACACATATCATTGATTCAGCATCTACATTTAATAACGTTAAAGAGGTTTAATATACATTAAATAGATTATAAACCTTACCATTTCGTGAGTGACTGCATATTCTGTGCTTCTGAATGGCTGTATTTAAATTTCTGTCGTGTTTCGTCTGGTGCAAACAGCCAAATTGCTTATCACTGCAAATCTTGTCACGTAGCATGTTGTTAGGACACGGGGTTACAATGTAACCTGTTCAACTAAAGTTTACGCTGGTAATATTTATATTATCTGCTAATTAATAACCTCATTTGGAAATCTGAATCTGCGTCTCATTTTGGAGGCTGCTACTGTCCACTGGAGGTCACATTTCGGTGCTTTGAAAGCCTTTCTGAATGAATGAATGGTTGAATGAAGGCAATCCACCAAGGCAGCCCGAGGTGCTGAAATAATGAAACTAGCATTGGGTGGGTTAAAAGAACCAAAACAAAGAAAGTGTTCCAGCACGGAATGGCCATTTTCAAAGCGGAATATCTGACTTCAGCAATGTTTTTCAGATAAACAAGAATGTTCACTTGGCATGTTTCTTAAATATTTGCAAACATATTATGGTATTTTTATGCTTTAGAAGAGTCAAAAACTTTCATACAGAACCTTTAAACAAATACTTTTGCAAGCATGTAAGGAAGATAATTAAACCATATTGGTAAATAGAGTCAATGGGCTCTATTAACGGTCTAGGCGCAAAATCTTAAGTACAGGGCGCAAAAGCATTAAGGGCATGTCCGAATCCACTTTTGCTATTTTAAGGATGTGAAAATACGCTCTGCGCCACGGTGCATGGTCTAACAGGGTTGAGCTTATTCTCTTAATGTGTTATAGGTATGTTTTCAGAATAAATCAGAGTCTCATCTCTCATTCTCTTTAAATGTCAGTTGCGTCGCTCCATGGTGCATTTGCTATTTATATGGCGGACTTTGTAAGTGAAAGAACTGAACACTTCACTAGCGAGAAAACAGTTAAACAGCATCTGCAGCGTGAGGATATTGAGCCTCCTCCATTCGGCCTATACTTTCACTTTCTCTCTTTCGTGGATAAGTAAACAGTGGAAACTCACTCCACTGAAGACATGCATTAGCCTACATAATTAATTTTGTTTGTTAAGCACAAAGATTTGTTTCAAAACCATTTCTGAATTCAGTTCTAATTTCCAGCAAACGAACAAATGAACAATAATAACAAAGTGTGGTCAAAAATTTGTTATATCCAAACACACGTCCTTTGCCCCATATGGTCCAAAACCTGACAGGTGGACAAATCTAAGCTTGTTTTTAATAAAGCAAATATAAATATGCATATAATAAATAATACTAACGATAATAATAACATTATACAAAAGCAAGTTGTCATGAATAAACTGATAAAAGCCCTCGAGGTGAAGAAGGCATGGAGGTATGGTTATTATATTTATGTAGAAAAGAATAATTTTTAATCATTTTTATCTTTTAATTGTTTTTCTTTTGTAAAGATATTTCTGTATTGCTCTACATCCTGCGTGTTTTAAGCAATGTTTAAGCGAGGCGCACAACTGACACGCTCTGCGCTGGACTTTAGACCTGCTTTTAGCTGGTCTATTGAGCAGTCTATTTTAGTTCCTCAAAATAACAACGCGCCTTAACACACCTCTTTTCCAGACGAGAACACCCTACAAAGTGGCGCAAATGGATTTGCTATTTAATCAACATGGCAGAAAACGGGAAAATTAGAGTTGCGTTGGTCTGAAACTAGCAACATGTTGTGGAAACACGTCTTGGACCTTATTGCGCCGGGTGTATGATAGGGCCCAATAACTGTAACTTTTGTTAAGTTTCTTTGAGATGAATTGTTGGTGATTGGCCCGATTAGGTAGCTTTACATGGACATAAGAAAATTAAGACCTGTTTAAAATTATTTAAGACCTACAAGACAATTTTTAGTTAATTTACAACTTTTTAAGGACTAAAATTTAGTTTTTGAAACTAAAGACATTTGAAGACTTTAAGACCCTGCAGACACCCTGTACAAATACATACAGAAAACCAGAACTGACCAATTAAATTAAGCATTAAGAGCACAATGTATTGTAGTTTAACATTTCTGCTCATACAACATACTTAACAAATGAATCACTTTATGCTCTCTTCTATTTGGTCACTCACTTGACATAGCACCCTTTTTAGAGGCATCCTTTTGCCCTGCCAGCAGTGATCCAGATACTGAGACTCTCTTTACACTGGAGCTCAAGCTCCAGAGACCTGGTGAACTAAATAATTATAAGAAGCAGATTGACATACATTAGATAGAATGGATGTGCTGTTATTCTCCAACTTAGCTGAACAGTAAAACTGAGTATACAGAAAATGACAGTCGAGATAAACTCACATTAAGCTTCTCTTTTTCACAGGTTGGGAGTCCGGGACAATGCCTTTATCTTTCACACAAAAGAAATAAGATTAAAAACAAACAATGTCAACATCAGCTGCTGCATTTGCTTGGTATGCTTCATTTATTACCAAAAGTGTCTTCTTCGTATCCTTTGTCATCTTGCACCATCTCTACTACTTTGTCTACAGGGATATGCTGCAAAGAAATCAATAAATAAAATAAAAATCTAAGAAAATGTTACAAAATATGAAATGAACAATCTAATAATGTATTAAGTATATACATTCACATCACCTTGTGGAACTTCTTTTCCTTGGCTTTTATGCTCTTGGTTTTCTGTTGGTCTTCAATGTGAGCAGCAGAGGTTGACTAATAAGACACAGGAGATCATAAAATCATGCATATGACTTTATTAGTTTAACAGTTTTCTTCTATTTTTAGTCTAAATCAGTAAAAACTTGGGAGTACTTTTAAGTTTCTCACACTTTCAACAAAAGTTATACCTGTGCTGAAATGACATGGGCCTTCGTTTGGTTGTTCTCACAGTGAAAACTAAGAGAAGTCACATTGCAAGACGTTTTCGACATCATGAGGTCTCTAAGCTCAATCTCTTTCTTCCTCTCTGTAGAGCTCATCATCTGAAGAACTGGCTTCACCATTGGCTTTGAAACTACAATATATGCATAAAATCATTTATGAAATGTTACACAGCTTTGACAAATGACTTTAAAAAATGTGTTAGTTATTCCACAACATGTTAGGAACAATCCTTGCAACAAATATTTTACAAACTGTGTATAACGATCAGCATAATTAAAGAGATTCAAATGTTTTGAACTCGAAAATAGTGTGTATAGCGATATGAATAAAACGACGTACCAAAAACAAACTGATACATGACCTTGCCAAATATTAGCCAAATCTGAGATGCTGGTTTGGTGTTTGGCACAAAATGTTTTTTTAATTGGAGGAGATTTTTTAACTTTACAAATTACAGACATGGTCGATTCCCACAGGATTGAGATCACAGACAACCAGTAATACAAATCCTGTAAAATTGGGCTTGTAATAATATGATAATTGTTTTAACATTATTTTAACTGACTTTAAAACTTGAACTGACTGTCTGTCACAATACAAAAGAAAAAGCCATTCCAAAAGCATTCAGTGTGCGAAGCCTATTAGAATGCAGTCAGAAAGCGTTTTCTGCTATGTGACTGCAGAAAATATATCCCTACATTGGTTGTGTTGTATGTTTGGAAAATATTATTTAGTAATACGTAATA
This sequence comes from Danio kyathit, assembly GCA_903798195.1. Classification (NCBI taxonomy): domain Eukaryota; kingdom Metazoa; phylum Chordata; class Actinopteri; order Cypriniformes; family Danionidae; genus Danio; species Danio kyathit. The sequence goes on from LR812541.1 coordinate 10,195,104, forward strand.
AATTGATATTGATATTTATTAACCAAACACCATTGACAATAACGATAAAAAAAGTTTGGTATGTAGTTTCTATGTAGTATGTAGTAGTATGTAGCAACGGTAGTTTGGGCGCTATAGTTTAATTAAAATTTGGCTGCTGAGCGCGTGCTTTGGAAGGAATGCCAATAAGCTTAGGGTTATTTCCAATCGAGGCCTGCAGCTTATGCATGCAAATAGGGAGCGACGGGCACATGGTGTGCAAGCTTAGCGCACATGACGCGCTCGCATTTTTCAGGCACCTGTTTGAAAAACATCTCAACTTTCCAGAATGTTACGTGCGCAATGCGATCCATGTAAGTAGATCTAGACAATCTGCTTCACACTTTGTATGGAATATACACATTTCGGTAATAATGGGAGACTAATTACCTAATTACTAATAATTACTAATTAATTACTAATTATCAGTTCAGTGCGGTGACTAGCAGCAGTGAGGAGATTTTAAATAAAAAAGGATGTAAGGATGTCGCCAGAGTGGCTTTTTGGTTTCTTTTCTTTTGCATCCCAGCCACTAGCTCCCCATTTGAAAGATTTTTTAGTATAGGGGTATTGTAGTCATTTAACTTTACAATTTGTAATGTTGCAATATGTATTTGAATAATGATGTTCCTTTACTTGAAAGCTCAGATTTGATTATCATAATTTGTGTTGTTGACAGAGTTGATACAGAGTACTGTATCATTATTACTCACACCTTAAAGTTTGCTTAGATTGTTCAGCATTTTATGCTTTACTATTGCACACACATTACAACATTTTATTTATCAAGTTTAAGCGTTTCTTTTACACTTATGTTTATATTATTAATAGACATAAGAGACAATATATTTTTGTTTCATTTTTTTTTGTTTTTGATTATTAAAACTATTTGCCTTAGTATTGTTGGTAAATGAAAATAAAGTTGTTAAATAAATAAAAAATCCCAATATTCCTAAATGGATTGTAAAAAATATTCAATAATTATCGATACTGAATGATATGAAACATTATATTGTGATTTTTTTTTTTTTTTTGCTGTATTGCCAATCTTTAAATTTACAAACAGGTTTTGAACTAATCAGTCTTAGGGGTGCTTTCACACCTAGACTTTTGTTTCGGAACCTGGCACGTTTCCCCAGTTAGCGTGGTTCGTTTGCCATAAGTGAATCCAGCAATCGCGCTCGGATCTGTACCAAAACAATCGGTCCGAGATCGCCTGAATGAGGTGGTCTCAGCTCAATTGAAATTAACTCTGGAGCGGATCGACTGTAGTGAGAAAGCAGCACGATCTGAACTAGGCTTTATCACAGAGTATTATGGATATGTAATAGGCATATGGCTATATGAAGAGAATTATGAGGCGGGATGTCATTCCTACCGGTAAATGTGTGTTTCATGTCAAATACGAAAGTGAAAGCATGCCAACTATTAACAAGAGCTGTTTATCAGTTAGTAAAATTGACCGAACAGCAGTCTTGGTTTATCTGTTATTTCTTTCTATAATGTAAAGCCTATAATGCATAAGCCAACGGCTCTGTATGAGAAAGTCTTACCTCTGATTTATATTTGGTGACAATGTCTGTGGGTGTCACCATTCAAAATTAAAGCGCTGCTTTTCGCTTATAATGTCTTATTGCTCATTGTCATGAATTAAAATAAGGACGCATGCCAGCTATGCGGGACAAAATAAACGGTGAAACTCTGACCAATGTAAGGGGAGTTTATACTTGTTTTAGCTCTTTTGGTCTGTTTAGAAACTTTGCCGTGTGAATGTTAACCACACCAAGAACAAAGTGCAACAATGTAACAATTTTAATCCCTGTTTCGGAACAAGAGAATCGATCCACAGGTGTGAAAGCACCCGTACTGTGGAAATGCATGTCAACAGATCTTTTACTGAGTAATGAAAATGTTAATAGACATACATGCAGGAAGCACACAGCTGGAGGAACTGCTTCCCTGTTGACGCCCCACACTACCAGTAATATAGGTACAAGACTCAGACACCTTCATCTTAGGCGTTACCATCTGAAAAAAAATTAAATAAAATATTTGCACACTGGAGCTCTGGAGATCAAGACACATTTGAGCACTAAAAGATGCCATTAACATGTACACACAAAGCTATAATGACAGCAGCATTAAAAGAGCTAATCTCACTGCCCTCATATTCCGCCATAAAAGGCTTCAAGCTTCAAGTCAACAACCGTTCACCAGAGTTAATTATATGGGTCATCTAATTTAATAACATGCCTGAATACACGGGCCAATAAACAAGAATGATTATGATTACGCCCTGATGAAGCAAATTAGATAACAGATATTTTCATCAGGCAGCTGGTGTTAACAAACAGAGAATAAAGTACAGATGTAAAAATCCAACAGGTGTGTTTCACGAATGGCTTCAGAGGGATCACTATTCATCTATGACAATAAAACAATATCTGTGATTAATTCATATCTCTCACAAAGCATCGATCTAACAGTTCTACAAGTGTCCTAATGGATAATTATTCTGTTTATTGAATGACCATCCTGTCTTACCGGTTGAGGGACACTGTTTGTAACTGGTGTTGGACGTTGGCTGCTGTGCCTCACAGAGGATGACCCTTTTCCCTCTACATGAGGGGGGGACACCTGACTTTCAGGGACAAAAACCTGTTTTTGTTTCAGATAGTTAAAAACTTGTTAATATATAAATATATATATATATACAGGAAGTGCAGAATTATTAGGTAAACGAGTATTTTGACCACATCATCCTCTTTATGCATGTTGTCTTACTCCAAGCTGTATAGGCTCGAAAGCCTACTACCAATTAAGCATATTAGGTGATGTGCATCTCTGTAATGAGAAAGGGTGTGGTCTAATGACATCAACACCCTATATCAGGTGTGCATAATTATTAGACAACTTCCTTTCCTTTGGCAAAATGGGTCAAAAGAAGGACTTGACAGGCTCCGAAAAGTCAAAAATAGTGAGATATCTTGCAGAGGGATGCAGCACTCTTAAAATTGCCAAGCTTCTGAAGCGTGATCATCGAACAATCAAGTGTTTCATTCAAAATAGTCAACAGGGTCGCAAGAAGCGTGTGGAAAAACCAAGGCGCAAAATAACTGCCCATGAACTGAGAAAAGTCAAGAATGCAGCTGCCAAGATGCCACCAGTTTTGCCATATTTCAGAGCTGCAACATCACTGGAGTGCCCAAAAGCACAAGGTGTGCAATACTCAGAGACATGGCCAAGGTAAGAAAGGCTGAAAAACGACCACCACTGAACAAGACACACAAGCTGAAATGTCAAGACTGGGCCAAGAAATATCTCAAGACTGATTTTTCTAAGGTTTTATGGACTGATGAAATGAGAGTGAGTCTTGATGGGCCAGATGGATGGGCCCGTGGCTGGATCGGTAAAGGGCAGAGAGCTCCAGTCCGACTCAGACGCCAGCAAGGTGGAAGTGGAGAACTGGTTTGGGCTGGTATCATCAAAGATGAGCTTGTGGGGCCTTTTCGGGTTGAGGATGGAGTCAAGCTCAACTCCCAGTCCTACTGCCAGTTTCTGGAAGACACCTTCTTCAAGCAGTGGTACAGGAAGAAGTCTGCATCCTTCAAGAAAAACATGATTTTCATGCAGGACAAGTACTCCACAGCGTGGCTGCCAAGAAAGGGTCTAAAAGAAGAAAAACTAATGACATGGCCTCTTTGTTCACCTAAACTGAACCCCATAGAGAACCTGTGGTCCATCATCAAATGTGAGATTTACAAGGAGGGAAAACAGTACACCTCTCTGAACAGTGTCTGGGAGGCTGTGGTTGCTGCTGCACGCAATGTTGATGGTGAACAGATCAAAACACTGACAGAATCCATGGATGGCAGGCTTTTGAGTGTCCTTGCAAAGAAAGGTGGCTATATTGGTCACTGATTTGTTTTTGTTTTGTTTTTGAATGTCAGAAATGTATATTTGTGAATGTTGAGATGTTATATTGGTTTCACTGGTGAAAATAAATAATTAAAATGGGTATATATTTGTTTTTTGTTAAGTTGCCTAATAATTATGCACAGTAATAGTCACCTGCACACAGATATCCTCCTAAAATAGCTAAAACTAAAAACAAACTAAAAACTACTTCCAAAAATATTCAGCTTTGATATTAATGAGTTTTTTGGGTTCATTGAGAACATGGTTGTTGTTCAATAATAAAATTAATCCTCAAAAATACAACTTGCCTAATAATTCTGCACTCCCTGTATGAAACAAATGTAATACCTAAATCTCCGGACATTTACTATCAGGATGTGCAAGGAACTGAACATTTTTACACGGAATTATTATCTTTAAAACACAGTCTTGGCAAACTTCCTGTCACATAATGACGTATGTGTGATTGTGAGCAGACGCTGTTTGTCTTTAACATAAAGGGAGGACATAAGTTACTAAAAATGGTACTTGTGTTTATTCTGAAAGCTGCAAGCTATGTAAACACAAATAGTGTTAGGTCAAGGGTACTTTTGTATGCATTCATTTGTCACAATTTAATTCAATTCTTCTTTATTTCTATAGCACTTTTCCAATGTAGATTGTGTCAAAGCAGCTTAACATAGAAGTTCTAGTACATTGAAACTGCTTCAGTCCAGTTTTCAGAGTTGAAGTTCAGTTTAGTTCAGTGTAATATAAATGTCACTGCTGAAGAACAAACCCAATGATGCGCAGCAAGAATGCATTCAATACTGCTTGTTGAGGACTGTGGATTAAAGGTAATAATGTTGTAAATCATTTTCAGTGTCTTGTACAGACATCTTGTTTCATTTCACTCGATCTACTGGTATTATATTTTTTCAAGAGTTCACACTTAGCTAATGCTTAAATAAATAATAGCACATTTGGCATGCTGTCCCGGGAGAGAGCCCTGAGCTCCGAGGATCCATGAGCCCAGAGAGAGGGGAATCTGAGCTCAGGTAGGTCTTGAGAACTCCCCTGCTATTGGATTTAGGAAGAAGTGGAAGGGGGGTTTTGTTGAAAAAACGAGGATGACAAAGGTAAGGAAGGCGGACTATTCATATGCATTTGGATATGTCTGATTGGTTGGTTAGTGATTGATGATGCGATACCAGCAGTGGTCAATCATAGCATGTGATCCTCTCGAAATTTGTTTATAAATCTCTGCATGTTTATTGCACACACAACATGCTGGGAGATGCTGACTTCTGACATTTTTAATCACCATTGACCTGAAATCTTCTTTAAGGGAACAGTATGCAATTTTCACTAGTAGATGGCGTGTATCTACACAACATAAAAAAGCAAAAAAAAAAAAGCGTAGTTTGGTGACTTGGTGTGTAATCATAGGAGTTGTGGTCTTCATAACATCTGATGAGACTCATCGTGTTCTTAGATGAGCTAAAGTATTCAAAACTTAGGTGTATGACGAGTATGCTGTCATTAGCTTGGCCACACAGGACACGGTCTGTCACTAGGTAAAATTGCTTATTTATTGCTTATTAATTTTTTTAAATTGCTATTTTCTAGTGGTTGGGGTGTCATGGTGGTGCAGTAATTAGCACCACCATGACACCCCAACCACTAGAAAATAAGAAGGTTGCTGGTTCGAGCCCTGGTTGGGCCAGTTGGCATTTCTGTGTGGATTTTAAATGTTCTCCCAGTGTTGGCATGGGTTTCTTCTGAGTGCTTCGGTTTCCCCCACAGTCCAAAGACATGCGGAATAAGTGAATTGAATAAACTAATTTGGCCGTAGTGTATGTGTCTGAATGCAAGAGTGTATCAGTGCTGTGATGCAGATGGAAGGGCATCCACTATGTAAAACATATGGATAAGTTAGCGGTTCATTCCGCTGTGGCGACTCCTGATGAATATGGGACTAAGCCGAAGGAAAATGAACGAATGAATGTTCTAGTGGTTTTTGGATATTTTAATGAATAAATTTAGCATATTTTGCCTTTAATGTTTGACTGAAGAAAAAAAGTAGTCATATTGAATAGACTGAGTAAATTTACACTTTAACTTTCCAAGACTATAGCAACACTACTACACCAATGACGCATAATAGGCATTTAAGGTTTTGAATGTTTAGTTGCCTTAAAAACTCAAATAGAACAACAAAATAGAATCTAGTCTTAAAGGGTTAAAGGTACCTGTGAATTTTCCTGTGAACTGATGTTGATGTGAACAGGGGTTTTCACAATAGAGGTCTTCCTAACAGATGTCTGACATAAAACAAGAGGGAATGCATGAGGGAAACATCACTGCTATGCTTTGACAGCTACACAAAAGACATGATTATACATTTAATACACCCATTTCATCCCCCTTAGCAGATTTAATCATAATGCTGTACAGCTTCTCCAGATGAGTGGTTTAAATTATGAGATCCAAGTAACCGTAGAAAACATTATGTCAAACAAGTCATCCTAGTTTTGAACCAATAAAATCTATGAAAACACAGTATAAGAGCTCAACTCAAGATAATAGTATTTATATAGTTATATTATGCTTTAGTAGTAGTGGTAAACTTATTTATTGTCCTTTAAATGAAATCTGTTATGGGCATCACCATATTGCTGCAGACATACAATAAAAACAATACAGAAATACAGTAGTTACAAAAATATTAATAATAATTAAGATAAACTCTTGTTAAATAAACCCACTGAAACAGTTAAAAAGGAATTCTCGTAACGGTTCAACCTACACTTCTGCCGAATTCAGACTGCATGATTTTAGCTGCGATTTTGACTCGCCGACAGGTTTTGAGAAATTGAAAGTGTCTGAAATCCCAGGCAAATCGGTGCTCGTTCACGTAACAATCACACAGTATGAACTATCAAAGACGCGATCTGAGAGAATCGCAGATGAGTCGCCGACACCCGTCAGATATTTAGCATGCTTAATATCTGGACCTGTCTGCAATTCAAAATCATGTCGTGTGAAATGTGTTCTTTTATATAATTATTTTTTAGGGGTTTTTAATCTTTAATGTATAGAATAGTGCAGAGAATTGACAGGAAATAGTTGGGAGCAGAGAGAGGAGAAGGGTCGGCAAAGGACCTCAAGCCAGGAATCAAACTTGGGTCGCCGTGAGCACCATGGTGCTATATGTTGACGCACTTAACCACTAGACTGTGACTGTGAAATAAAATCAGCGATTACCTACAGCCAATGAGAGAGCAGCATCTACTAGTATGAATATCTGCAGGCCAGCAGGAGGATGGGGGAGAAGTTAAAAGGGCTTTTTTACGGTCTATTTGACCCACGAAATGGAGGGAAAACTAGTGGAAATTTGGCAGGAGCATCTGAGCAATACTACAACCGGGTCGAAACAGAAAAATATTTGTTAATTCTAATTGTTAATTTTAAACCCAGGTGAGCAAAATAAGTACATTTTCAACCCCACTAAAGGCTTCTTTCTCATTATGTAGTTAAAAACAAAACATATATACAACATGATCTTGTGTTGTTTCCATGTCACTTCTCGCATGTGTTTGGTTGTGAGATGTACTTGTCGGCGAACTTGTTTAGTAAAGTCATTCAGTGTGAAACCCCCTGTCGCCGATCCATCTTGCAGTGTAAACACATCAGCGATGAAACACTACACCAGATAGTCATGCAGTGTGAAATCATCTGTGACGCCACTACTTTGAAAATCATGCAGTCTGAACTCGGCATTAGGAACTCTGTATCTCCTAGCAAAAAACTCACATTGTATTAAGTACAGAAACGCTCTGTTTTGATGAAGAACTGGTTCTTGACATTTCTACTCTTCATTATATCACATAATCTAGATTTCCTGTACAGGCAGATCTTTTTGAGATGCACATCAGTGATATTTAAATTAATGTCAGCCACATCACTCACCCTGTTTTTACCCTGACCGTACACTTTCTCAGTGGCTCGCAGTATGTCTAGAGAAGTGCTGAATTTGAGGATGACTCTGGAGCCCTCTACACAGTCAAAGATGACTGGCTCAGTCAGAAGCAGATGCAGCACCTTCCTGCCACTCTCCTCTGGAAAGTCAAATATAGGCAGAACAAATCCTGGTTTCAATTTGATCCAAAACTACAGTTTTAGTAGGTTTTACAATCAGTTAAAAATCAGCAATGGCTGTTACCTTCAACTGTGTAACTCTGAACCTCATTTTCAACTATACACATAGTGTTCCACTGGACATCCTGAAAGAGGAAGAGCTTCTTACATTCACACATATACTTATTAAAGGAGTTCCACAGGGTTCAGTGCTGGGGCCTCTTCTCTTTACTATATATATATATATATATAAATAGTATTGATCAAAATATCAAAAATGCTAATTTTCATTATTACGCTGATGATACAGTTATATACACAGCTGCATGTACACCCAATCTGGCCCTTTCTCAATTACAGATCACTTTTAATGTACTTCAACATAATTTATTACTAGTTAAAACTAGTTTTAAATGCAGATAAAACAAAACGTATGTTATTTTCCAATTCAAAACAAACTAAGCAAAATCTAGTTTAAATCTATTACTACTACTCATGGTGCAGAGATTGAATTGGTGTCCCAATACAAAATATCTTGGAATTATAATTAATGATACACTTCCTTTCAGTTCTCACATTCAGCAATTGGTAAAAAAATTAAAAGTGATTTCAGGCTTCTATTTTAGAATTAAGAACTGCCTTTCTTTTGATGCTAAAAAGAAGCTGGTTGATGCAACATTTATGTCGATATTGGACTACGGTGATGTTATTTATATGCATGCTTCGGCTCAGTCTGCATGCATTAAATACTGTTTACCATGGTGCACTAAGATTTATAACTAATTTAAATCCCTTACTCATCATTGTGTGCTGTATACTAGGGTAGGTTGGTCTGCTTTGTCCATTCGTAGGCTCAAGCATTGGCATATCTTTGTTTACAAATCAATATTGGCTTTACTCCTATCATATCTCCAGAATTACATTTGTAAAAAACCTGTGCTTAGCTATGGTCTTCGGTCACAGGATATTTATTTACTGTCTGTTCCTAAAGTGCGGACTGAGATGGAATACGCAGCACCTGTTGCATGAAATAATCTACAAAGTTGCAATTTAAAGAATTGATTTCACTAAATGCTTTTAAAAACAGTATAAATTATTTAGAAATTGAAACACGGGCTTGTAGATGTTTTGAATCGTTTGTTTGTCAATGTGTGATTCGTTTTAACTGTTTTTTTTGTTGTTGTCTGTTAGACCCATGTGACTTGTATACTGCCTAATCTTGGCCAGGACACTATTGTAAAAGAGATTTTTAATCTCAATTTGTCTTTCCTGGTAAAAAAAAAAAAAAAAAAAAAAGTAATAATAATAATTATTATTATTTCTTACTCATTTTCTCCAAGAAACTGTCAAATAAGATTAAAGCTTTTATTTATATACTACAATTCTTTTCTGAGGTCAAATGTACAATGCTCCAACTTTGATAAACTAGAGTCATTATTACCTGAGCATGCTTGCTCAAACTGAAGTAAAACGAGATGCTTTGGCTTCCTAGGTTAAAGTCAATCCAGAATGCTTCAAGTTTCTCATCCTCTGGCATAAGCAGCTGAAATATACAGAAATATAATAGAATTTAAGACTCAGCATATTAAGAAAATCTTTCTTATTCCCTTTTAAATGTGAAACTAACCTCATGTTTCTCCAAAAACGCCTCCAGGCAAGGGTAGGAGTACACACTGTGAGAAGTTAAACCAAGACATGTTATACAATATGTGAAACAGGGAAAAGCTGTCAATAGGCATTAAGATATTACCTTCTCCCATCTCCTTGCATGCCATTGACCATATTTAGAAACTTCCTGCAGTCCTGTCCCAATGAAATATATAGAAAAAACATAGTGAAAGGCTACGCGAGTTTAGTTTAAACAAAATTTATGTGAGGTCATATTTACAGTCTCAAACTCAGAATCCTTGATCTTTTTAAATGCAGAGGAGACGAAGGTCATGGTGAACCAGGAGTCTGCTAGTTCATTCCTCTGAGCTGGTGAAACCATTCTGCAGAGGGCCTCCATTAAAGACACTTGCAGGTCATAATCTAAACAGAAGCAAAAATGTAGATAGTTAGTTCCAATATGAGGTTTTTAGTGATTATATTATTGAATTTTTCATTTATTTGAATTTCGAAGTATACTCGTTAGAATTGATTGTTGTACAAACCTCCGCCTTTGAGGATTCGACTGGCCACACCAATCCTAATTAAAACCAGAACAGACAACAGGTTAAAAGCAGGCATATTACAGACTACAGGTACTTTCCAGAACGAATAAGTACTTTCACATGAGAGAAACAATACCAGTTTCTGTAACTAGTAGTGTTGTCCCGATACTGGAATTCCACACCAATCATTACTGAAATTTTAAAAACGTCCATTTCTCGCTAACATTTGAGCACGTTCTTAGACAGCACTGATTTGCGATTGTGTTAATTTGCTAAACAGACATGACTGTGAATGGCCATGAAGGTTATCAGTTCACTGAACTCACCGCTGTGAGTGTAACCACAGATGCTGGAACACTGGAGCGTTTTAAAGCCGTCAAGATCAGTCGATTCATCAGCGGATCGCTCGTATGTCAGCTTATAAACAGACCAGTTGATCTTCGTGGCTTTATAATGCTCCATTGTCCCTGTATCTGTACAACATTAATAACTAGATACAAATGTGTGGTTTGTATGCACCATAACAATGGGAAACATTACTCATTCATATAATTTCCTTCGGCTTATTCTCTTTATTAATCAGGGGTCACCACAGCGAAATGATCCGGCAACCTATCCAGCATATGTTTTACACAGCGAATGCCCTTCCAGCCGCAACCCAGCACTGGGAAACACCTATACACTCTTTAATTCACACACATACACTACGGCCAATTTCATTTGTTTATTCATTTTCTTTTTGGCTTAGTCCCTTTATTAATCTGGGGTCGCCACAACGGATTGAACCGCCAACTCATCCAGCATATGTTGTTACGCAGCGAATGCCCTTCCAGCTGCAACCCATCACTGGGAAACATCCATATACATTTACCCAATTCACCTTTACCGCATGTCTTTGAACTGTGAGGGGTAACTAGAGCACCTTGAAGAAACCCATGCGAACACGGGGAGAACATGCAAACTCCACACAGAAACACCAACTGACCCAGCTGGGGCTCAAACCAGCAACCATCTTGCTGTGAGGTGACAGTGCTAACTACTAAGCCACTGTGCCGTCCTGGCAAACATTAATTAAAGTTAAAGTAAAGCCTTTTTTTTTTAAAGTAGTTGCTATTTATTGAATTTAATACACAAGATATATTAAAGGAGTTTCTATACCCCGTCTTATCATAGGTATAGAAATTCAATAATGTAAATAAAACTCCCCAAAAATAGTATCAGTGCATATTGTACACGGGATTTTTTTTCCACAGACTGTAACTTTGTAAGATTTAGTTTCTGAAGCCACGTCTACACTCACCGGACACTTTATTAGGTACACATGTCCAACTGCTTGTTAACACAAATTTATAATCAGCCAATCACATGGCAGCAACCATCTCTAGGGTTTACAGAGAATGGTCAGAAAGAGAGAAAATATCCAGTGAGCGGCAGTTCTGTGGGCACAAATGCCTTGTTGATACCAGAGGTAAGAGGAGAATGGCCAGACTGGTTCAAGCTGATAGAATGCAACAGTATTTCAAATAACCACTCGTTACAACCGAGGTATGCAGAAGAGCATCTCTGAATGCACAACACGTCAAACCTTGAGGCAGATGGGCTACAGCAGCAGAAGACCCCACCGGGTGCCACTCCATACCTGCCAACATTTGGTTCATAAATTCCGGAAGCCGGGGGGTGGGGGAGGGGTGTTGAGGCGGTGAACTGAACCGAAGAGGTGGGTGGTGGTGGGGGGTTGTGTGCGAACTGAAGAGCAGGGTGGGGGGGGGGATTGGATAGGGTTGCGCACGAACTGAAGAGCGGGTGGGGGGGGGGGGGGGGGGGGGGGGGGGCAGGGGGGTTTGTGCGCGCGCGAACTGAAGAGCGGGGAGGTTGCGCGCGACATGAAGAGCACGCGTGCGCACATGCATGCATGCATGCATGCACCAGGTTTCACACCGGACTGTACCAAAATGCTGAGGAGCGGGGGGGGTGAAATTCTGGGAGTTTTCCGGGACACAGAACAATACGGGAGATGGGTCTGAAATACGGGAGACTCCCGGGAAAAACGAGAGTGTTGGCAGGTATGTGCCACTCCTGTCAGCTAAGAACAGGAAACTGAGGCCACAATTCGCACAGGCTCACCACTGTATTCAAATGGCCTCCACAATCACCAGGCGTCAATCCAATAGAGCGCCTTTGGAATGTGGTGGAACGGGAGATTCGCATTATGGATGTGCAGCCAACAAATCTGCAGCAACTGCGTGATGCTATCATGTCAATATGGGCCAAAATCAGAGGAATATTTCCAGTACCTTGTTGAGGTGTACCTAATAAATTGGCCGGTAAATGTACATTTAGATGTTGAACCAGTGCACAATTATTTAATAATTATTAATTTATATAATCATTACATAAATCACAATATTATTTGGTTGTTTTGTTTTTCGATGCAAAAAAAGAATGATCTCACTTCCATACTGTGAGGTATACAATTTATAATAAATTAATTCAGCAGCACTGGTATTTTTTTCATAGTATCGGATTGGAACTATGCATCAATCAAAACCCATTAATGAAGGGAAAAAGGCAGATTGGAGCATCCCTAATTTAATGTTTGGTTAAGTACTAAAGGATCCTTCAAAACACAGGTGAATGACAATCATCATCCAACATACATCATAGACGAGGCCTCTTGAGACGACAGGATCTTCTTCTTCTTTTTCAGCTCCGTGGGAATCTCTGCCAGAACAGCATTGAGTTTCCTTGCCGCCTGTCATTAAGAGTAAATAATAATCCTTCATACATTGACCCCTTTAATTCAGTCTTCTATTTCTGGAAAGGTCTGGGTAAACAAAGCTCAAGTGTCATGAAGATGTAGAATGTGTTTTTAATATGGTCATAAAGGTTGCTGAATAAGATAAGGTAAGGTAAGGTAAGGTTTCCATTGAGAAATCCATTGAATCACCTACCTCTTTCTGGATTATGATGTTTATTTTGGCATCAGAGGCCAGTTTGCCAATATGACTAAGCAGAGATTCTGTAACTTCATATGCACCTGAGGGAGAACACAGATTGAACTGGATTCAGAGTGCTGTTCAACCTCCCCATTTCTTGAACTTGAACAAAACACTCACCTTCTTTGCAACTTTCATGGACAACCTGCAAAGATGAAATGAAATGCAGAGATCAGATCAACTACTGTACTGTACAACAATATTTATTTTTTCTTCTGTACTTTTTTGTTTTGTTTTAGTACTTTTTCTACTTTAGATCGCAGCAATAAATGTTGACATTTCATTTGTGGATACCATGTACCATTTTTTGAAGGTAGAAAAGAAAAGCTGTTCTCGGAATAAAACTAATGGCTCTTTTTATGATAAATGGCAAGCCTTTATTATTATTTTTTTACTCACTTCTAAGTTTGCCCATTGATTGAATCTAGGAATCTAGGTTTTAAGGTTTACTGCGGTTTGGAAAATTCACAGATTTAAAAAAAATTCTGTTATACCATTCCTACTATATGTGTATGTTTTTTTTCAGACTTATTTTTATTTTATTTTATTTACTTTTTTGAGCAATAGTGTCTCCAGCAGAAAAGGACCTTCCACATCAAAAGCTACTGGTCAGCCCACGATTCAGAAAACAAAAAACAAAGTGATGAAAAACAAATCGCTTATAAACCAACATCCAAGCATGCTATAGACCTTACTTTATATCCAAAAAAAAAGAAAGATATTCAAAGATGCCTTGTTAATTCGTAAAGAAATCTGTGTTTTTAAACCTAATGAAGATTTCAGAAGAAGTCAGAAATAATAGAAGAAATAATTCAGCCTGACATGTTTACTGTTCCAAATATTTGAAATGTTTCTCAAAATATATATATACTGTGTTCAATGGGGGAAAAAGTTGTTGGAATCAAAATATCGTGAAACCATGACATTTTTAATCCGAATTTATCATACCGTCACTCTTATACCGGCCCATGCCTAAATGAATCCATTTAAATCTTTGATCATCACCTCCTCCAACCTTCTTTTTCCTTTTTTTCAACTTTGCATATTATTTTTTTATGTTATTTATTTATTTGTTTGGTTTTTACATTTACTATCGTTATTGTTATGTTATCTATTCATTATTACACTGTTATTTATTCATTTTTACTATTTTGTCTTCTCTCGTTTTTGTTGCAAAAGTTTTTTAAAAATGTAAAGTGATTCACTGTCTGCCATTTCAAGCATTTATGTAATTTTCATTTAACAAAATTTCAATGACTGCTTTCTATAGCTATGCACACTTCATGCACTTATTTTCATAAATTGGAATAAATCTGCTGACTTCATATTCTAAAAGTCCAATTTTCATAATTATAAAGTCCAGTTTAAAGAGCATCAAACTATTTTATTTAGTTTGAAATGTTATATTTTAGTAATCAAAAGATTGTCTAATTAATTAAAATGTTCAATAGGACTTTTTGTCTTTATAATGATTTTGCATTTAATCATAAATCCTGAAATTGAAAAAAATGTCTTATAAATGAGCTTTTTTGTGCATTTTAAAGTAAACAATTAAAAAATTTGAGAGAAAACAAGATTTAAAACTTAAGAGAAGAATTTGGAAAACACAACAATGTATGTCAGAAAAAATATAAAAAGGATATCAAAAAAATTTAAAGTAGGAAAATGTGTCTTTACAAACCATCAGCACATCAAAGAAGTCCTCTGCCAGCTTGATCAAACCCTCGTTTTTTGATGACCCTGCCTCCACCCACAGCTTTCTAGCCTTCTCGAACCACTGCACCAGGTACACACATATTTGCCATAAATACATTATATTGCTTTCACCAAAACAGACATACAAAACAGCAACACTGATTATACACTTATCTTTTTAACAAATCCCTGCGTGACCATTGTAGATATTCCTCCACCTCCTGGAAACATCAGCATCTCACCATATTTGTTTAAAATGGTAAGCACCAGACAAGCATTGTCCACATTTCCAACCTCTATTTCCTACATGAAAAGGACATTTAATGCATGTAATTCAACATGTAATTCAAGTGAAATGATTGCATGTAGTGTTAAATATAACTAGGCCCACACAGAATCTATGCCTATATAAATCCAGATTGTTGACCCTGTCATTCCATCTATTTACTTATACAACAGTGCTGTCTGGTTCTTGAATCTGATTGACTGATAGCTGTGCGATATTTTGCAATATCAGAACTCGCGCAGCCTCTTCACTCTTGTGTATTACTCAGCAGCTGTTGGACAATATAATGTACTTTTGAAGCTTTTTTAAGCGAGATTGTAGCTGTTTTGTGGCAAAGCAAAGACAGTTGACATTGTCCATCCACAGGATGGTGACAGTGATCGCATAATAAGCCCTTAGAGAAGAAAAACTTAGTGTAAAACAACAAACTACAGCTGATCAAATCATTATGAATCTAGTTACATTTTAAGTCGATCTCTCTCTTTTGTATGTTGGAGTGCTGTATTTATATCATTGTAATTGTAGTGTATTGAATGTGAGATGGGACTCACATATAAGGAATGTATGTATTTTGTCTTGGCCACTATTTGTATGACCCTGAGTTACTTTTTGGTTGGCCATCTGTTTGTTACTTTTTGTTAGTTTTTGTTACTGCAGACTAGTTCAGTAAACAGAAAGACAGAAGAAATGCCCGCAGGTGTTTAGCATTTTTCCTTATCGCAAACACAACAGTAATCTGGTAGTTTTTCCGTTGCGTTGACTTTTTCTGGGTTAATTATTGGGATCTCCCAATTGCAACAGAGTAATACTGGGGAATCTCTGTGTAGACTGATGGCATTTCATGCCGTTCAAACTTATAATCTTAAAATGTGAGCAAAATCATCTGTTTTGTCATCACTATAGACATTATGCTAGAGAATCATTCAAATACTAGCTCTAAAGTAATGTTTGTGAATTAGCAATGGTTTCTGCTATGAGTGGCGGAAGAAAGTAGTTCCTTGTACAAAATGATTTTGAGACTCTCCGTGTTTGATTTTCTTTTTTATACACACGATTATGCCGTCAAACTATTGTATAACTGTTGTATCACACTCGTAGCAGTGCAATATGGCTGTATATCATTACTGATGGCACACTAAGGCACTCGGCCCTCCCACCAGTGCCAATGTACAGCCATGTCACACTGCTACTTGCATGCTATTGTTCATTTATCTTTATGCGTATAGTATTTTTTCATTTTTTTATAGTATTGAATAATGTCTAAATGTTTACATGATGTGTGTACAATACAATTTGCAAAGTAATATTTTGACTTTAAGTGGATGTATTATTTGAGAGACCTACATTGTTTACCAAACAGGTGGTTCTAATGGATTGAATTTGAATAAAAATATATACTTATTCAGTGCTTCCCACAGGCTTAAAATATACTTGTGGTGGTAGACGGATTGAAACTCACCATTTACCCACATCACATAAATAGTTAACTATAAGCGACAAGCATAATTAAATTATTAAAAAACAATAATAATTTATTCTGACACTGTTTTACACTGTTTCTTTTCAATGGGTTAAATTAAAAAAAAACACTGCTGAAATGAAAAAGAAATCCACAATTTCTCTTACTCTTGTGCTATTCAGGAACCATGTACACCCACTGGCAGGTAAAACCTGCTTCTCTCTTTCAAGTTCAAAGCAAACTTGAAGCACTTGAACTTAAAACATTTTAGATATGTATTTAAAATAGCCTATGTAATATATGAACATCATCAAAATAAAAAATAATCAGCAAATAAGAAATAAAAGACAGAAAAGGAAATAAAAACAGACCATATCTCTAAAAATGATCATAACTACAGGATTAAAACGTGTAAATTATTTAAATAAGGCAAATGCGTTGATTAACCATTACTTACGGTGTACATAAATTTTCCAGCCAGTTTAGACCAGTCATTTCGTCCTCTTATATAGTTTTTCTGAGTCGTTTAGATTTTAAAAATTAATTATTTAATGTTTCTCTCACGAGAGCGACTGTGTGTGCGCAGTCAGCTGCGAGGCCAAGCAAAAGTAGTAAAAAGGTAATGCAAAAACGCATACGAGCTTTAGATAGTGAAAGCAAACATTGAATCTTGGACTTTTTAGGAGATTTTCCAAAAAAGACATGTCTCTGTTGGTCTGTAGAGCACATCAGACTGTCTGTGTTGACAGGTTGTGCGCACACAGAACAAAACGGGTAAACGAAAGAGGATTTTCCACTACTTAATCTATCACTGATGTTTGGTTATATTGGGCGGATACAAAAAAAAGTGTAAAAGGATGTTAAATATAGTAAAAAAAATCTGTCACTAAAAATACTTGGGCGGCCATTAATATACCTGGGCGACCCGCCCAAGTAAAGCCTTTGTGTGGGAAGCACTGCTTATTAAAATATATTTAAATTTTTAAAAATTGCTTTTTTTTTTTTTTTTTTTTTTAAGTTTTCAGCTACTATACTTTCCCAATTATTCCACAGAAATCCACAGACTCTTAAATTCTGTGCAAAAATCACAAAAAAGATCGACAGATTCTGTATGGCACTGCATGTAACTAACCCTAATAAACAGCTTATCCAGTTTGGTCATGAATTGTCTGGAACATCTTAAAGTGGTTTCCTCCTTGCTTTCGTTCTGCAAGAATTTTTCCAGGGCCTGAAAATGATTGTGTTTGAACGCCTCATCCACCAGTTTCTCCACCTTAGCAATAAAACATAATGTGAGCTTTGTGATGGTCCCCATAAATGAATAAACAGCATCTCATATAATTACAGGAAACATTTAGTCCATTTAGTTTCCCAGAAAGAAAGGATGAAATAAACAGCACTTCTGGATTTAATTCTCACCTGATGGTCCTGCAGAGGTGCCATTATGCACAGATGACGACCTGCTTTAAATGTTGAAGACATTAAATATGAATCTCGGATGAAGATAATTCAAAGAAAACACACTTGAATAAATTCCTGGTAAGGTGAGAACTCATCTGTCTGAACTTTCTAAATGTCAGTCTTCACAATTCTCGGAATTAAACTAAATGAACTAAATAAATAAAAAAGGCACACTATGTGCTTTATTTCCTTTAAGATGACGACAAGACAAATTAACTTAATCATGTTGTTAGTCAGTTGGTAACTCTCCTAATTACTGTCGAAAAATCAGCAACACATACAAGTACACATAACACATAATTAACTGTGTACGTTGTTGTTGTTGTTGTAAGCGATAATATTTTGCTTAATAATTTGATGGAGTAAATCGTGGCTAGTTTAACGTTAGCATGTCAATTTAAGAGTTCGGTTCAGATCTTACCTCAGATTACGCTGACGCTTCAACGGACTTCAAGGGGACCGTTCACATACTTTTTATTATAAGTAAATGTCGTGAAGTTAACGTTGTTTGTTGAGATACAATTACAAGACGTAAATGTTCATGTGCCACTCAGAAAAAAAACCGTATAAAATGTTAACATTCGTGTTTGGCGATTGTACCGTCACGTTGTTTAGATGAAGCGGGAAAGTGACATGACGAGCACGCGCAGCAAATGAGAGCGAGCGAACAGTTCGTTCTTTTGAGTCGGATCTTTTTAATGAATCGATTCAATAAAATACTTCTTGGTAATTAATGGTATTCCCTCAGAGCTTAAGAAATTATTAGAAAATGATATAGTTCAAAATACAAATTTAGATTTTAGTCTTAAATTGGAAGGTATAAATATAAAAGAAAAGAATATATAATAATTATCTTAGAATGATTTGCGGAATTAGTATTCCTTCTGTCATTGGTTTTTGGAGATCACAATTTCAAGATGAGGCGACGCAGTGGGTAGTGCTGTCACTTCACATCAAGAAAGTCGCTGGTTCGAGCCTCGGCTGGGTCAGTTGGCGTTTCTGTGTGGAGTTTGCATGTTCTCCCTGTGTTCGTGTTCCCTCCGGTTTCCCCCACAGTCCAAAGACTTGCGGTACAGGTGAATTGGGTAAGGTAAATTGTCCGTAGTGTATGTGTGTGAATGAGTGTGTATGGATGTTTCCCAGAGATGGGTTGCAGCTGGAAGGCCATCCGCTGCGTAAAACATTTGCTGGATAAATTGGCGGTTCATTCCACTGTGGCGACCCCGGATTAATAAAGGGACTAAGCCGAAAAGAAAATGAATGAATGAATGAATTTCAAGATGTCTACTGGAATGAGACTTTTAAGATTTTGCATAACAAATAAAATTATTTGTTAATTTGTGAATTATTTTAAAGCCTTAAATCTTCTCTTTGAATAATTGTAATAATTGTATGTTTCTTTTTATTTTGTATTTATTTTGATGTCAATTTAATGTTACGTTATTGTCCTAGTACGTTCTGTGTTCTAAAATTGCAATAAAACAAATTAAATAAAGATAAAAATAATTGAAACTCAACAAAGGTTTACAGACTTGGGCGACAACATTAATCAAATTAAAAAGGTAAATATGGCAAAAAGTCTACCAAAAGAGTACTGGAAATATTTTATGATTTAGCCCAACATGAAAAAAAAATACTATAGTAATTTATAGTAAATAATATCATTTAGAAACTGTAGCATACTATAAAGTCACTTATCATAATATAGACTCACCGGCCACTTTATTAGGTACACCTGTCCAACTGCTCGTTAACGCAAATTTCTAATCAGCCAATCAACATGGCAGCAAATCCATGCATTTAGGCATGTAGACATGGTCAAGACGATCTGCTACAGTTCAAACCAAGCATCAGAATGGGGAAGAAAGGTGATTTAACTGGCTTTGAATGTAGCATAGTTGTTGGTGTCAGAAGGGCTGGCCTGAGTATTTCAGAAACTGCTGATCTACTGGGATTTTCATGCCCAACCATCTCTAGGGTTTACAGAGAATGGTCTGAAACCAGAGGTCAGAGGAGAATGGCCAGACTGGTTCCAGCTGACAGAAAGGCAACAATAACTGAAATATCCACTCGTTACAACCGAGGTATGTAGAAGAGCATCTCTGGATGCACAACACGTCCAACCTTGAGATGGATGGGCTACAGCAGCAGATCATCACACCGGGTGCCACTCCTGTCAGCTAAGAACAGGAAACTGAGGCTCCAATTCGCACAGGCTCACCAAAATTAGACAATAGAAGATTGGAAAAACATTGCCTGGTCTGATGAATCTCAATTTCTGCTGCGATCAGATGGTAGGTCAATTTGGCGTCAACATGAAAGCATGGATCCATCCTGCCTTGTATCAGTGGTTCAGGATGGTGGTGGTGTAATGCTGTGGGGGATATTTTCTTGGCACACTTTGGGCCAATTAGTACCAATTGAGCATCGTGTCAATGCCACAGCCTACCTGAGTATTGTTGCTGATCATGTCCGTCCCTTTATGACCACAGTGTACCCATCTTCTGATGGCTACTTCCAGCAGGATAACGCGCCATCTCATTAAGGCAGTTCTGAAGGCAAACATGGGTCCAACCCGGTACTAGTAAGGTATACCTAATAAAGTGGCCCGTGAGTGTAAATTAGATGTATAATATACTACAATACACCACAACTTACTGTAGTTAAAAGTAAAATACTTTACAGTATTTATTAAACAGTTTAACAGTTCACTATAGTTAATATTACAGTATGCAGTAGCATTCATAATAAAGGGTTGTAGATGTAAATATTATAATATATAGAGTATAATACACTTTACTATGCACTATATATCACTATACTTTTTTTTAATGTAGGTGAACTTAACATAAAAACAGAAATTCATCCACAAAAACTGAAAACTTTTTTAAGCAATCAGCTATTCATTATCATAACAACACGTAGGGGCCTGAAAATGTACATTTGAATGAAAAAACAAAGACTGTATGGATGTAAGCAACAAAAATGTAATTTTGTGAAAACTCATAAAGCACATGCATGTCATATTAAATGCTATGTATGCAATGGACTGCCATGAGTGTACAGGCATATATTATACAGGCCTGTGATTAAACAAGCACTGGAATTGCATGTATTATACAGTTTTTTTAAGACAACTTCATGGATGTGTGTGAATTGTTCATATTGTTATGACAACACTGTCGTCTGTACGCAAATCTTCTTTGTAACAGAACGGAAATATTTATCAGTTTTTAATCTACTGTTTTCATGTAAAGGTACCCTTAATGGAAAACATATTTAAAAGCACGTTCTCCCTGTGGTGTGGGTTTCCTCCGGGTGCTCCAGTTTCCCCCACAGTCCAAAAACATGCAGTACAGGTGAACTGGGTTAACAAAATTAGCAGTAGCGTGTGAATGCAAGACTGTATGGGTGTTTCCCAGTACTGGGTTTTAGCTGGAAGGGCATTTACTGCGTAAAACATATGCTGGAATAGTTGAAAGTTTATTCCACTGTGGCAACCCCTTATAAATAAGGGACTAAGCCAAAGGAAAATGAATGAATGAATGAAAAGCAATGAGTCTACAAATGGCTTTATTGCAAAGTTTTACAGTATGTGAGGGACCACTATCCACATCTGTGTTTACATATAAGGTCCACAAGCATTATTAAAATCTACCACATAGTGACAATAATATCCTCACACAAGTAAGTGCAAATCAGAAACGTAAAAAAATACAGTAAAGGCACTCTTTTGAATCTCTTGTACATTATCAAGTCAAAATCCAACAATACTTTCAGTGCTACAGTCCAGTTAAACACAAATCTTAGTTAAAAATATATTATATTTCATATGGCGTCAAGGTATTATTCACAAACCAAATGTGCTATGGCAAGACCCTCAGAAGGTCAGCAACGTATATCACATGGTGAAAATGCTGGTGGTTGCAGGTAAAATGGAAAAGTGAAACAGTGCTCTAAAAAGTCCTCAGTGTCCTCCTCAGATAAAGTGTATCATGCTGTCTTCACATTCTTTTGGCACAGGAAGGTTATAACTCTGACAGGTCAATTTGTAATTCTGCCCGCCATTGTTATCCCAAAACTGAGTGCCCATTACTTTATAACAAATCGCAAACTCCAGCACTGCCCCAGGATGAAGGATGAATGGAGGAACTGGAAGATGAAACCGAAAAGTGTCACAGCAGGGTCCGTTTGAATTGGATTTGCTTGCAACCCAGTAAGCCTTGGTTTCCAAGCAGCTCTTCCAGTTCGTAAAAGAATAGCGAACACTCACTTCCTTCTCAAATGCCAGGTTTACAACTTGAACGATCCCAATAATGCCGGGCTCATAGCACAGAACCCGCTCTAGACATACTTGTTGGCAACATAGTCGCTCCACAAAGTCTGAACAATCACCAGGTTGGATGGAGAACAAGGGTTTCAGATATGGTAAGGATATCTCCATCCTCTTACTTGAGGCTAACTCTGCATTCATTAGCAGTCGAAATAAGACATGCTCTGGGATGAATGGATCCTCCCCACTTTTGAAAACCTTGACATTTTCCAGGTCCAACCCCAAAGAGTCCACAAATCGGACGTTGGCTCTACGGCTGAGCCGTCTTCTCTCTGATGGAGAGGGAAGGGATTGTGTTCGCCTCTGGATGATGGATTTGGTTGGTGGTTCACATGACAGGCTCCGACCTGCTGTTTGCCGTGGAGTTGTTCTTGGGCTGGGTGGCCGAATTTTAACCAGCCTTCTCTCGCTGTCTGTTTTTGACCGGGACATGTCCTGTAAAATTGATGTGGAAGTTTCTTTTGAGCCATCTGATACCGAGGTAAAAAATAGGTCAGCATTCATTTCTTCAAGGGGTGTGACTTTATGGCAACATCCCAAAGACCAGGCCATGTTTATTAGAAAGTGTCAATGCACCTTGCATAGAGAACTTTAGGGAGACACAAAAAAAGAGAGGTTATTAAAATGTATAACTATTGTAGGAAGTGGTAGTACGCATGTCTCCCACTGGTAATACTACAGCTGTTCAGTAAACATTGCAGACTCGCTATTTCAATCTCAGCTGATCACTTTAACACATAATAATGCATAACTTACGTTTCATAGCCTTTAGAACGTCGCAATGTCAGCGCATGCGTCTATAATCAATAACTCTGGATGTAAACAAACATGAAAGGCAAAAGTTGAAGTTCGTGTTTGGTTGCCTCACCAGGAAAATACGACGTGTTTACGTTTACGTCGCATCTGAAGATCCTCCGATGCTGTTTTTATAAACCGAGCGTTTCATAATGTGGACCGCGACACAAACTCTGTGCAGAGGTGAAGCATACTACGTGATACAACACACATACAATGCAATTCATGCAAACTGCGCAAAGCTGGCAGGAGTGTGATGTCAAACGCAGGGGGCGTGGCTACTGTCAGCTGCGCTCGGGAAATGCTGTTGGTCTCCGGGTTGCCATGTCCTTCCGTTGTACACTTTATAGACTTCACTGTCGCAGACAGGTTCATTCATTCATTCATTTTCTTGTCGGCTTTGTCCCTTGCGGGGTCGCCACAGCGGAATGAACCGCCAACTTATCCAGCACGATTTTACGCAGCGGATGCCCTTCCAGCCGCAACCCATCTCTGGGAACTCGCAGACAGGTTATTTTCTGGGTTATTTCCACAGACTGGTTATTTCTTCAAGTCATTCGCAATCGCAGCCCAAGTGTTCAAGTAGGCAGGGGCGGATTTAGTGACTTTGGGGCTCTAAGCAATTCCAGCCAGGGGCAAAAGTTCTAAAATGCACCTTTTGTATTCATTTTTTTTCTTATATCATTCGATCTCGTTTTCTACATTTTATCTTTATGCAAAATAATAATAACATGTAAAGCCCCTTCTAAAACTTTTGAATCGTTTTTTTTTTTAAGTTGAATAACAACTAAACATAATAAATAAACTATTTCGTTTTTAAAAAAATTTGACTGCTAGACTGGTCCGTGACTGAAGGTGGGGGACACATTTGCACAGAATTACGTTCAAATTTTAATTTTTAGACCCTCACCGTACAAAAACAATGTAATATATAATTTTTAGTATCATTTATACGTCTAGGTATTTTTTGGGGGGCCCTCAGATTTCCTGGGGCCCTAAGCGGCCGCTTACCTTGCTTATTGGTTAAATCCACCTCTGCAAGAGGGTGCAAGTCTGTGTAGAGCTTTTGGTTGAGCCAGTAGACACACTTTAAATATAGTTTGTGTATTCCAAACCAACTAGTTGGAAAGTATGCAGTTTTAGATGAAACCAAGAGATGGAAAGTGTGCACTAAAGATAGTTCCTACCATTTTCTCACCCTCGAGTGTTTCAAAATCTTTATGTTTTCCTGTTGAACACAAAATAAGATATTTTGAAGAACGTTGGAAACAGTTGCCAGAAATGGGGTATATGCACACATGTTTAATTTCAGTCAGCCAGCCTCAGCACTTCCGGTGAACTGTCTTTCCATTATAAAATTGCCACGTTTAAGGTCTCATTTCTTTAAAAATCTGTCATCTTCACTGTCTGATAGATTTACGATATAAAGTGGGTCTCAGATTAGACAAGAAGCACTGCATTAAATTCCATTTCATCACCATGTCCTTAAAGTTTATTTTACTCCAGTATTTTCAATAGAGTTTCTGCGCTAGCCTGACGGCGCTATAGCGGCTACGGTCTTTTATCCCGTTTTACACTTGAACAACTAAATAAACACTTTAAGTCTATTTAACTGAATGTATTTAATTACAATAAAACATCTATGCTGTAAAAGCAACCTTATGAAATTGAAAATAGTCACTTGATTAAGCTTTCACCGGAAGTTTATCATTGACTAAAAAACACAGCTGAGCATATAGCACCTTTATTAAGGAAATTAATAACTACCAGTTACATTTTTAGAAATATCTTCTTTAATGTTCAACAGAAAAACAAAATCGAATGGATGGCTTTAAAACATGTTAGGGCAAGAACATGACAGAATTTTCGTTTTAGGGTAAAGCTATCCCTAAGGACACATTTCTTTTAGTTTTTAGTGCTATGGAGAATTGTACACTAGCTTCCTGTTGAGAGTATGTGCAAGTGGTCACTCAAGACCACAAGTAAGGACAAGCTAAGCATAGTCACTTGAGTGTAAATTCAGTCAGAATGCGTGTATTCCCTCTTTCTGGCAACCCTTCCGGACATTTTATCAAACCAATGTATCTTGCCAACTTACACAACCAACGTAACAGCTCCATACACGCACAGTTACGCGTATTTTCATTTCTGACACGTTTTATGAGTAATCTCCGCAGCTTGTCGTTACATTAAAACCCTCTTTGCAGTTATTTCGCTTACAAACTTCAATTCCCATCATGCCAATCGGAGGATCATCACGACGACAACGATGCTTGAACATACAAAGCAGCAGGTAAACAAGTCTGGTCGAGCTGCTGTAGCGATGCACATTAACGTCAATTTCAACGCGTTTTGCTCACTGCAAGATGACGGGGGCTTCATAATCAAGATGCAAAGGTGATTATTGTCCTTTTTCAGATGTTAACGTTAAATAAGTTGGTCGACGCTGCTTAATGGACAGCTCAGATATTTGTCAAAACTGGAATATGTATATTGAGTGACGCTGTTATTTCTACAATGGTGCTGCTCATCCGCACAGTGCGTGCACGCGCTCACAAATGGGACATTTTGGGGCACAGCTGAGAGCTTTGCACACTTCATAGTGTTTAATGCGATGGGACCCATCCTGCAGGAACAAACTGCATCTGCGACACTGAGGAAGCTGTCAGGGAAGGAGAAGGTTAGAATGAAAAATGCAGAAAACACTGGGATTGTTGCCAGGTATGTTTGAACAGAGCTTTTACTTAAACTATACATAAATATCTGTCACTAAGAATGTGGGCTGTATTTGCAGCAATAACAATAAGAGAGGAGGAAGTGTGATCCAGAATAAGAAGACTCTCAAGAAAACAGTGCCCTTGCATCCAGGCCAAGACAAGGATCCTCTGCCCAAAGCCGAAATTGTAAGTCATTTATGGGATATTAAGATAAGTCATGTGTGTTGACAGCATTTTAAATGTTTTTATTACATTTCCAAGGTCCAAAATGGCATTAAACCAAAGAAAGCAAAGAGTCCGACTGGTGGCACTTGCAAGTTGCGTGGGTGAGTGTTGTTGAACATATGGAACTTCATATATAAATAACTATATATAGTGTAACAAAAACAATTGCGCATTATTTATTCACTGTAGAATGCTGTGTAACATTAGGGCTGGGCTTTGGCAAATATTTGGCAGATCAGTTAACCGTTGATATGTTTTTTGTTTTGATATATACTGTATCGTAAATGTGCAGATTCATTAAGCAAAAAAAAAAGTACATACATATTGTAAGTACAGGCTGTTAAACTATTTTTTATCCTTAATAATGCCTATCCTTTTATTCATGTCATATGTCAACATACAAAAAACATTACAAGACAATGGTTAAACAGTTGTCCATTACATTTGTCTATTACCACCACCAAAATAAATAAATAAATAAATATTTTTGTTGAAATTAAAGGTTATGTTCATTTATTGACTTTAAATTTATGATGTAAATGCAATGTCAGGTGAAATTCCTTAAATATTCTTACTCTTTCTTCAAACATAATAACGTTATAATAATAACATAATAAATTACAGTGTGAATTTGTTGATAAAATTAACAGTATTTGAAAGATGGTATTGTTTCATATCAGATGTAAAAAAACAAAATCATAAAACATTCTGGAATTACTTCATGGCTGGCAGTATTTTCAGGCCAGCCCTAATAAATATATGGCTAAAATATCTCACTTCCTCTATTCCTATAGCACACAGGGTGAATCAGACCTGAGGCCTCCACGTCCCAAACTCTCATGTCCAGAGCATGGACAGGAGAAGCAGAAAATTCAGCTGGAGCCTCATTCCTGTAGAGAGATGGTACAGAAACACATGACCTTGGAGAAGAGCCGCCGTGCTCTCTCACTGCCTTTGGCACCTCAGCCGATGCTGCAGCAGCTCACCCTGCAGAAGCGAGCCCCTGATCTGGAAGCACTCCTTCTCTTGGAGCACAAGGAAGATGATACCGACAGCGCCAGTGACTTGTCTGACTCCGAGAGGCTTCCTGTCCTGCCTTCTCCCTGCACTCCTCCTCAGCTCAACCTCCGAGCCGAGGTGATCGACACCATGGACCTGCATCCCCACATCCCCGGACCCAGGACAGTGGACAACCGGGACGTTGACTACAGCTATCCAGACTTCCTGCCACCTCCGTTTAATACCTGGAGCCTGAGGCAGCTCGCCATCTTCCTCAACACGGAGGGCAAGCGAGCTCCTCGGCCGAAACCCGTAGGGCAGCTTGAGAAGTATTTGGAGCGCCTCCTTCAACTGGAGTGGCACCAGATACAAACCATTCAAGCTGAAAGCGGCCACCATGTTGTGCCCATCATCAGAACAAGAGGTCAAGCCTCTAGTGTCCTAGCAAACAGCAACCGGCAAAGGCCTCACACTGCTCCCCCGACGCGTCTCAGCTCTCCGAAAAGCTTTCGGCAGGGTCAGCGTTCCTTCTTCTCTTCTCTGGGCAGCCCATCATCCAGCCAGGTTTCTCGTCTGGTTTGCCCTAACTGCCACATCCGCTACCCGCTCTGCAATGGCACTTGCTGTTCCTCATATGCCTACCAGCGGCATTCCCGCCTCAGCCCCCTTTTAGAGCGCAAAGCCCCTCCAGCTAACACCCAAAAAAGAAGCAGCAGTGAAACCCGGGCCTCCACCTCCGAAAACCAGGCCACAAAGAAAAACCAGCATCTGGTCAGTCCTCAAGCAGCAAAGGCTCACCAGAACCACATGCAGGCTGCAGGAAACGTGCGCAGGGCGTCTCAAGAACTTAACCCCAATGGCAAATCCCATTCTTCAGTCAGGAAAGGAAAGACTGGGAGGTCAAGCGAGGCAGACAGACTGAAAGTTTCACCCGGAGCCAAATGCGGAGAGGTTGATAAGCGGATTCCTGCCGCTTTGAAAAGGGACGGTTGTGGGCCAGGCAAGAAAGCACTTAAGGATGGAGCAAGAGCTGAAACCAGTGAAGTACGAGTAAGATCTGGCAGTAAAAGAGCAGTGGCCGACGGCTCCAATGCAAAAGTGACATCAGCTACCAAGAGTACTAGCAAAGTGAAAAATGCTCAGTGCGCCAAGTAGAGTAGTTCGTGTCTATTTTCAGTTGCCTCAAAGACGTTTCCATTTTGCAAACTGTAAACAAAGAGCTAATTCAAACATTCTGATGTCTCTGTAGTTAAGTGTAGTTTTTTTTCAAATAGATAAAGGTACAGGAAGTTTCAGCAAAATTTCATCTGCAAAAAAGATCAATTTATTTTGTCCGTAGGCATGGGACGTTAACTGTTTTTAAGGTATGGTATTGGAAAAAGGTATCAAGGTATTGGAAAAGTCAAAATTTTCTGCTATACCGTTCCTACAATATATGTAAGATTTTTTTTATTTTCCTTTTTTTGTTTTTTAGGACAACAGTATCGTATCTCCAGCAGAAAAGATATCCAAAGATGCCGTTTTTGTTTTAGAAACTAATGAAGACCGCAGAAGTCAATGATTCATTTGAATTATTTAGACTGACATGTTTACTGTCCCAAAATATTTTAAAGGTTTCTCAATATAAAATATATTGTGTTGAAAAGGGGAAAAAAAGTTTAGTTTTTTACCCAGACATTTAAAAAGAATATATTAATCACGATACTGTGAAACCATGATACTTTTATCCAAGGTTATCATACCGTCAGAATCTTATACCGGCCCATGCCTAGTCGGTGCAACGAAGTTGGAATCAAAGCAGAAAGATTTGACAGAAAAGATTTTTTTTTGCCTATGTAAATTTGCCAAACAAACGTGACTGTACCTTAAGGCGGGCATACACGATGTGAATTCTGATAGCCAGAAGATCGTAAGTTCACACAGACATCACAAGTCGGTTTATGTGGAAATTGTTCAACGCAGTGTGGTACGACACGACTTTATAACCCTACGAATTCCGAAGCAATCGCATGAAATTCTGCACAAAAAACATGAGTAGAGGAAAACACTGCTTTCTTTGATTTTTTTCTCTCCCATATAACTATACGCTTATTTCACGTGGCCGCCATTTTAAAACACGAAAGTGAGGCTGCGGTGGTAAGAAACCCAGAAGTATAGGTTCAGCACTGTAAACATTGCAACAACATGCTGTGGACTATAAACCTCCAGCTGTTGCCGCAATTTCAAAGCGCATATATGGTGTAAACATCACTTTATTATCGTTAAGTTTAGTTTAAACAATTAAAAGCATATTACGCATCAAACAAAATCACAATCTCTTTAAGAGTAATACGCTTAATTGTCCTCCTAGGCTTCAGTTCAGGGCAACAGGTAAACACCGTGGGGACAATTTCCTGCTTCAGCCTATGCAAACCGGTGAGTAATAAAACAATGCAGTCCTCTGTAGCACACTCTCGTGTTGTCTGTAATAGTATTGTCTCGGTACTGGAGTTTTACAAACGGTCATTTCCCGCTAACGTTTAAGTGCCGCTGATTTGCCACAGTATTCACCAGTGCTCAAAAGAAATTACTAATTTTCCGTGAAGGTCATCACTTCACAACACAGATACAGGGACACTGGAGCGTTTTAAAGTCGCGAATATCAGTTGATTCATCAGCGGATCATTCGTCTGTGTTTGCACTCGGTAAACAGCGGTGAAGTGCAGTGAACTGATGACCTTCACGGCCAATTAGTCATTTCTGTTGAGCACTGGTGAATACTACAGCAAATCAGCGCTGATTAAGAATGCGCTCAACAGTGCTTAAATGTAAGCAGGAAATTTAAAATTTTTTATAAATTCTGTACCGACATTCAAGTCTAATATAGTGAAAGAATCAGTTCATTAACTTGAGTTTGATAAATGGCATCTAAAACGTGTGTTTGGGAAAGATAACGTTAGCCAACTTAGTGCCATTTCCCTTAACTTAGCTGAAAATGAGATCTGACATCCCTTTTTATTTTTATTATCCATTCAGAATTGACCTTTAGGTCACTCGGAAGATGGTGAAATTATAAATTTGTTTCGCTTTCTTTTCGCTGATAAGATATACAGCCAGGTACACAACATTCCTGTGTGACTCAGGCGATACTTCCGGGTTTTTTCCCACTGCAGCCTCGATTTCGCTTTTAAAATGGCGACCGCGTGAAATCAGTCTATTGATATGAGCTGTGAATGTACACAAAACATACCTGTTCACTTGGTCTTACCTCCTGTGTGTGAATTATAACCTTGTCCACTGTAAACTCTAATCTCTGAAGACTCTGTAATGCATGACATATTATACAGCGATCAACTTGAGATAGATCTACAGGTCAGCTCGTTCAACCACGCACACCTAAATTAAAACCGACAATTTTTTTGACATGTTTATAATGATTGGGAGCTCATAAACCGATTGGATTGACTCGTAAGTTCTTCTCACATGGTTCAAGCCATGATCATACGAGCATCAACGACTACTCCTATTGGAAAGTTATTCAAAAATGCATACAAGCTTTTACAGTAGCAAAAATCACACCGTGTATCTCCGCCTTTAAAGGGGCTATATGTAAAATTCATAAATCATTAGCGACACCGGTGGCCGTTAGGTGAACTGCAACCAGCAACTTACTTCTTGTGCTTGAACTCACACACACATAACGCATAAGAGACTTAACATGATTCAGTGCACTGATATACATGCTGCAGAATTCTATGCTTCTAAATAAAGTAGGAAATCAACATCTACATGCCATCAACCGAGCTAAAAACCTTGTATTAATTAGTTATATAAAATGTGCCTGTTTTACTCTCAATAACAATATAAACACACATTACAAATAGTTCTAAGAAACCTGCAGAGATGTGGAAGGAGTTGCACAATTTCTGCAGTTGACTGGCATCATATCAACAACTGACTCACTATAATCCTATCTAACATTTGTTTCATGTGTCTCAGAAAGGCTCTTCTTCAGGCTATCATCAACAACCCAGTGTCTCAAGTGAAAGGTCTTATGTTTAATTAAAGGTGCTGTATGTAAGTTTTTGACTCTTCTAAAGCATAAAAATACCATAATATGTGTGCAGATATTTAAGAAACATCCCAAGTGAACATACTTGTTTAACTGAAAAACAATGCTGAAGTCAGATATTCTGCTTTGAAAATGGGTTTTCCGTGCCGGAACGCTGTCGTTGTTTAGATAAATTTCATATGCACGATGCCAGTTTGGCCAATTATATGTCAGCACCCTGGGTTGCCTTGTTGGAAAACAGCGTATTTCATTCATTCATTCAGAAAGACTCTGAAAGCATGCGTCCGTGACCAAAAAGAACAGTATGGGAGACAGATGCAGTTCCACATGAGGTTATTAATTAGCAAATTACATAAATATTACGAACGTAAACATTAGGTGAGCAGGTTACATTGTAACCGCGTGTCCTAACAACACGCTGTGACGAGAGAGGCAGTGATCAGCTATTTGGCTGTTTGCACCAGACGAAACACGGCAGAAATGTAAATACAGCCTTTCAGAAGCACAGAATATGCACTCGCTCACGAAACGGTAAGGTTTAGAATCTATTTAATACATGTTAACCCACTTTAACATCAATGTAGATGCTGAATCACTCATATGTGTTTAGTTCTAAAGTTCAATTTCAGACGGTTTATTGTATTTTCAAGATCTGAGGTGAACTTTCTGCTTTCAGTATATGGCAACAAATGCCATGTAAATGCATTCAAACTCGCATTGTTAGCATTTAGCACAGAATAAAGCACACAAGGCTTACCTGAGGTGATCTAGCTGTCATAGGTTTCTGTTGTTCAGCTGTGAGAAATAGAAGCCATTTCTAATATATCAATTCGAGGTGTTGGTTAGGACAAAAACTCCTTTTAATATGGAAAATATTCCCTCTATCGCGTGTCGTTGCTTTTATTTAGAACACAGTTTAAATCACTCGCTCCTGTACACAATCTGGCAACCTAGCGTACTTTTATTATGATCCAGGAGTGCAATACCTAGTTCAACCACTGGGTGTCAAACTTACATACTGCACCTTTAAGTTTAACTGCAACACACATTGGCGATACAAAAGCAACTGTAACTAAAATGAATACATATAGCCCCTTTAATACGATATCCTCTTTAGAAGTCATGCCTTACCATCGCCATTGTTTCAGTTTAACTAATCAATAAGGCATATTTATTTTATCTGCCTAAGTACATAAAAGCAGGTTATCTTTACTGTACGCACAAATCTTCTATACAATGAACTTAATGTACTTAAATCCAGTGTGCATGTACGTATCTCTTACTAGCGGGAGGTATGGCTGAGAATGTCTGCGTGTGGCGTTTTCGTCTAGTAAGCACTATTGGTCAAAAATGTATATTTTTGAGACGAATAATGATTGTTTTGTAACGAGTGTGTATTTTTGTAAAGTGCTATCTACAAGGACTGCTTTTCTTTCGATTGTTTATCCATTCGTTACGTTTAAGTTTAAATACGAATGTTTTGTGCAAAGCGTTGCTTATCTTTGAATGTTTTGGAAGACATTTCTTAGGTTTCCGGTGATTGTTTAACTGTGGTGTTGTTAAGATTGCTTATGGTGGTTTATGTGGTGCGGCTTTGTTTTGATGGAGATGGACCCGAGTTATAAGCTATGTTTGTTTACTTATTGAGAACTTTTCAGGTGATTTTTCAGGTTTTCATCTACTTGAACTAAGCATGTTTTGTTTATTTTTATTGGAACAAAGATGGTTGTGCTTTCGTTGTTTTTTTTAATGCATTGTCACTTGAATATGACTTGAAAGTTGGTACAGGTTGCGGCCATACAGTATGGGCTACATTATTATTTCCATACTTGATGTACTGTAGGTAGCGCCATTTCAATCGGATGTTATGTAATGTGTGACATTCACTTATCAGGCAAAAAACACGCAAAAAAAATCGACATTTTGTCCTATCATCTTCAGATTGTGCTTTTATTTTGCTGAGAGTTTTGAACGCAGCTATTTTTATGAGATCTAAATAATAAACAGTTTTCATTACATCATCAGAGCCCCCGTCTACAGTATTTATTTATGTACTAGTATTTAAATATGTAAAAATTCTCATCATAAAGCAAAAACAATGCAATTTTCAGCTTGTGAATGATATCTTCTGGGTATTTAAATATGTACGCTCCTCTGACTCCTAAGGTGCATAATACAACGATTGTGGGAATTAATGGAAATGTCAAGCATAGTTTTTCACACTGATTTGATGCCGTTGGAATGTTGTCATGTCTTCTTCTGTCCTGGGAAAGGCTTTAGAAGCTGTTGAAGCCGTTTCTCTCGATCATTCACACAGCCTGTGTAAATACAAACAAGCAAAGAGCATTTAATTGTTAAAAGGGTTGTTAGTAAACAAGCAGGTTTTCAGTTATGTTTTTTAAGCAGTTAATCCCATGTTCATGGGAGAGAGATCATTTGGAAATCTGAGAAAAATGTAGATAGTGAATTATTTTCATTTTTCATCATTTATTTATAACACTGGTTTGATCACTCTGTTAATGCTGTTCATTTGAATTGTGTTGAATCTGTGCTGACATGGTGGATAGTTTCCAAAATTGAAGTAGAAGTCAAAAATGTACTCGCACTCAAGTGGTTATCTTTGAGTTTCTTTCCTTTGTTGAACACCGAAGATATTCTAAAGACAGCTAAAAACCTGTAACCATCGACTTCCGTAGTAGAAAGAACAAATACTACAAAAGTCAACAAATACTACAAAACATCTTCATTTGTGTTCAAGAAAATTAAGAAACAAGTAAATGTAAATGATGACAGATTTTTCATTTTCTGTGAACTATCCATTTAATGACTATTTAAATAGTTTTGTGTGAATTGTCCCTTTAAAAATGGCATCGTGAGCAAAATGAAGTAGTACTAAATGTATGGTTTATTTATTCATGATCCAAAAGAACTAAGAGAACTTTACTATGTGTAAAATCTCCCATGCTAATAAGCAGTTTTTTTTTGTCATTAGCTTCCATGTATTGCCAAAAACATGTTACACCGAAGAAGTAGTCACATGTTATAACCTTAGGGTAAGTAAATTATTTTAGATTTTTGTGTTGTCTAGATCTATGTCCAGTTATTTAAAAAAAAAACCTGGAACAATAGATTTGTAAAGTTCCATGCGTAATAAAAATATACTTCATGTTGAACTGGGTGCTATTCAAAAATTTCTAAAGCTGCAGTCACATTAACAAAAAAAATTGTGGGCAAAGTGGCTGTTTTCAGTATGGTATAGTCAGGCATGATACATGTTTACTTCGAAGCAGCTTTATATAGGAAAACCCACTGAATTTGCATATTAAATGTTCAATAAATCTTATCTGATGTGTAATTGCATTATTCAGAACAAAAAATATCTGTAAAATTAACAATTATGTAGATTTCTACTGACTTGAAGTATACTACCTGACACAAGTCTTGTCAGCTATCAAAG
The DNA here is from genome assembly GCA_903798195.1 of Danio kyathit. NCBI lineage: Eukaryota > Metazoa > Chordata > Actinopteri > Cypriniformes > Danionidae > Danio > Danio kyathit. The sequence continues at coordinate 10,229,786 of LR812541.1, forward strand.
TTTTAGGAACAAAAAATAATAACTTGACTTCTAGTTGATCATTTTGTATCAGAAGTGGCTTATATGAAAGGCAAAGGTCTCTAGATTATGCTTCTTTTATCACAATAAAATATGATCATGCCTTTATCCTTAATTATTTAATTAGTACAGCAAGCTCTGACTTTTCTTAGACAAAAGTCTGGTCACTTAACATAAATAATGTACAGTATAGAATAAAAAGTCATGATGCAGTGGAAAAAGACGTAATATTGTGTATGACTCCCATGAGCTTGGACGACTGCATCCATACATCTCTGCAATGACTCAAATAACTTATTATTAAAGTCATCTGGAATGGCAAAGAAAGCGTTCTTGCAGGACTCCCAGAGTTCATCAAGGTTCTTTGGATTCATCTTCAAAGCCTCCTCCTTCATCGTACCCAGAGATGCTTAATAATGTTCATAACTGGTGACTGGGCTGGCCAATCCTGGAGCACATTGATCTTCTGTGGTTTGTAATGGAATGGGCAGTACTAATGTCTTGAAACCTCAGGCTGTTGATGTTGCCATCCACTCTGCAGATCTCTTGCACACCCCAATAGTAGTAGTACTTGTGATGATCGGGATGCAATTCAACAGATGATTCATCTGAAAATCTACCTTTTCCTCTTACCTTTACCTCTTCCTTTTCCTGCCACTTTTCCAAATGATCAACTAGTAGTCAAGTTATTATTTGTTGCTCTTACAACTGGGATCGACGACAAGACTTTTGTCAGGTATTGTATGTTCATGCCACATTAAGTAATTATGAAAAACTGCAAGAACTTTCTGAGAGCTCTGAATAGTACATCATGATGACTGATTTATTTAGATGCTTTAAAGCAAGGGTCACCAAACTTGTTCCTGGAGGGCCGGTGTCCTGCAGATTTTTGCTCCAACCCTAATCAAACACACCTGAACAAGCCAATCAAGGTCTTACTAGGTATACTTGAAACATCCAGGCAGGTGTGTTGAGGCAAGTTGGAGCTAAACCGTGCAGGGACACCGGCCCTCCAGGACCGAGATTGGTGACCCCTGCTTTAAAGCTTAGGTGTTTGCCAAAGTAAAGAACAAACATCAGTCTGAGAACATAAAAAAATTCTAGAACATCAAGGTTGTGATCTCAAAATGACATAGTGGGAATGTGTGAAGTTTACAATACACAATTTTGGGTTTATTACTTCAAGGTTCAAGCACATTTTTACTTCTAAAATTACATGACTTTTCCATGACTGAAGTAAATTTTCAAAAACAATGCATGTTCAAATTTATTACAGCATATCGTAAAACACACAGCAATCTATTTAGTTTAAATTTATATTTATATCTATGTAAAATTGATTTAGATAATGCTTACACCGCACTAATAATGTGAGAGTATATGATTGGCCAAGGACAGCATAGAAGTCAAGACAACTAACCTATATTTAAGTATACAGATATTTGTTTTCCATGACTTTTTCCAAAACTTTGTGGGTTTTTCTGTTTCCAGGCCTGGAAAATGCCATGTCAAAATTCCAAACTTTTCCAGGTTTTTCATGACCGTATGAATCCTGTTAGTTGTTTGTTATTCTAAGAATTGAGTTTACAGACCTTCTAACAATGTTGACTTTTTTTTTCTTCAAATTTATGAGAAAAAAAAGTCAGACATTACATTTTTAAACTAAATTTTGCTCTTAAAATTATCATGTTTTTGTTTTTTTTGGCAGTATAGGCCTTCTTGTGACATTTTCTAACATAATTTTGAGGAATAATAGCAATATATTGTCAGATATAAACATTCACAATGTGAAAGACAGCATTTGGTAACACTTTGGTTTAGGTCACAATTCCCTGTATTAACAAACCATTAAGGCGACGCAGTGGCACAGTAGGTAGTGCTGTTGCCTCACAGCAAGAAGGTCGCTGGTTCGAGCCTCGGCTGGGTCAGTTGGCGTTTCTGTGTGGAGTTTGCATGTTCTCCCTGCGTTCGCGTGGGTTTCCTCTGGGTGCTCCGGTTTCCCCCACAGTCCAAAGACATGCGGTACAGGTGAATTGGGTAGGCTAAATTGTCTGTAGTGTATGAGTGTGAATGTGTGTGTGTATGGATGTTTTCCAGAGACGGGTTGCGGCTGGAAGGGCATCCACTGCGTAAAAAAATGTGCTGGATAAGTTGGCGGTTCATTCCGCTGTGGCGACCCCGGATTAATAAAGGGACTAAGCCGAAAAGTATATGGATGAATGAATGAACAAACCATTAACTAACACTTCTAGCTTAATAAACTACTCATTAGCTGTTTATTAATAGTTAGTAAGGTAGAAGTTGGGTTTGTAGGATTAGGGATGGAGAATAAGAACTTTTAATGCACAGTTATTATCCTAATAATACACAGGTAATGAGCCAGTAGTTAATACAATGAATTGTAACTTGAAATAAAGTGTTGCCCAGGATTAATTTTACTCTATTTTTGCCATAATTAAAACACATAATGTTTTTAAGATGGCATATTGAAAAAAATTATTCAAAGATGATTCCTTGGATTTAGTAATTTTTTATTTAAGTTAAGTGGTTGTAAACAATTTATTTGGGCTGAATTTAAACAAACAAATTAAGTTAAACATTACTAAATTTAATTTGTTTGTTTAAATTCAACACGTAGTTTTACAAATAGTTTGCAACAATTTAGCAGACAGCATTTTCTTCAGTGCACACTCTAAAAAAAAAAGGTTCATTGAGGTTCTATATAGAACCCTGGGGTTCTATACTTGGCAAATAGAACCTTTTACCCTAAAAATGGTTCTATTTAGAACCCTTTGAGTGCAAAGAACCTTTTTGATTAAAATGGTTCTATAATTTTTGATTTATTAGATAATTATTAAAGATTATAAAATAATTATAAGCTATAACACAGAGAGACCATGATTTTTGAGTCCAAACCTAATAAAATGATTGCTGTGGTCAAAAACCTAATCAATGTACAGTATGATGGAATTTTTTTCATGCAGGTTTGTACATTAGCATTTTATATATACTTAATATTTAACATTTTTGACAAATTATTTTGTGAAATAAATAAAATAACTAGTTTATTTAGACTGTGCAGTACCACGTTGTTATGGTTTAATAATTTATTTAAAACTAATAATCATAAAAAAGCCCTCTGGTGTCGTCATTCCTATTGGTGGACTGGTGGTGAAGAGCCTCAAGTCGAGAGTGACGGTTAATTTTTGAAAAGGAGAAGTCCAATATTTCAGCTTCATCATTCAGGTACGTTATTAATTTTAAAATATTATAATAATGAAATATTCCCAGAGATGGGTTGCGGCTGGAAGGGCATCCGCTGCGTAAAATCGTGCTGGATAAGTTGGCGGTTCATTCCGCTGTGGCGACCCCGCAAGGGACAAAGCCGACAAGAAAATGAATGAATGAATGAATAATAATGAAATATTTCGATTATGAGGTAACGTTAATGTTTCTATTTGATAGAAAATCCCTTGTTATATTGTGATACAGACTGAATATGGGGGTTGGGAGTAACGTTTATATGGATAAATACTGTGCTTTACTGATGACCTCGATCGTCACCCTGGGTTCAGAAATCTGCGTAAGTTGAATTTGCTCTGCTATGTATTAGAAATAAGTTACAATCTCGCTTTATTTGTTTGTCAATATTAATTAAACTACCAATAACAATAACACAGCCGTGTTATTTGAGAGCGAGCTTCGAGAGGGAGCGTGAATAAGCGCGTGCACATTGTTTTAACGGAAATTTGATATGAGCCGATTTCCGCTTTTTTCCCCGCAAGTTTTTGCTTCACCACTGAACAAACGCTCACTTCTAGCTTGTTCGTGTGTGTTTTATCAGGGTTTGACCTAAACTCTGCAAAGTAGTGGACACTACTGCCCACTGTTGAGACATTCGGGCTAGTCTGCATTAAAACCCGCAAGGGCAGTGCAGCGCTCGTAACCGCACCGTGCACGCGGTGAATTCGTGACGATTCAATTCAGATCAATTCATCTTTATTTCTATAGCGCTTTTACAATGTAGATTGATGTGAATGATGTGCAATATATTGCTAATATATTATTGAATTATGAAACCTTTTAAAGCCAAAACATATTTTAATAATCCATAGATGAAAGATCAGGTGTTATTTATGAAGGACATAAAAATGCAGGCTAAATGTATTTTGAAATATTGAACCTTGTTAAATATATATATTTAAAATTCATATTTTAATATATATCTTATTTGTCTTCAAACAGCCTGGAAACTGAACTGCATCATAAATCTTGTGCTCGGTATGTATAATAATAAATTTTATTTTATGTCAAAGGTCGATTAATTCTGTGATTTAAATTCATATTTACACACTCTACAATGCTGTCTTCCTACCTCAGATTGTGATGGACCTGGAATGTGACACCAGTTAAGTCAAGAACCGAACGAAATACACTCTATTCCAGAGTACATATTATGGAGGAATTTGCAGAACTAATGGAGCAGTTTCTTCTTCTTGGAGTGCCACTGCTTGTGAGTAAACACTGTTACGTTGTGTGCCAAATAGATATGAAAAATCAGTGTATGTTACATTCTTATAGCTCATTTGGTAAAGCAATGCATTAGCAATGCCAAAGGTGTTCCAGGGCTCACATACTAATAAATGTATAGATTAAAGACAATCCAAGTCCTTTGGATAAAAGTATCTGCCAAATATGATGTATGTTATTTGATATAGAGTTATTTTGTTTTGTACCTATTCTAAATTTACTGTTTCATTTAATGTACCTACTGAATTCAGGTCACTCAGAAATGTACATTTCATGAAATTTTGTAACAAATGAATTGCAGATTGAATAGAAAATATATTACAGCTGTCTACACTGTATTTCTAATCAACTTTGTGCGCATCATGTTTCTTATTGAGCATTCGGTCTTGAAAATGCATCACTGTATGTTATACAATTGAAACCTTGAGTTCAGGATGACTTTAAGGATCATGTATTGCTGAAAATGTGTCATTTTCACATGAAGTTAACAAAATATTTTGCATTTAGGATGCTGCATAGAAAGACTTGGTGAAGAACACAGAAAATCTTTAAAAGAAATTGCCCAAAAGAAGGGAAGGAAAGAAGGAAGTGCTACGTCAGCCTCACTGGACCAGCAGAAGAAACCACAGAAGGTAACTACACCCTATATCCCCCTCAAACACAAACACAAACACACACACACACACACACACACACACACACACTTTAATTATATTAATTATAACTGTAATTCTATTTGATCACTTGTGGTTATTGGTTAAAAGTACTGAACATTACAATATTGTTTTACAGAAAATCCAAAGGTCCTACACCAACCAGGATTCAACAGCTCTCCTGATTCTGTCAAGGCTTGAAGTGTCAGCATTACAATGGACAACACTCACTCGCTATCCTTCAGCTCAATCATTTATCAGAGGCACCACAGTGGAATGAATCACCAGTTACTTTGCCTTTCCAGCCGCAACCCAGCACTGGGAAACACCCATATACTCTCTCTTACAACTACACACATTCACTCACTATGGCGAGGTCACATATACTGTGTGCATGCCTTTGGACTGCAGGGCAAACCAAAGCACCCAGAGGAAACCCACACGACCACTGGGAGTACTTGCAAACTCCACACAGAAATGCCAGCTGGCCCAGTCGGGACTCGAAACAGTGACCTTGCTGTGAGGTGACAGTTCTACCCAGTGAGCCACTGTGCCACCCATGGACAAAACTATTTACATTATAAGAGAGACCGACAGACATGGACATGCTACAGGTTGTGGAATGTGTTTTGTCTAATCATTTTGCAATGTTTTGTGTGCCATTAAACACTTTCTTTAATGACTTTCATTAAACATTATGTGTTAAAATGGTTGTCGCCATGACCAATACATACATGTACCGTCAACTTGTTGAAATTGTAGTGTTATTTAATAGATGTTTTAATTATTTGTTTATTGTTTCGACTGTATATGCATTGTGATATATTTTTCTTTATTTTAGAGATGTTTGAAAGTTGAGTAGTGTAATTGTTTTAACAGTAAACAAGCTTATGAAAGTTTATCAAAAGTGAAATTAGTAGAATTAGATTGTTGAATGCCATCAAGCTGTTAATGATGTTTACTAATTAAATAATAAAATGTAAAATGTTTAGAGGTAGATCTGCCATCTAATACAAAGTATGCAGAGGTGCAATTTTAAATATTATTAAAAAAATATTTGTATAAATGAATTGAATAAATTTAAACAATTTGAATTTTCTGGATTGGTTTTATTTTTTTATTTAATAATAAATAACATTAATTCAATAATAAATGAAAAGAACCCTTAAATGGTTCTAAATAGAACCATCTAACTTAAATTCAAACCATTTGGGGTTCTATTTAATGAACCCCTAAAATGGTTCTATATAGAACCTTTTTGAGGTTCCATATATGAAGCGCTTGATAGAACCATTTTTGGTTCTATATAGAACCGTTTCTTTTAAGGGTGCAGGCAACATTTCATCATCATTTGGTCAATGTGACGTGTCACTGACTGCATGAACTACAGTATATACTGTAGACCCAAATCTCCAATGATGGCATAAAAAAAAAAAAAAACACTGACCGAGGTGTGTGTTTGCCACAAGGCAAGAGCTGCCGAGAGCCTCTAGACCGACATCCGTGTAGACAGGTCCGTCGTTCCACATTAGGTCAAATCCGCCAATCCTCTTCTCCTTGCCCGTCAGGCTAAATGCAATAGAATGTTTTGGACAACAATGTCAGCATGTGCAATCCTCCTCACTCCTCTGTGAAATTTGAAATCATTTTGTCAAATTTTACCGGCCCTCCATGTCAACAATGTGCAAGGTGTCCTCCAGAAGTCTGTATTTTAGGTCATAATCCTCCTGACTGCTGGCTGTTAGGGAGGGCGAAGCGTTCACTTCAATTAGCCACCTGCATGATCACAAGCTGTGCTGTCATTTTAGAAGTAATTAGGGCAGGAATAGTGTGTTATGGAAGCCCATTTAATACATGGGATTAAAATATAAAACATGTAATGGGCTCTATGCATAGCTAGAGTTTTAAAGGTTAAACTTTAAAACAATGATAAACTTTCGGTGAAAGCTTAAATTGACTATTTTCAATGTCACTAGGTTGTTTTTACAGCATTGATGTTGTAATGTAATTACAATACATTCAGTTAAATAGACTTAAGCATTCATTTAATTGTTCAAGTGTAAAACGAGATGAAAGACGAAGAAAATTCTATTGAAAATACTGGGGTAAAATGAACTGTCATATTTTAAAGACATAGCGGGGGGAAATGGAATATAATGCAGTGCATCTTGTCCGATCTGATACCCACTTCATATCGTAAATCTAACAGGCAGTGGAGATCGCTGATTTTTAAAGAAACCCTTGGTCTGCCTGACTGAAAATTAAAAGTCTGCGTGCATATAGCCCATTGCAAATTTTTACCTCCCTATTTTCATTTTTATTATTTACAATTCACAAATCTGGGGAAAACAAAAATGTCACAATTGCATGATATAAACTAAAAAAGTTTGACCGTTTTTGTTACATTTTGTCATTCTCCAAAAAAAAAACCACACCTTTGCAAAATATACACCTTATGTTGGAGGCCTGCATGATATCGAAAAAATCGAATAATGCTATATATATTTTTTTTTTCAATAAATACTGCAATTTAAATAGTTTCACAAGATGATTTGAATAGCTCTATTTGACAGTTTTCTGGGTATTCTAACAGAATTCAAGAGTTCACACTTAGCTGATAATCAATAAAGCGTTATTTGCATGCTGTCCCGGGAGAGAGCCCTGAGCTCGTAATATCCTCAAGCCCGGGGCTCTTTCCCGTTAGAAAGGCGAGAGGGGAGTTCGAGCTCAGGTAGGTCTCGAGAACTCCCCTGCTTGTCGCTGTGTTAGAAGTGTAAACTAAGCTTGTCTTAGGTGATAATTTGGTTTAGTCGATTGGCTATGGTGTATGGTTTGGACGGTGGGAGGCAACCGGGGAACCCGGGAGAAACCCACGCGAACACGGGAAGACATGCAAACTCCGCACAGAAACACCAATCAGCCTGATAGGAGGTTGAACCGGCGGCGTTCTTGCTGTGAGGCAACTGTGCTAGCCACTGGGCCGCCGCGTCGCCCTATAGGAAAAAGGGTGGAGGAAGGGGGGGGGGACTTCAAGACGAAGATAACTGGAGTGAAAAGCTCTGGTTATTTATAATGTGTCCATAATCATCTAATAGGGCAGATTACGGAGCTAATAAACTGCCAGCCGTGTTCATCATAAGCACGTGATCCTCTCGAAATTAGTTCATAAATAAACCACACTTCAGATACAGACATTGAATAAACTCACTGCAAAAAAATGCTTTTCTTAATTTTCCTTGTCTCGTTTCTAGTCCTAATATATAAAAAAGATCAAGTAAAAGTTTTGTTTTCACCTTCAGAAGAAATACGTAATAATGAAGAGTTTAAAACAAGCAAAATAATTTGCCAATGTAGATATTTGGACTAGAAAGGAGAAAATATCAGTAATAATAATAATTGTTATTATTTTGCATAAATTGTATAAATATTTAAATTCAATTAATCTTTGTTACACCTCCAAACATCATAATTTCATGTGCCCAATGTTTTAAACACTCTTAAAAACATGCTATACTATATGATATACTTTCAATCTATTATGATTAGGCTACAGTGACTCTAAAAATCCCATTATTCCGACAGATAAATTCCGATTAACCAGTGCATATCTTGCGATGTGACTACTGCAGATGCGCACATTGTGATATCGATGCTGAAATGATATGTTGTGCAGCCTTATGGAGTTCTGTCTATTTTATACCCCACAATTGTGAGGTTAAATCTATTTTTCCCCTCTTAAAATTGCACCTTAATTTTATTCGTTTATTTCACAAAATAGAATTATTATTTTTATTTATCATTTTATTTGAGTCTTGCAATTCTCATTTATTTAAGAATTGCAACTTGATTTCAGTTCTGGGTTTATTGACTTTCTCACAATTTTTAGTTTCGCCCTCACAATTCAGAGAAAAAAAATTGATCTTCAAACTCAGAACTGAGATTATTTATATATCAAGAATTAATTTTAATCACTCAGACTTTTTACTCAACTTTTTCCCCCTTTGAAAATTGAGTCTCTTATTTCTTGTAATAGAAAGTCCTAAAAGTCTAGATAGTCCTAAATTTGATACAAAGTTAGAATTTTGAGATAAAATAAGATGAGGTTATTTATTTATCTTTTATTCCATGGTGGAAACAAAATGCCCTCTTAACAAACTATGCAATAAACAAATAAACCATTCTCACGGCTTTAAGTCCTGGTCCAGCAGTATGTCATATCCGTACAGCTCAAAGCAGTGTTTGTCATTGATGATGGTCTTCTGCACACTTAGCAGGCTGCGAATAAATACGTTGTCAATTTCTTTAAACAGAGTCTGCACTGTCTCGAAACCATGCTTAGCAGTCAGATACCACCGTAGCTGTTGCATCTGCCACTTACAGCCCTAAAAGAGAGAGAAGGTCAGAAGATGTTAGTGCTTTTTAATAACACATATTTAAATGAACATTGCAGAATGTCCAACACACCTTCTCAGGATCATAATCAGGAGCTGTCTTTTGCACTGCAACATTGGTGAGATGAACATCTGTACACATTAAGGTTAAATGGGATGAATCAGTGAATTGTTCATGTTTCTTCCTCTACTGTTGCATGTAATTCAGAAATGTATTCAAAGGATACATTGATCATCTATGCTGCTGAGAGAGAACCTGGTGTTGGAAAATCGGGCAAAGCCATCCCGATACAGCCAGGCCTTCAGTGGAATATACTGACAAAATAAAATTATGTTGTTTATATTACATATATTCTAGTAAAAAAATTATAAATAAAGCAACAACATTTTTTTTTTTACAAGTTAAAGTCTTATAATTGTGCTTATTTCAGCATGGTGTAAATGCACATTAATTTATGTGTAAATGTGTGTAAAGTAAAATAATGGCACAGTTCCCATTTTGGGTAATTTGGCAGTAATATTATCAAAAAATTATAATAATAGAAATAGATATATGTATATACAGTGGTGTGGAAAAGAAAAGGGTTTGCCCCATTACTGATTTTTTTTTTTTTTTTTTTGCATGTTTGTCACACGTTAATGTTTCAGATAATCAAACACATTTAAATATTAGTCAAAGACAAAAAAAAATAAATAAAAAAACTACATAGCCCCCTGTCAAAAGGTGTTTGTCCATTTCTGCATGGCTGAAGAAACATAAAATTAAGACTTGGAGTGGCCTAGTCAAAGTCCTGAACTGAATCCAATTGAGAAGCCGTGGCATGACTTTAAAAAAGCAGTTCATGCTCGAAAACTCCCCAATGTGGCTGAATTACAACAAATCTGCAAAGATGAATGGGCTAAAAATGCAAATTATCAAAAAAGCTTGATTGCAGTTGTTGCAGCTAATGATGGCCCAATCAGTTATAAAGTTTAGGGGGCAAACAGTTTTTCACACAGGGCTATGTATTTTGTTTTCCCTTAATAATGAAAACCTTCATTTAAAAACTGCATGTTTATGTGTGTGTAAGTAAGTAATAAATAAATAAATGCCCCCCCAAAAAATTCAATTGAAAAGAAAAAAACTCACTTACTGATGTTACAAGAACGTAGACTCTCAAATCAAATTTTCTCCCTGATGATTGGGATAAAACGTGATTCATTAAACTTAAAAATATTGTTCACCACATTGTTCATTTTGACTCCATTTATTTACACTCAAGTCATTCTAAACTTTTATGAATTACTTTTTTCCATTGAGCACAAAACTAGACATTCAGAAGAATGTTGGGAAAAAAAACAGCGGAGGATGAGTAGACGATGACAGAATATAAATTTTTGGGTGAATTATCACTTAAATACATTTCTTAAGAATAAAAAAATTAAGTACTGAAGTAAACAGTCTTAGATGTACCAGCTATAAGGTAGGGATTCTCAATGTAACTTTGAGCGACATAGCTCTCAACTTGAGCCTCATCTTTCTGTTCTTCAGAGCGGCTCCCATCCTGAAAGCAACGAGGTACATAATGGCAGAATTTACATTTTTCCATTTACATTAAAACAGTTTAAAAGGCAAAAATCATACACCAGGTACATTGCTGACATGTAAGGTAATAAACTCATGGAAAAAAATATTTTCCATTCTCTGCTTAAAAGTAAAAAGTACCAAATGGCTTTGGTGCAATATAATAATAAAGAACATCCAGACATTTTGGAAAATATGAGAAGTCCACAGTTCTTAATGGGCCATGAAACCCCCCTCTTTCAATTCAAGTCTACCTCAGAATTAAAAAAAAAAAAAAAGCATCATAATGGGCGAGGAGTGCTGCTAGCAGAGGGTGGAGTGGGCGTGGCTAGCAGAGCAGGGGAGAAAGAGGGGAGCGAACAACGATTGTCAGTTGGCTCACAAAAAGATACACAAACCATGAGGAGACGGATGATTTTATAGTTTACAAGGTTAAAATGCAAAGAAATAAACAGCAATTTAATGCCCTGCTACATTTGTTATTCGTAATTTCATATACACATAACCACAATTTATATAATTATAAAGACAATTGTGTTTATATAAACACTATAAATGAGGACTTCTCTCGTCCTCAATCCCCGGGTCTGAATGCAGACACAGTGGATAGCAGTGCAGCAGGACTCTTGCCCTGTCTATTTCAAACATTAGCCCTGCCGGTAATCTGGAGGATTTTAAACATAGGTGAACAAAGCAGCACGGATATAGGCGATGTGTCTAAATGTGAACGAACTCTACTGAACCGCATAAAAGACAAAGTCCACCATTCTCCGATTCTTGTACAGCTCTCCCGACAAAAATGCTTGCTGCACACAAATAACTTTGCTGTATCAGCCCTGACAGCATCGCGGGGAAACACATGCAACAAACCCATTGAGGTAAAGTTGGTTTTACATTCACACATTCGTTCAGTGACAACTTGTGACACACTCCCTATATTGTTTACCACTGCACTTTAAATATTCAGTCTGAAATAACCTGCAAGTATGACTTGAAAACAACATTAACACTGTTTATTTGACTGTGAACAATGTACTTTGATAGTCATTGGCCGCCAATATGATTTCGCTATTTAGAGTTTGCAAATAATACTTAATAAGTTATATTATTAAGGGGAAGTCCGAATGTGCGAATATAAAACCAACTTTACCTCTATAAGAAACCCCGTGGATCATGGAAACAAACACATAAGACCTATGAACGGCTAAATGCTGCATGTGGAGTCCGTGGAAACGGTCTCACCCAGTCATCATCATAGGGTCTCACAGCTTGGCAGGTCTGCCTTGGCTTCGGAAAGCATGTGCAGTCATGAATAGTTAAAGGGTCACGAAACACCAAAACACATTTTTTGAGCTGTTGACAGTCATATATGTGTCCCACGCTGCTATAAACACTATTAGGACACATATATTGCACTAAAAAGGGAAAATTGGTTGTTTTTGCGTTATTTTGAGCAAATTCGTTCTTCCGGTTTGAAACGAATTTTTGAAGCTACGTCACGGCCATGAGATACATAGGGGTAAATCCAGAGTGTAGAGTGGCTGTCTGTCTTTTCGAGAACATTCTGACGTATGTGGGTGTGCGGCATTAATTCATGACAAAGACGTGCTTCAAACCAATCAGCGGGCTCTATTGTGTATGACGTGAAACTGCATTAATATGCATGATAGCTCCGGAGACTGTTTACCTGTTTACACTGTACAGACGGAAGAGAGACGCCACATTGTGTTGCCAAAACAAGTGAAAGAACAAGAATTTGGAGACAAGAGTCATCGGTTTTGCGTTTATTAATGTGCTGCAACAAGGTTTTGTTTTCATTTTCCCTCTATGAGTGAGCTGCTGGACTCATGTGTGGATTACAGTGTACGCGACACGCGACAGAAATGCGTTTGTAAGGAACATTTTTTACCCGAGAGCTTTTCGCATCTGGAAATGGTGAAATCCGGATTTGTCGCTCGTCTCCTTTTTGTCCTGTCGCTACAGATTAGGTAAGTGTGTGCGATCAGTGCTCTTTGTTTAACCCAGATTACAAAGTTTGTCGTATCTTCAGCAGTGCTCTTTCAGTTTTTAAAGACATACCTCAGTCAAAATGATTTAGTTACTAAGTTTACAGTATGTTAATATCACTGCAATATTATAGTACAATATTATAGACTGAAAGATCCGCTGTAAATGCTGCTCTCCGAGTGTAAACATGTAAACACAAACTATTCCCATCGTGCAGGATTTTCACCGCATTATGTGACAGGATAGCCTATACAGACACGGCTTTCTGACGCTATCTACCTACAGAGTACATAAGTTACAGAGAAATGCGGAGGATTTTTTTTCTCTCATTCGCCATGCGTATCAAATCAGCCTCTCTCTGTTTGTTTTGCCTGTGAAACTAAGCGCGCGCCCAAATGGAAACGCCCTTTTATGCATATCTTACCCTCTTTCCCTCCCCCGACACTCCCACACTCCCAGAGCTGGACACGCCCAACTTTCCTGACTTTTTTTAAAACAGAGGTGTGAAAACACCCTGCTGAGACAGGGGGTTTCGTGGCCCTTTAAGAAGCAGGGTCTTCTCATAGGATAAGAAAACTCAGTTATAAATAATAATGAGAAACTGACACGTCATCACTCCACCTGCAGTTTTGCGCTACGTCACCGATTTTGATCTCGCCCCAAAAATTCATTTAAACCCGGAAGTTGAAATTAGCTGACAAAAGCTCAAAATTATCCAGTTTTCTCCACAATTGAAGCTGACAGGTGCTAACATTGTCTTAAATGATGCTTAACACACACAAATCTGTAAAAATCTAAAAAAAAAAGTACTCGAGGGTTTCGAGGGTCTTAAATTATTCCTTTTTCTTTGAAAGACACATTGACAAATACAGTACAATATATAGGACTTTCGTTGTTAAACTGAACATTATAATCATTAATTTGATGTCATAGAACTGAAGAGGGCGGTTCATTCTGCTGTGGTGATTAATAAAGGGACTAAGCTGAAAAGAAAATGAATGAATAAATGAAAAATTGAAAACAGACGTTTGAAAATGCACATAAAATGTCCTTAAAAATGTGTTACAAACTAGCAAGGGCTTGTTTTTTAAGTGTGTGTGTGGGGGGGTCTTAAAAATTGCTGTTACAACGTGAAGCCTTTTGGATTTTTACTCTAGATATGTTGTCTCCAAGAGGTTTAAATGAGGAGTTTGATATTCGTCCTTTTTTAATGTATAATTAGTTGTTTGGGTAAAGGTTATTAGGGTTTGTTTTTGTATTTCGTTTTGAGTATGTAAGTTGTGTAATTTACTAATGTGTATTTTTCTATTTTTTGTTGTGAGATAATTTATGAAATCATGTGATCCGGAAGTGTATAAAAAGAGCAACATGCTGTGATGAATACTGCCTGATGAAAAGCCGGTGAGCTTGAAACGTTAGATGCTTTGTGTTAGCCTTTTTAATTGAATAAATTTGTATTTTTGGAGCTTTGGTGTTGCCACCTTTTTGAATAAAGTCCAAAACAAACCTAAAAAATTGTAATCATTTACAACCATCACTTGTAATAAAAAATGTTGAAAACAAGTAACCATTGACTTCCATAGTATTTGTTTTTCATACTATAGAAGTCAGTGGTTACTGGTCAACAGAAAAACTTATGAATTCAGAAAGGTTTGAAACCTCTTGAAGAAAAAAGTGAGTAAATTTTCATTTTTGAGTGAACTATGCCTGTCTTAAATTCTTTTTTTTTTATAATTATTTTTTAGGGGTTTTCACCTTTAATGGACAGGACAGTGGAGATTGACGGACAGGAAAGTGTGGGGAGCAGAGATAGGGGAAGGATCGGCAAAGGACCTCAGGCCAGGAATTGAACTCGGGTCGCCACGAGCACCTGGGTGCTGGTCGACACACTAACCACTAGGCTATTGGCGCCAACAAGTCTTAAATTCTTACTGTACATATAGCCGCTTTAAGATTCAGTCTGTTAAATATGCATTACCTTCCTCCAATCTATGATATCCTTGAGTTTTCGAAACAGAAAAATTCCTTTCCCTTGTGATCGAGCCACCTGTGTTGAGAAGGTATTGTAGGGTTTATTAGTGTTGATTTACCAATGAATGACCTGTTTACCAAAACGACGTCAAAAATGTAACTTGATTTGATGTCAATTGACTACCTTTATGCCAAAGTGACATCAAATTAACAACATTGGTCAAAAATCAACTATAGGATCGTCCTGCTTTTTAAATTTTTTTTTTTAAAAAACAATAAAAAACCCAGTGTATATTCAACCCAGGCTCATTCTGATTACGTACCTTTATATACATTTCTGGAGTGCACCAAATACGTCCCCTTTCGCAAATCCACCAGAGGCCGCTGCGTATGCTTTTTGAGAACTCAAATTTCTCTTGCGTGTTTCATTCGTGCCTGCTCTTCACACGTAAATCCACCAGAGGCCGCTGTGTACGCTTTTTGAGAATGCAAATTTCTCTTGCGTGTTACATTCGCGGCTACTTTTCACATGTAAATCCACCAGAGGCCGCTGTGTACGCTTTTTGAGAACTCAAATTTCTCTTGCGTGTTTCATTCGTGCCTGCTCTCCACACGTAAATCCACCAGAGGCCGCTGTGTACGCTTTTTAAGAACTCAAATTTCTCTTGAGTGTTTCATTCGCGCCTGCTCTTCATGCGTAAATCCACCAGAGGCTGCTGTCAACTGACTGGCTGATTATCCGACCAATCCCCCACCGACCCACTTCCCTAAACCCAACCAATAGTGTTTTAAAAAGCACAGATTGACCAGCGCCCACCCACTTTCCTAAACCCAACCGACAGTGTTTTGAAAAGCAATCCAGAAAAAGAAAAGCCCTTGGGGCAGCCTGATTTTTACCACACTTTCAGATTTTACCACATTCTCACCCTGTTATTTTTTGGCCTTTGTTTTTGTCTTACCTGCTTTCTGGAACCTTTCATGGTCAACTCCACTGGACAAACTGGTAACAATGGAAAAGCCGTCCACACAGAGGTAAGCGGTCAGCTGGTAAGCGCGAAAAGGAACGACGCCATACCGCCACGTAGCATTCGTTTTAAGGATGAAATGCAGCCATACAATCCTCTGGGCTACGTAATTCGTGATCTCCAGAAATGTATATATGGCTACGTTTTCAGAATGAGCCTATGTTGTGTATATCTGTAATTGAAGATTTCAGATGACTAAAACTTTTTTTTGTCATTATTTTGGTGGTTAAAATGGCATCAATGTGTGGATGTCTAATAGACGTCAAGGTTTTAACATCAAATCAACATGTTTTTGACGTGTTTTTTTGATGGCATTTTAACTATTTGTCCACTGCATTAAACACTTACAGGCTTCATGATCCAGGTGTTCCCCGGGCTTCTCTTGAACTCTTCCACAAAGATGTGATACTCACTAGGCAACTCGAACGTACGCGGAAAAAAGTCGCATTTGGCTGCCTCCAAACGGCCAACCTCCCGCTCTAATGTTTTTCTATACCTCTTCAAGTTCTTCACCATCAGGTTCTTACGGGTCAACTGAAAAATACGTATTTCAAGATTACTCTTCTTCATCATTGCTCTTGTAATCTGCATTTCAGAAAGTAATACTGACCTCGTAGTGGTTGCGGAAGTGACATATTCGTACATGTTCTTCCATGTACGAGTGATCAAAGTTCTCTCTCAGCCATCCAACATCACACCAGTTGAAGTCCCAATCGGCATCACTGTGTGGAGGGACATAAACGATTGATGTAAATGATATGAAGCGGTGCACATATGAGAAGAAGCACAGAACTTACTCTTTCACTTCCACCCAGCCTGGTCTGTGGTTTAGGACGTCCTGTATGGTGTTGGTCAGGCCACATCTGTACCGTATACAGCTCCTTGCCTCCCTGAGACGAAAAATGCATCAAATTATGTACATACAGTACATTTTAAACCTCAGAGAAACTATAAAACACTTTAAAAAATGCTGTTTATTTACACTGCCATTTAAAAGTTTGGGGTCAATAATATGTTTTATAAACGTCTGGGTAACACTTTAGTTTAAGTACCCATTCTCACTATTACCTAGTGGTTATTACCTGCTATTATTAAGATAATGGCTGTTTATTAGTACTGTATTAAGCACATTCTGCACAATTGTATTCTACATCCCTCATCCTGCCTAATAACAACAAATAAAGCAAATAAGAAGTAACGACAAATAAAGCAATAAAGAAGTAATACCTTGTAATAACTACACACTTTAAATCCTTAAAAAGCATAAATAGTCCTCACTTTAATTAGGTCACAAAACTGCATGAAGTTGTGTTAATAAAGCATTTATTACTATTTACTAACTACACAAGCTGACAAAAGTCTTGTCGTCTATCCAAGTTTTAGGAACAACATGTAATAACTTGAATTCTAGTTGATCATTTGGCATCATGTGGCTTAAATGAAAGGCAAAGGCCTCCAGATTACGCTTATTATACCAAAATAAAATATGATCATGTCTTGATTTTTAATTATTTAATTAGGACAGTAAGGTCACTTAACAGAAATAATGTACAGTATAGAACATAAAGTCATGGTGCAGTGGAAAAAGACGTAATATTGTGTATGACTCCCATGAGCTTGGAGGACTGCATCCATACATCTCTGCAATGACTCAAATAGCTTATTATTAAAGTCATCTGGAATGACAAAGAAAGCGTTCCTGCAGGACTCCCAGAGTTCATCAAGATTCTTTGGATTCATCTTCAATGTCTCCTTGTTCATCTTACCCCAGGCATGCTCAATAATGTTCATATCTGGTGACTGGGCTGGCCAATCCTGGAGCACCTTGACCTCAGGAACTTTGATGTGGAGGCTGAAGTATGAGACGGAGCTCTATCCTGCTGAAGAATTTGCACTCTCCTGTGTTTTTTAATGTAATGGGCAGCACAAATGTCTTGATACCTCAGGCTGTTGATGTTGCCATCCACTCTGCATGTATGACTTACTGAATGTAACCCCAAACTATGATTCTTCCTTCACCAAACTTGACTGATTTCTGTGAGAATCTTGGGTCCATGCGGGTTCCATTAGGTCTTCTGCAGTATTTGTGACAACTGGGATGCAGTTCAACAGCTCTACCTTCTGCCTTCTGTCACTTTCCAAATGATCAACTAGAAGTCAAGTTATTTTTTGTTGCTCTTACAACTGGGATTGATGACTTTTTAATTAGTAATACTTAATTTAGTAATAAATTAGTCATTAACAAAGTGCTTATGGATAAAAAACACACCATTTACAGCTGTATTTAAAAACTGCTTACTAAGGTATATTAATATAGAGTTAAGAATATAATGCTTAACAATTGACAAATAAACTGTTTACTAATCTTTAATAAATAATTTATAGTGTGCAGTTATTATAAAATATTACCGACGTTTATAAAAAGTCATAGTTAATGATTGTTAACAGTAAAAATTGTACCTTAAAATAAAGCGTGAACAAAGTCTATCTTTAATATAGTGTAATATTATAATATGTATTAATGATTGTTTCTTTGTTATTCCAGTAAAATATCTTGTATGAATAGAAAGTACATCATTTAGAAATCTGATTAATTGTAGAATGGCAGTGTAAAACAGATGAACACTTAAAGAATGAATAGCTGTTATTATATTAGAATGCAAAATCTATAACAGACTTACGCTTCTTTTTTCCTTTGTGAACTGTGGGCGGCTTTATGTCCAGTTGTCTGCTGTTTGAGGTACAGTAAGTTTATTATGCAAAACGTTATTAAAGCTAGAGTGCCATTGTGTGCTGCAAATCTGGCTTTAACCCTCATAAACACATTTAATTTGTATTGAATTGGTTAAGATACAGTGCTCAGCATATAAGTACACCCCTCACAAATCTATCTTTTAAGGTCTTATTTTTAATAGGAAGCTATACAATATTATATTTGTGCCTATACATTAGATTAGTCAGTACTGAAGCCAAATCTGGAGCTTATCTAACAAAATAATAAATAAATAAATAAATAAATTTATGTTATAGAAAAATATTAAATACAAATTTAAAAAAAAGAAAAATCAAGAGAAGCAAAAAAATTTTGTTGAAATTTTGTAGGGTGTAATGTTTTTGCAATATTTAGCTTGAATTCAATTGTATTATCTTTCTATTTCTAAAAATGCTCAGTGACTAAAATATTATTTTAATAAATATACAGTTGAAACCAGAAGTTTACATACACTAAAAAAAGGAACATAACCATTTTTTAAAAAATGTCTGATGGTAAATCATACTAAACATTTACTATTTTAGGTCCGTTAGGATTACCTAAATCATTTACATTTGCTAAATGCCAGAATAATAAGAAAGAGATTTTTTTATTAATTTCTAGACAGTCAAAAGTTTACATACATTTCCTTGGTATTTTTTTTTAGCTTGGCTTTTAAACTGTATAACTTTGGTCAAATGTTCTGGGTATCCTTCCACAAGTTTCTCACAATAGTTTGCAGCAATTTTGGCCCATTCCTCCTGACAGAATTGGTGTAACTGAGTCAGATTTGTAGGCTGTCTTGCTTGCACAACCTTTTTCAACTCTGCCCACAAATTTTCTATAGGATTGAGTGCAGGGCTTTGTGATGGCCACTTCAAAACATTCACTCTGTTGTCCTTTGAGCACATTTTAACTAATTTGGCAGTATGCTTAGACTCATTTGTGGCCAAGTTTTAATTTCCTGGCTGATGTCTTGAGCTGTTGCTTCAGTATTTCTACATAATGTTCTTTCTTAATGATGCCATCTATGCTGTGAAGTGGACCAGTCCCTCCTGCAGCAAAACCGCCCCACAACATGCTGCCGCCCCTATACTTGGGAAAGGATGGTGTTCCTAAGCTTGTAAGCTTTCCCCTTTGTCCTCCAAATGTGACACTGGTCATCATGGCCAAACAGTTCAATCTTAGTTCCATCAGACCACAGGACATGTCTCCAAAAATGTGTCTTTTTCCCAGTGTAATTTAGCAAATTGTAATCTGGCTTTTTTGTTGATTCTGGCTTGTTGATTTTTCCATGTTGTCACACAAGGAAGCAGTGTGTTTTAGGTTTTCCTTAAATACTATTCTATAGTCGTGCCTCTAATTAACTCAAATGTTGTCAGTTAGGCAATTAGAAACTTCCAAAACCTTGACACCATCATCTGAGCTTTTTTAGAGGCATAATAATCTTATTGTATGTAAACTTGACTTTCAAGAAAAGTTATAACAATTTCTCAAAAAATATCTCTCTCATTATTCTGCTATTAAGCATAACAGAAACAAATGTGATAATCCTAACTTACTTAAAAGAGAAAAAGTTTAGTCACATTAACATCTGACTTTTTTTGAAATGGTTAAGTGCCTTTTTATACAGCGTTTGAAAACTTCTGGTTTCAACTGTATCTGTTAATAAATCTTTTTTGTTTAAATGCATAAATAAAATATCCAGTGAGAGGCCGTTCTGTGGGCGCAAGTGCCTTGTTGATGCCAGAGGTCAGATGAGAATGGCCAGACTGGTTCGAGCTGATAGAAAAGTAACAGTAACTCAAATAACCACTCGTTACAATCGAGGTATGCAGAAGAGCATCTCTGAACGCACAACATGTCGGTTCAGGCTGGTCGTGGTGGTGTAATGGTGTGGGGGATATTTTCTTGGCACACTTTGGGCCTACTGGTACCAATCAAGCATCGTGTCAACGCCACAGCCTACCTGAGTATTGTTGCTGACCATGTCCCTCCCTTTATGACTACAGCGTACCCATCTTCTGATGGCTACTTCCAGCAGGATAACACGCCATGTCATAAAGCGCGAATCATCTCAGACTGGTTTCTTTAACATGACAATGAGTTCACTGTACTCAAATGGCCTCCACAGTCACCAGACCCCTTTGGAATGTGGTGGAATGGGAGATTCGCATCATGGATGTGCAGCCGACAAATCTGCAGCAACTGCGTGACGCTATCATGTCACTATCAACCAAAATGTCTAAGGAATATTTCCAGTACTTTGTTGAATCTATTCCACTAAGTATTGAGGCAGTTCTGAAGGCAAGAGGAGGTCCAACCCAGTACTAGTAAGGTGTACCTAAAAAAGTGGCCGGTGAGTGTATATATTAATAATAAATATTAAAATAATATTAAAATGGTTTTAGCTTGAACATAATTTTGCATTAATTTAATAGCATCTATCAACCTATCTATCTATCTATCTATCTATCTATCTATCTATCTATCTATCTATCTATCTATCTATCTATATATCTATCTATCTTTCTATATAGTGGCAACACACGAATCAATATTTATTTAACGCTATTTATTTTCAATTTCAGAAGTTGCTGATCCAATTCAACGACAATTATGAAAGAACTATTAGAACCAAATATATTATAATGTAATAGGAGGTTAAACGCTGCAACAATGGCTCTTGTTCGGTAAACATTTATAACAGCAATCAACCATTGCTTTCAAATAATCAGTTGTAAACACGCTTGTTCCAGAAGTCGTCGTCTTACCTTATTTTTGGACATATCAGGAACTAACCGTCTGAAAACACTGAAACATTAGCAGTCTGACTGGAACTGTGGTCTATTTGTTGTCATAGCAACCCCTGAGCGGACCTATCGCTATGTCGCATTCTGTAGTGACGTACTCAGAGAGCAAACCTCCCAACGTGCCTCTCATTGAATGAATGAATGAATGAATGAATGGATGATTGGATGGATGAATGAATGAATGCTCTCTTAATATATGGAAGTCTGTTGTTTTGATTCTTGATAATTGATTGGCTCACGAGAGGAATACAAACGCAGATGATACACGAATGAGGCTGGGAGTAAAGTCTACGATGAGCCCAGCAGAGCTCCTTGGTGTAAACGATACTCATGTACACTAGGGGGCAGCACAATCCAAATAAAAGTATCCCAAAAGAAAACATCTTCCCAGGTGCATCTTCATAGAGTCATGACAAAAAGAGTGTCTAAAGCAGAATAGTCTGCCCTTCACTTTTATAATAGACTACATTTGCTTTCAACCAGTGATTTCTATTATTATTACACAGCACACAGCATAGAAGGAGAAAAAGCAACAATTAGATCACACACACACATCAAGGTGTCCACTGGATTATACACTCAACACACTCAATACACTCTCAAACTCAATTCCCAGAGGGCCACAGCTTAGCTCCGACCACCTCACCTGCTTATTAGTCCATAGTAGTCTTGAAAATCTTGATTATTTGGATCAGATGTGTTTGATTAGGGTTGGAGAGTTTGAGTTTGAGACCTATATGACTTAAAGTGATGGTCGAACACTACTGAAGATGATTGAACAATGATCTACTATGAATGTTGGTGGGTCCCAGCAACCAACATGCTTCAAAATGTCTACTTTTGTTCAACAGAACGTTTATTTATTTATTTATTTATTGACGTTTCAGTATCAACAAAACACACTTTGTGATTTAGTGATTCAAAATAAAGTTACCCCGTGGGACGGGTGTGTGTGTGGGGGGTTCGGGTGGTTCGAAAGACCCACACCCCACTGAAAAAGGTCCAGAATTTGTTCCCTTCATGAGCTCATTTGTCCTATTTTGACTGCTATGCCATCATAATTGTGAAAATAACCCATCAGAGAAGGCTTTAAGACCGAGAAGAATCTGACTTAAGTGGTCATCTTTCACAGCTGACCTACTGTATTGTTTTTAAATACAGAAAACATTTTACAAGTAACTTTTATTCCAAATCCAAATCTATTGTTGTTATCCATGAAATGTTCTACTTTTTTTTACAAGAGAGCCTAGACAAATCGGGAAGCTCTACATTATTATTATTATTATAATAATTATTATTATTAATATGTTTTTATTATTTAATTGGCCAAATTTCACCTGTAGTAAGTCAGTGAGGCCGCTGTGAATGTACTACACTCTATAAAGTCATAAAATTACAGTAGGGTGAATTACTGTAAATATTTTTCTTCAATATTTGTGTACTGTACAAATATAAATGAAAATAAGGGTAAAATCCCACCTGTAGTATGTCAGTGTGCCCTCTGTGAATGTACTACACCCTTTAAAATCATAAAATTACAGTAGGGTGAATTGCTGTAAAAGATTGCTTTCAATATTTGTGCACTGTACAAATATAAATGAAAATATGGGTAAAATGTCACATGTAGTAAGTCTGTGAGGCCTCTGTGAATGTACTACACCCTTTAAAATCATAAGATTACAGTAGGGTGAATTACTGTAAAAGATTGCCTTACATATTTGTGTACTGTACAAATATGAATAAAAATTTTAGTAAAATCTCACCTGTAATAAGTCAGTCTGGCCTCTGTGAATGTACTACACTCGTTAAAATCATAAAATTACAGTAGGGTGAATTACTGTAAACATTTTCCTTCAATATTTGTGTACTGTAAAAATATGAATGAAAACATGGGTAAAATATTATCTGTAGTAAGTCAGTCTGCTCTCTGTGAATGTACTACACCCTTTAAAATAATAAAATTACAGTAGGGAAAATTACTGTAAATATTTGCTCTCAATATTTGTGTACTGTACACATATGAAAGAAAATATGGGTAAAATCTCACCTGTAGTAAGTCCGTGAGGCGTCTGTGAATGTACTACACCCTTTAAAATAAAAAAAATGACAGTGGGGTGATTTACTGTAAATATCTTTCTTCAATATTTGTGTACTGTAAAATATGAATGAAAATATGGGTAAAATCTCACCTGTAGAAAGTCAGTCTGGCCTCTGTGAATGCACTACACCCTTTAAAGTGATAAAATTACAGTAGGGTGATTTACTGTAAAAAAAATTTCCTTCGATATTTGTGTACTGTAAGTATATGAATTAAAATATGGGTAAAATCCCACCTGTAGTAAGTCAGTCTGGCTTCTGTGAATGTCCTACACCCATTAAAAGCATAAAATTACAGTAGAGTGAATTACTGTAAAAGATTGCCTTCAATTTTTGCATACTGTACAAATATGAATGAAAGTATGGGTAAAATCTCACCTGTAGTAAGTCAGTCTGGCCGCTGTGAATGTACAACACCCTTTAAAATCATAAAATTACAGTAGGGTGATTTACTGTGAATATTTTTCTTCAATAGTTGTGTACTGTAAATATATGAACGGGAATATAGGTAAATTTTCACCTTTAGTAAGTCATTCTGGCCTCTGTGAATGTACTACATCCTTTAAAATAAAAAAAGTACAGTGGGGTGATTTACTGTAAATATCTTTTTTCAATATTTGTGTACTGTACAAATATGAATGAACATATGGATAAAATCTCACCTGTAGTAAGTCAGTCTGGCCGCTGTCAATTTAATACACCCTTTAAAATCATAAAATTACAGTAGGGTGATTTACTGTGAATATTTTTTTTCAATATTTGTGTACTGTAAATATATGAACGGGAATATAGGTAAAATTTCACCTGTAGTAAGTCAGTCTGGCCTCTGTGAATGTACTACACTATATAAAGTCATAAAATTACAGTAGGGTGATTTGCTGTAAATATTTTCCTTCAATATTCGCGTACTGTAAAAATATGAATTAAAATATGGGTAAAATCCCACCTGTAGTATGTCAGTGTGCCCTCTGTGAATGTACTACACCCTTTAAAATCATAAAATTACAGTGGGGTGAATTACTGTAAAAGATTGCCTTCAATATTTGTGTACTGTACAAATATAAATGAAAATATGGGTAAAATGTCACATGTAGTAAGTCAGTGAGGCCTCTGTGAATGTACTACTCTCGTTAAAATCATAAAATTACAGTAGGGTGAATTACTGTAAACATTTTTTACAATATTTGTGTACTGTACAAATATGAATGAAAGTATGGGTAAAATCTCACCTGTAGTAAGTCAGTCTGCCCTCTGTGAATGTACTACACCCTTTAAAATAATAAAATTACAGTAGGGAAAATACTGTAAATATTTGCTCTCAATATTTGTGTACTGTACACATATGAAAGAAAATATGGGTAAAATCTCACATGTGGTAAGTCAGTCTGGCCTCTGTGAATGTAATACACTCTTTAAAGTCATAAAATAACAGCAGGGTGAATTACTGTAAACATTTAAAAAAATATATTTGTGTACTGTACAAATATGAATGAAAACATGGGTAAAATCTCACCTGTAGTAAGTCCATGAGGCGTCTGTGAATGTACTACACTCTTTAAAATGATAAGATTACAGTAGGGTAAATTACTGCAAACATTTTTTTCAATATTTGTGTACTGTACAAATATGAATGAAAGAATGGGTAAAATCTCACATGTAGTAAGTCAGTGTGCCCTCTGTGAATGTACTACACCCTTTAAAATCATAAAATTACAGTAGGGTGATTTACTGTGAATATTTTTCTTCAATATTTGTGTACTGTAAATATATGAACGGGAATATAGGTAAAATTTTACCTGTAGTAAGTCAATCTGGCCTCTGTGAATGTACTACACTCTATAAATTCATAAAATTACTGTAGGGTGAATTACTGTAAAAGATTGCCTTCCATATTTCTGTACTGTACAAATATGAATGAAAGTATGGGTAAAATCTCACATGTAGTAAGTCAGTGAGGCCTCTGTGAATGTACTACACTCTATAAAGTCATAAAATTACAGTAGGGTGATTTACTGTAAACATTGTTTTTCAATATTTGCGTACTGTAAAAATATGAATTAAAATATGGCTAAAATCCCACCTGTAGTATGTCAGTGTGCCCTCGGTGAATGTACTACACTCTTTAAATCATAAAATTACAGTGGGGTGATTTACTGTAAATATATTTTTTCAATATTTGTGTACTGTAAAATATGAATGAAAATATGGGTAAAATCTCACCTTTAGTAAGTCAGTCTGGCCTCTGTGAATAAACTACACCCTTTAAAGTGATAAAATTACAGTAGGGTGATTTACTGTAAATATTTCCCTTCGATATTTGCGTACTGTAAAAATAGTAATTAAAATATGACTAAAATCCCACCTGTAGTATGTCAGTGTGCCCTCTGTGAATGTACTACACTCATTAAAAGCATAAAATTACAGTAGGGTGAATTACTGTAAAAGATTGCCTTCAATTTTTGCATACTGCACAAATATGAATGAAAATATGGGTAAAATGTCACATGCAGTATGTCCATGAGGCGTCTGTGAATGTACTACACCCTTTAAAATCATAAGATTACAGTAGGGTGAATTACTGTAAACAGTTTTTTTTTTCAATATTTGTGTACTGTACAAATTTGAATGAAATTATGGGTAAAATCTCACCTGTAGTATGTCAGTGTGCCCTCTGTGAATGTACTACACTCTTTAAAATCATAAAATAACAGTAGGGTGAATTACTGTAAATATTTTTCTTCAATATTTGTGTACTGTATAAATATGAATGAAAATATGGGTAAAGTCTTACCTTTAGTAAGTCATTCTGGCCTCTGTGAATGTACTACATCCTTTAAAGTAAGTTGCAGATGATCTCTAAAATTGCGTGCGCGAATGTCCGGCGAAACTAAAACTAACTTTACCGAGCTATGGTAACTAAAAACGTCAATAAGTGTACTTTAGTGGTATAGCAAATGGTCTCCCATTTGAAGCTAAATGCACTACCACAACATAATGACAAAATAAAGAAGAGAAGAGACTTTGTTAGATTAAAACAAAAAGATTTATTGCACTTTATAAACAGGGATATTTCTTTATATCTGTCTAACTAGCTGAGCCCACCGCCACCCCCTTCCTTTCCGAAGGATATCTAACGTTACCTCTCTAGTGATCCAGTTCTTCTATTGTGTTAACATTGCGAAAATT
This sequence comes from Danio kyathit, assembly GCA_903798195.1. Lineage (NCBI taxonomy): Eukaryota > Metazoa > Chordata > Actinopteri > Cypriniformes > Danionidae > Danio > Danio kyathit. Next base: position 10,256,793 of record LR812541.1, read on the forward strand.
TAAAAGCGATAGATGAACAAGTACTCAGTTTATAAGAATAAAAAGATGAAGAGGACTGATAAACGTAACGTAACCCTTCACTTAACATAACCTCTTATTACTGTGGTGTTTCACTTTTCTCCACATGCTGCACATTTTGTCAGACTGGTGTGCAGCATGTGGAGAAAAGTGAAACACCACAGTAATGACAGGTAACATTAAGTGAAGGGTGGTGTTTCTGTTTTCTCCACATGCTGCAAGCCAGTCTGACAAAAACAAAAATATAACGTTACAGTAATTTATCCGTCCTCTCTTTCTTTTTCAGTAGACTGAGTTGTTTACTTGTTCATCTGTCGCTTTAAAACTTTCGTAAGTTAGTTAAAATAGAAATAAAGCATAGATGCTCAGAAACCGTCTGCCCCATCCAGTCGATGTGAAGCGCAAGTTTTTCACCTGCTTCTCTGAGAGATGAGTTCTATTTGTGACGTATATGAACAGATTCTAATGGTCCGCTTCGGTCCGTTGCTCCGATACGTCAACGCGGCCGCCATCTTATTCCGGTCATCAGTGCACTATAAACAGACGCAACTGAACGGAGGAGCTGCTGTTTCTCGGATATAAAATACAATAACGCTTATGTTTATGAACTGATTATAAATTTAATAGTGTGAAAAAACTCCAGTTACCTTTAAGTAAGAAAGCTCAAATTTGTAATGTATATTTTATTATACAAAGAGAGATGTGTTATCAACAAATGTATCTTCTTTATCAAAAATATATGTAGGACGAAACCTGCAAAAACAATAAATAAATTATTATGCAAATATATAAATAAATGAGGAAATAAATCCATAAGTTCCTGCATAAATAAAATAATAAATAAATAAATATGTAAATTGATAAATACATGTATATTACACGACTGTAAAATACTAAACTGCAAAAAAAAAAAAAGTTCTAAAAAGTTATGAATCAAACATGATTATAATAGTAAAAATTCTAAACAATAATTTAGAATAAAAGGCAACGCAGTGGCGCAGTAGGTAGTGCTGTTGCCTCAAAGCAAGAACGTCGCTGGGTCGCAGGTTCGAACCTCGGCTGGGCTGGGTCAGTTGGCGTTTCTGTGTGGAGTTTGCATGTTCTCCCTGCGTTTGCGTGGGTTTCCTCCGGGTGCTCCGGTTTCCCCCACAGTCCAAAGACACGCAGTACAGGTGAATTGGGTAAGCTAAATTGTCCATAGTGTATGAGTGTGAATGTGTGTGTGGAAGTTCCCAGAGATGGGTTGCGGCTGGAAGGGCATCCGCTGCGGTTCATTCCGCTGTGGCGACCCCGCAAGGGACAAAGCCGACAAGAAAATGAAGAATGAATTTAAAATAAAATAAAATTCATTATATCTGAAAAGATTAGTTAATAAAAGCAAATAGACTATGAAATTGTAAGTGTGTGCTATGTATAATTATAACTATATTTGGAGTATGAATAATACTAATACACCATTGCATACACCATTGGCTAAAAGGAACGTACAAAAGGTCATTTATTATGTTGGCGGTGACTGTTTTGCAGATTAGACAATAAAGTAAATTAAAGTAAATTATCATAATAGTAGTGGAATTACAACAAATGAAAACATAGGCAGATAAATGTTATGCAGCAGAATATAGACAATAAAATAAATTTGTGTGTAGTGAATAATAATATAATAAAATACCTACAATATGCAGGTAGCAAATTGTATAATAAAAACAATTATATAATATGTTATTTAATAATATGATAATATAATACATCAATCAATGTATCAGTTATAAAATGTAAACCCTTTAAACACAATGCTTGTGTGTTCAGTTTGGTAATGTAGTGCATCTTTATTTGGTGAAAGATAGACATAACTAATAAGACAGAAAAAAGATGATTGATAATACCAACCAAACGTTGATTTAATTTAGTTTATACAAGTTCACTGATAAAGAAAATGTATTCATGTATTCATAAAAGCAACATCACTGTTACAGCATTTTACACAAATCTATAATGTTCCAGATTCCAGTACTGAAGCTTTGCAGGCAGGTTTCTTGAAGTGTCTTGGAGATGTTCTTCAGTTCTCCTGAATTATCTGATCTTTGCGTGGAGGATCAGCTGCGGTCAAACTCCTTTTACAAACCAAAATCACACTGCATTATTACAATTAATAGCAAAGTGAAACGTAAAATGATATTTTCTTATATGACACACTACAAGATAGAAACAACTGACTTAATAATAGTAGCTGGTGAAAATACTAGTGTTCTATATTATGGGCTCTAGTCCCACATGACACAATTCTATAGTAATTTATAGATTCATAAAAAGCTATTACGCTCATATCTATCGATTGTTAACAACAAATTGTTAAAATCACTAAAAACAAGGGGTAAAAAATCATTTCATTTTCCTTTGGCTTAGTCTCTTTATTAATTTGGGGTCGCCACAGTGGAATAAACCACCAGCTTATCCAGTGTTTTACTCAGCGGATGCCCTTCCAGCTGCAACCCAGTACTGGGAGACACCCATACACTCTCAGTCACACACATACACTATAGACAATTTAATTTATTCAGTTCACTTATAGTAACAGTACAGTATATATATATATATATATATATATATATATATATATATATATATATATATATATATATATATATATATATATATATATATATATATATTTATACATACATACAGTTGGAAGTCAGAGTTATTAGCCCCCCTGAATTATTAGACTGCTTGTTTATTTTTTCCCCAATTTCTGTTTAACGGAGAGAAGATTTTTTCTACACATTTCCAAACATAATAGTTTTAATAACTCATTTCTAATAACTGATTTATTTTATCTTTGTCATGATGATAGTAAATAATATTTGACTAGATATTTTTCAAGACACTTCAATACAGCTTAAAGTGACATTTAAAGGCTTAACTAGGTTAATTAGGCTAACTAGGCAGGTTAGGGTAATTAGGCAAGTTATTGCTCCGGTAAACGTCATTTGGCAAATATTTAAAAAAGAAAAAAAAAATCAAAGGTCTGACTTTAACTGTATATGTATGAAGAAAACAGATCATCATCCAAATCCTTTTAGGCCATGTTGTAATTGGAATAATTAGCCTACATTCACATCCACAAAAAACTCGCAATTACAACTTGTAAACTGTGAATTTTCTGAGCTTTGATTGGTACCATCTGACCACTGCAGATTCATTTAGCCACATTTCACAGTCCAAGGTTGTAACAAGCCTAGAATAGAACATCATCTTGAAATTATGGTAATTACAAAGTGTGAATGCATTCACGCCGTTTAACATTTCCAATCCTGGATCTGCAACATTTTTATCAAAATGATAATTAAACAAGAAAAAGAATAAGCAGTTTTACATTTCCATACTAAAACATCTATATTAAACATTTTGTTATATACATCTTATACTCTTGCATCATTAACAACTGGAGTCATGATTCATGTTTGGCCTCTGTAACAGCAAAAGTAAGCAATGAAGCCCCAAATTCTTTGAGATAATTGGCCTTTTTTTACACTAATGAGAGAAACATGGAGAAACAAACATCAAACTGTAAGTAAATCACTCATATATGCATCGAATTTCATGCTGGTCAGCTAAATTATCTCTGTTGTTAGCCACTAATAAACTGTTACATTTCACTCGCCAGTGATTGAGTAAGCTAGAGGCTTAAATAAGTTTAGTACATATTGATTCACTATTAAACAAAGTCCCTTGAAAACTACATATTTAAAAGTCACCATTAAATTGTATCCTTTGTTGTAAAACTTCCTTATTCCATTATTCCAAAACACTCACAGGGTGGAATAATGCACATTGAATTGGCTCTACATGTTCATATATTACCGTCTGTATTTGGATTTCAAAACATTAGTTTGATTTAATTTATTTTAGTTTACTTTCTACACTGTAAAACACATTAAGTTAAGGTAACTCAAACCATTTGAGAAAACCGATTGCAACAAACCATTTAAGTTCAAAAACTAATCCTAATGAGTACTGTGAACTTAATCCATTTGAGTAAATGAAGCAATTTGAGCACAGTAAAACCCAATAAATGAAGAGAACTCAAACCAACTGAGTACTGTAAAACCCAATAAATTAAGGCAACACAAACCGTTTGAGGAAACCGATTGCGACAAACCATTTGAGTTAAAAAAACAAATCTATATGAGTACTGTGAACTTACTCCGTTTAAGCTGAAGTAATGAGGTATTTAATTAACTCATTACCTTCAACACTGAGTTCAAAACTCTTGTAGAATTAACTTTTAGTAAATTTTGAGTTAACTACACTTTTTTCATTTGATAAAGTTGACTGTTGGGTTTTACAGTGTATATATAAATAAAAACTATGTTAAATGGTACATTAAAAATGGTAGGGCAAATCTAAAAGTCAAATGTGCTTCGTTTTTGTAATTATCAAGTTCCAAATTAAAGAAAAAAAGCTTAAATATGATGATATCTAATGTATTAACGTATGTTGTATAAAGCCCTTTTTGCAGTATTGTTTTAATAAAGGGATAGTTTACCCAAGAATGAAACATTTCCTCACATTACAAGTGGTTGTAAACATTTATGAATGTCTCACTTCTTTTAAACACAAAACAAAATACCTGAAGAATGCTGGAAACCAGTAGCCATTGTCATCCATATGAAACAAAAAATACTATGAAAAACAGTGTATCTTTTTTCAAACATTCTTCAGAATATCCTACTTTCTGTTCAACAGAAGAAATATCCTCAAACAGGTTTGAAATAAGTGGATGATGAATAAATTATGATAGAATGTTCATTTTTGTGTAAACTTTGCCTTATATTGGTATACAGTTAAAGTTATAATTATTAGCCCTCCTGTGAATTTTGTTTTCTTTTTTTAAAAAGTTTCCCAAATTATGTTTAACAGAGCAAGGGTTTTTTTTTTCCACAGCATTTCCTGTAATATTTTGTCTTCTGGAAAAAGTCTTATTTATTTTATTTTGGCTAGAATAAAGGCACACTGAAGAAACAAGATGTCCGCAAAACTGTTGCAAACAGTTTATTTGTGTTGAATTCAAACAACAAATTAAATGTAATAATATTCAACCTAATTTGTTTATTTAAATTCAGCCCAAATAAATTGTTTACAACCATTTAACGTAAAAAAAAAGAGTAAATCATCTTTGAATAATTGTTTTCAGTGCAGTTTTTAATAAAAAACAAACAAAACAAAAACATTTTAAGGTCAATATTATTATGCTCTACAGAACAAACCATTGTTATGCAATGACTTGCCTAATTACACTTGCCCAATTAACCTAGTTAAGCCTTTAAATGGCACTTTACGCTGGATACTAGTATCTTGAAAAATATCTAGTTAAATATTATGTACTGTCATCATGGCAAATATAAAACAAATCAGTTATTAGAAATGAGTTATTAAAACTATTATATTTATAAATGTGTTAAAAAACAATCTTCTTTCCGTTAAACAGAAATTGGGAGAAAAATATACAGCGGGGCTAATAATTCAGGAAGACAAATAATTCTGACTTCAACTGTATAATGTTATCGTGAAATACTCAGTTACTCAAACCATGACAGAAAATTACTTAAAGATTACTCAAAGCATGACAGATATTTGGTCATATCACTCACCCTTAGCCTCGGGTATCTTTGAAGTTTCAGCTCAAAATTCCCCACAGATCATTACTTATACCAAACTGTACATGCCTTTTTGCTCTTTTCGTGTTTCTTTAAATTGAAGTCAACAGGTGCCCTCAGCCTCCTTTCCAAAAGAGGGCGGAGCCTCAGAGATTTTGGCCAAAATCTAACATCTGTTTGGTGTTATTTTGCCCGTCACACTCATGTGAAATTGCAGTTCTTCATCATCATGAAAGTTTATTTTCTTTATGCGTTTTGAAGCTTTGTCAGTTAAAACTCTGATATACGGTTTTCTGTCAGTGCATGATTAAGTTTGTCTTTAATGTATATTCCGCCAATTGTCAAATGCAAACAAGGTTGTATAAAAGCATACTAAGATCACATTCAAGTTCACTTATGTGAAAATTATGTGCAGTCATGTAAATCAAAAAGTTACAAATTGCCATGAAAATGAATTATACGATCACACCGGTGTGATTAGAGCCTTCAGTGCGTCCTGTGATCAGCTGCTAAATTCAAATTTGCTTTCCCTCCATGACTGATCCAGATAAAGACATGCAGTGCTTGTCCAAAATCAATTTATCAGTGTTTTCAAACAAGCAACGTTTATTTTAGGTTTCGATACATTTAAATACACATAAGCACTAGCAAAGCATAATATTTATGGTTTGTAAAATACATGCTGATATTTATGAAGATGCAATATCAACTATTTTTAAACCTAAATGGACAATATGCTTTATTTACATCATTTTAATGCTTAATACACACTGTTTAGGTAACTATAACATTTACTTTATTCTTCCCCAGCTAAACAGCCACTTACTTTCATGTATTTTGGGTGAAAATAGTTAAGTAACATGTAGTAAATCCACAGACTAACATGACATCACTCATCACACAGATCAAATATGATCATTATTAAGCAGTTTAAATTATGCAATATGATATATGCTTAAATATGGGTACATTTGAAAAGGTTGAAGGGTTGCTTCATTTAACTCATCACTCCTCTGGTTTTATATATACAGTTGAAGTCAGAATTATTAGCCCTTCCTGAATTATTAGCCCCCCTGTTTATTTTTTCCCCAATTTCTGTTGAATGGAGAGAAGATTTTTTCAACACATTTCCAAACATAATAGTTTTAACTCATTTCTAATAACTGATTTATTTTATCTTTGCCATGATGACAGTAAATAATATTTGACTAGATATTTTTCAAGACATTTCTTTACAGCTTAAAGTGATATTTAAAGGCTTAACTAGGTTAATTAAGTTAACTAGGCAGGTTAGGGTAATTAGGCAAGTTATTGTATAAGGATGGTTTGTTCTGTAGACTATCGAAAAAAAGTTAGCTTAAAGGGGCTAATAATTTTGACCTTAAAGTGGTTTAAAAAATTAAAATCTGCTTTTATTCTAGCCGAAATAAAACAAATAAGACTTTCTCCAGAAGAAAAAATATTATCAGACATACTGTGAAAATTTCCTTGTTCTGTTAATTAAATTAATCTAGACAAATTTTACTGTAATCTTGGAATTAATCTAGATTAATCTAGATTAAAATGGCTCATTTGAATTCTTCCGAAGGCATTCAGAATATGTGTGCTACCCAAATAATATGAAAACGGGTTTCTCAAGCCAGGTGGCGCATTAGACCAGGGGCTCATCTCCGGTTTCCAAAATGCATCACAAACTGCTTAAAAAACTGTTCTACTATGATAATTGGTGATAAAAATAAACGATGTTCAATAAGATGTACTTGTGTTTACTGTTTATTCAGTTAAACAAGAATTTTGAAATGTAGGCCTACATAAGCTCAAAACAGCGATTTTTAATTAACTTAATCTGACTAAAGTCATAACTGAACTAAACAGAAATGGAATTATGACATGTGGAGTTTGCAGATATTAGTGGCATTATTGAATCAAACTATTACCGTCATGTAGGACTTTTCGCCATATTTTCCGACAAGATCCACACACATGGCTGTCAGTAAAACACTGCAGACACACACACACACACACACACACACACACACACACACACACACACACACACACACACACACACACACACACACACACACACACACACACACACACACACACAGACAGACATCACGAAATGCGGAAGTTTTTTTTTTCCATTTGGCGTGCGTTATTAAACTCCACAACACTCTCACCAGTCCATACTCCTTATTTGCGTCTAATACCCCAGTTTGTCACGGCACATGAATGAAATGTTCATGAGTGAATGTGAAACTGCTGAACTGCAGTTATAGTCACCCAAAATTACAGGAAACTCTTACATGAAAGTACTTCACGTAAACACCTTAATTATATTATTGTCTATTAAGGCAAATAACTAGATTACAGATGTCCATGTAAACGTTTTCGAAGTAAGTGAAAGATGGGGCACTAAGGCAACACACGCCTCCCACCAGTGCCAATATAAAGCCATATCGCACTGCTACTTGTGTGATATTGCTTTTCCCATGTGCCATGTAACAGTCTGTATTGTGTTCTGATAGGCCTGATTCAGAGATGGGAAGTAACGAAGTTACTGTACTTAAGTAGTTTTTTCTGGTATCAGTACTTTACTCCACTACTAATTTTTTTGACAACTTTTTACTTTTACTTCTTACATTTTTACACAAATATCTGTACTTTCTACTTCTTACATTTTTTAAACCACGGTCGTTACTTTCGTTTTCATGTGTTTGGTGGCGCGAACTATATCATTTCTTGTCATTGCGCAATAATATGAGCGCATTTTTGATGCAGTCAGTCTATTTTTCCTCATTGCGTGCCTGCGTGCTGTAGCGCGCGGCTTCTTCAAGGCAATCGCGCACCTTACATGGCCTAATGTTCATGAATATTACTAGTATGAGAAAGGCTAGGATTACTACGCAGTGACAGAGGGAGTCGGCAAATTTAACATGACTGATGCTGTCCTGTTTACACGGTAATAAGACAACTCACAGATAAACGAGACACATTCCAGTCAAAAACATGCTGTTTAAATGCTTAAGCCTTTTGTCCACTTCCAATCATACTGCACGGGCTTTCTCTGGTCTTTCAATCTAATACTGCAAAAATAGTGCTTTTTGTAAAGATTAGTACATTTAGGACTAAAACAATCAAATACTTTATAAAAAAATGTATGTATTGCGGTTTATTTCCTTTATTTCTGATGAGTTGATATTTCCTAATACAGAATTTATGCTGTTTATCAGGTTTTTTTGACTATATGATTTTACATATAGGCCTTTACTGTTGTCTTCAATTAATAATTTTAACAAATATTTTACAACAACAAAGGTAATTATACTGGGCAATTTATGTGTATGTTACCTGTCTTACCGGTGTATGCATAGAATAAATGTATTACAGTTTTTCTTATTCACTTTGGCACATTTCTCAGATCAGAACTGAAATTTGTAAAACAGTAGGCCTAAGTGCATTTCTCAAAACAACACGTATAGATAGCAAAACACCATGGATTACCTGCAAAAGCCAGTCTCCTGCTCAAAATCCTTCAGTTCATCTTTCAAAACTAAATTTCTGTGTCAGTCAACATGTCAGTGGCGTCAGAATGACATGTCCTTGCGTCACTGTATATGAATAAGACTCAAATTACTTAGTAGTCATGTTGTCAATAACAGTGTCCTCTGGAGGGCTGTTCTGGTGTAAACTATGGCAATATTTTTGCTGTTTGTACTGTAATTTGTTGCCAGATAATGTCATTCTGATACAGAAAGGAAAAGAGAGCATGGCATAGCACAAAGAAAAAACTTAAGTAAAAATGTGAACAGGACAACCTCTTTTTAGATCTTCATTAGAAAAAGTGCAGATTCACCTGGGAGAAATGTAAAAAATGCATTATGACTAAATATTAAGACAACTTGTTCAGGCATTTGAACGATTAAATGTTGTGGGGGTGAGTCTATAGATAAAATAATACATGTTGATCAACATGACATAAGCAACTGATAATATAGGAAACATCAGAGAATTGCTTATAATCATTTGCATGGATGAACAAAAACATTTGCAACTTGTTCATAAAGAGAAACTGCTTTTCTGATGTGCACAAGTGACACAATGATGATCTGAAGATTGAACAGTGGGCTTAGAGAATTTCAATTCTGATCTGAGAAATGGACCAAAGTGACTGAGAAAAACTGTAACAGAATTAATGTTTATTCATTAAATAAAATAACCACAATACCTGAAAAAAAAAAAAAAAACACTGAAATAGCGGGTTATATATGAGAGCTGCTCTTTGAAGAGAATAAGCAGATTTAGCCTAATGCAAAAAAATGGTTTGCAGTCATGTCTGATAAGAATTTATTTTAGCAAAAGAAAAAATCTATATATTTTGGACAGAATTCAGTGTAAAATGTAAGACATTATTCATAAAGATAGACAGAGTGTATCAACATGAATAGCAGCTGTTGTTTTTGACCTAACAGCGGCAAAACTACATGCAGAACACTGTGAGTTTGCATCAGGATGATTACCTACCTATCTCACTTGTTATCCTTCAGCTTCGTCCCTGATTTATCAGGGGTTGCCACAGCAGAATGAACCGCCAATTATTCCAGCATTTTACGCAGTGGATATTTTTCCAGCTGCATCCCAGTACTGGGAAACACCCATACACATTCACATTCACACACACACACATATAAACTACTGCAAATTTAGTTGAATTATTATTTGCCTATATACCGCATGTCTTTGGACTGTGGTTGAAACGGGTACTTTTTACTTTTTTACTTTTGTACATTTTCAGGCGGTACTTCTTTACTTTTACTTAAGTACAAAAGTGTATTTAGTACTTCTACTTTTACCAGAGTCCTTTTAAACATGAGTATCTGTACTTCTACTTAAGTAAAGGATGTGTGTACTTTTGCCATCTCTGGCCTGATTTAACTGAGATTTTACACTGAAAACTGGGATTTACATGAGAACAAGGAAACAATGGTGTTTGAGGCTCACAGTATGGTCATTTCCATGTACTGAACTCTACCTAGCTATATCCAGATTTTTGTAATATGGCACGTTTAACATATTGAATCAAAGCACTATAAAGTGAATGTATGACTGATATGTGCATCCCTTATTGTATACTTAATAAAAAAAAGTGTGTATATATATATATATATATATATATATATATATATATATATATATATATATATATATATATATATATATATATATATAAATAGTTATTATTTGTTTTTCACAGTGCCCATTGTCTCTTTTTGACATTAAATATTTTATTGTTTCCTTTCAGGTATAATTTCTTAGTTATAATTCCTAATATTTTATTTATCTGTCTTTATTTTATTTAATTTTATTATAAAGGGCAAATTCTCATAGATTACAGTACATTTCTAAAATAATTTGTTTGATGTGGCAGCCTAATTAAAATATACAGCCTGTGGTTTTATATGCTTTACATGCACGTCAACATTGCACTGTGCTTGTGCCCCAGAGACTTCTGAATGTGATTGAGAAAGTAGTAGGATTCAAGCTTGTACACCCAGCAAACAATTTTGTGTTTAATAGACATCTAATAGACATCTAAACTTAGACAGCTTGGCTAAAACAAGGCTGCCAGTGAACTTCGGCTGTCAGTGAAAATCGAAAAGACATCTAAGAATAGCCCAAAACTACTAGTGGTCAAATCGACAGATTAGACAGACTTTATATGTGTAGTCATTCCTTTCTGTTTATTTGATGACTAGTCTAGTTTTGGCCTTTTCATAGACGTCTATTAGATTTTTATTGACAGCCCAAATTTAGCCTTGTTCTAGCCAAGACGACTATGTTTATACGTCTATTAGACATCTATTCAAAGCAAAAAATGCTTGCTGGGCATGGTCATTTTTTTGCTGTTGGGTTGGATTAGAAAACAAATAAACTACCCCTTCCACACCGATAAAAATTTCATTCAGATCGAGCTGTTTTATACTTACTATGTATGTTGGACTATAAAGAGGAAAGAAGCAATTTTGTGAGTGTGAAGCAATCGGCCATGTATGATCATGTTAAAATGTAAAATTCAGGAAAGACGGTTTATACATTTATTCAGCAAAGATGCATGAGGTCTGTTTAATTGTATATATTTAGTTTTATGTGTATATTGTGGAATTGTGAAGCATATGTTTGTAATGAGGCAACAAACACATGTAAACTGCGGAGTATAAGGCCCCATTTACACTGCCAGTTAAATGTGACCTAATTCCGATTTTTTGCTCATATGTGACACAGATCGGATCTGTTCTATGACCGTGTAAATACGAAATAAATGCATGCATTCGGCAGTGGCGGTTCTACGGGGGGGGCGGTGCCCCCTTGTCAATAAGCTTGGCCCCCCTCTGGCCCTCCTATATTTCAATAATATCACGCGTATTTTTGTGTCAAAACGCTACGGAGAAGCGAGATCAGCCATCGGTGGCAGACTGCGGAGATATGACTGAGACCAGTGTTGCCAGATGTAGCTGACTGATTCCAGCCCAAAAAATATCCAAAACCCGCCGAAATGCACATATATGCATGCAGTCGAAGTCAAAACCGCCCAATCTGGCAACACTGACTGAGGCCTCTCTACGCTCTCTGTGTCGCGCGCACTCGCTCTCTCTGTCAGTGACGGTGCTGCGTCGTGCATTCGTCAAAAGTTAACCCCCAAACTGACACAGGTAATAAAAAGATTCTGTCATGTTCATGTTGTGAAAAACTATCAAAATATCCACTGTTGATTATATTACACTTCTGTTTTCAATAGCGATTTTAACACTTTAATATAGGAAGTCCTCGGCTATGCAGAGGCTGTAATTAATCATAAATTGAGTGTACATAGTTTTACGTTAAGAAATGCAGTCTTGAATTTACAAACAGTCGATAAGTACCGGAGACCAGATGTAACACAACGATTAAATTTAGTTTTCAGTCACGTCCATATAAAGGTGTAATATTCAACTCGTTTAGTTTTGCCTTCATTCATTTTTGTTTTCAGTCGTGACATCAAGCACGAGTCTTCAAACACATGATTATTTACAACACGCTATTAAACATAATAGTTTAGTTAATAATAGTTAATAGTTTCTAATAACTACTTTTTTATCTTTCCCATGGTGACAGTCAGTGCAGAATATTTTAGTTATTTTGCAAGATTTTGCAAGTTGTATTCAGACAAAGTCTCTTTAAGTATTCTGTAGTTTTTGATTCAGATTAAAGTGTAATTTAAAGACTTGTTACCTATGAAAGTTAGAATAGTTAGTCAAGTTATTGTATAACTGGTTTGTTGTGTAGACTATCAAAAAATATAAAGTAAATATTTCTTAAGGAGGCCAATAACACTGACTTTAAAATTGTTTTAAAAAAAATTAAAAACTGCTTTTATTCAAGAAATAAACTAAAGAAATAGGACTTATTATGACTCCAGAATTTTTTTGTGTTTGTTTTATAAGGAATACTGTGAAAATCTCCTTGGTTTGTTAAAGATCACTTGGAAAACATTATTTTAAGTTAACGGGAGGGCAAAAAAGTTGACTTCAACTGCATCTGTTAACCTCCTAAGGCCCAAGGTGTTTTTTTTCACATGCATTTTTTATTTCTCTTTGCTATTTGGGCTTATTGGAACCTAATTAGAATAAAAATCTAAATATAATATTTTGATATGTAGAAAAAAATTATGTCCATATATGGACTCGTGGTCCGAATTTACATAAAACACTTTTCCCCGAATTTTCTTTTATGCCTATTTAACATAGTCAAAGCAAGTAAAAAAAAAAATTCTATCAGAGAGTTAAAACAACATTTTTTCCCATTTTGGACAGTTAAAAATAGGGTTTGGGACATTTCATATGCTGCAAAACAGTTGCAGGATGACACTGTATGTGTAACAAAATATAAAACATTCATTTATTTTAAATAGCTACTTAAGAGCTAAAAATGTGCTGTCCACATATGTGGACACTCGGGCCCTAGGAGGTTATAGTTTACAGGTGCAAAAATGTGCCTTGGTGTACTTAAATGTTAGATATGTCCTGCTACAATACAAAGTTACTTGTCAAATAAATGAACATGGAAGATTACCTTGAGTTTAAGTTATTTAATTAGCTTGTTTATGAAGACTGCAGAGTGATACATGAAAACAATGACTTCGTATAATTGTTTAAGTATTTTGTGATGTATGTTAAAGTGTTAAAGTGTGCCCCCTAAAAGTACAAGTGGCCCCTGCCCCCCTCCCCCCCAGATATTCAGAGATCAGATTTTAGGCCTCCTTCCTATTAGGAAATAAATCAGATATAAATCGGATATGTGACAATGCGACTATCATGTAAACAGGCAGATCGGATTTATTGATGCATTCCGTTTTGCACGTCAATGCGGTAATGTGGTACTTCTCTGCAGTTTAATGACATAGAAGGAAAAGTGTGTGTGTTCATCTGAAAATTTCAGACCCACTGCTCCTCATTAAAGCACGCCACAATTTGCTCCCACCAGACCTGAGATTTCTCTCGTACCCACAAACTCCTCTGAATGGTGGAGGAAACCTTATATAAACCATAGGCGCAAGCTGCGATGATGGCCCTTTTCCTCCTCCTCCGCCTCAAAATCATTTTAGTGGGCGAACTTCGCATATTTCTCAGAGCTAAAAGCAAGACATTTTCTTCCATCGTGGCTAGTGTGGCGCAGATGCTAGAAACCCCCCTTTAAGCATGCGCGACGTCGTAAATTGTATGGCAAGTGTGAACATATGAATCAGATATGGGTCAAAATTAAATGAACGTGTAAACGGACAGGCAAAAAAAAATCAGATCGGAATTGGGCATCAGTGACAGTGTAAACGTGGCCTAATCGTTTAATGCACGTTTATGCATCATGTCATATCACGCAGCTCTTACTGTGGTTTTTCTGGAGTGAAAGGATGCCAATAATCTTCACAATTGTCTCGATTAAAGTGTTTAGAGGAACAATTTTTGAATCCGATTGAACTTACAATCCCATACAAACAGATAATTTGGGCTCATGTAAATGCTGCCAGTGTGCTACTAATAATGAGACATCTGAATTCAATAGATGTGAATTTTGCACATGGTGTTGGTCATGATATTAAATTGACTTTTTGAACGAAGAACTGTGATGTCTCCAACCAATCACATCCCAGAGTCCCGTTATTTGTTTTCTTTTTGTAATTTTGACCCTGGTGGGCTCTGTCATCATATGACTGATTGTTAACCGACTCAACGCATCTCCAAGCCAGTACATGTTGACCACAGTAGATGGATAATGTGCAGCAGATGTGGACCTCTCCCGTTTATAAAATCATCTGCTCGTTCTCCACATGGACCATTATCTATAAAAACCAATCTGCCATCCCTTCAAAGCAAAGTAAAGCTCGGGGGATGTCATGTACTTCATCCGTGGATCAGCGGAATCCTTCAGCACACAGAGAAAGGATTACCTGTATGGATCCAGCCGCGAGCGGGTACATTTTGCCCCTTCATCTCTCTTTGGGAGAAATGTGAAGCAAACACAAAGTTCGTCCTTGTTCTGTGGCGGCGGTCCAGAGTCCTCGGCGCAGATCTTCCCTAAGCATTGTTGGATTGGAGGAGGAATGTTGGCGTGGAAGGTAATTGTCTCTGAGTAGGACGGTAGTGTTTGGCCAGGATATGGCGTGCAGTTTTATCCTGACAGCTCAGCCCCAAATAGGGCAAGATCCCAGCAGGAATAAACTTCTCATGCTGTCCTGTCCAGGTTTGAGGTTGTGGTTTTGGGTGCTCTGGTCAGGGAAAATGTGAGAAAAACAACCTGCTTGTCCTCTGGAGTTCAATTTTCTGCTTAGGAATATCGAATCAACCTCCAAATGCTCCTGTGAAGGATTTTTCCATTACTACTGCAGTGTTATCAAACACTATGGCTCCAGACTCTGGTATGTGTGGCCAAAACCATCCGACCAGACTTAATGCAATTGGACTCTTTGTCTTTGGTGGTTGGATGGGACATCTCCAGGTTTAGAGCCAGGCTTTCTCCTTGAGACAGAAACACTTGCCAACTAATAATCAAAATGAACTTATGAGCAGCAACGTTTAGCAGAGTGAACATTGAACGTGCGTACTGTTGGTTTGTCTTTAGATTAATGCACAACTGACCCTTTGAAGATCAATTCGGTCATCAATCACAAGAGGTTTTGTCTGGAGTGGTTTCCACTACCGGAACCAGTCTGACCAACAAAAAAAGGTCTTTGCTTTCTTAATATTATGGTTGGGCAAATATCATAATTGAAGAACTGCCTCTCTTTTCATTTATGATAATCAATTTGAAGGGAACTGACCACATCTCAACTCCTATATATTATAGTTCAAAAGTTTGGGCTCAGCAAGATCTTTTGTTATATTTAAGAATGCATTCAATATAGTTGAAGTCAGAATTATTAGCCCTCCTTTGAAAACTTTTTTCTTTTTTAAATATTTCCCAAATGATGTTTAACAGAGCAAGGAAATTTTCACAGTATGTCCGATAATATTTTTTCTTCTGGAGAAAGTCTTATTTGTTTTATTTTGGCTAGAATAAAAGCAGTTTTTAATTTTTTGAAACCCATTTTAAGGTCAAAATTATTAGCCCCTTTTAGCCCTATATTTTCTTTTGATAGTCTACAGAACAAACCCTCGTTATACAATAACTTGCCTAATTACCCTATCCTGCCTAGCTTAACCTAGTTAAGCCTTTAAATGTGCCTTTAATTTGTATAGAAGTGTCTTGAAAAATATCTAGTAAAATATTATTTACTGTCATTATGGCAAAGATAAAATAAATCAGTTATTAGAAATGAGTTATTAAAACTATTATGTTTAGAAATGTGTTGAAAAAATCTGCTCTCCGTTAAACAGAAATTGGGGAAAAAAATAAACAGGGTGAGATTTTATTGCAGTCAAAGGATAAATTTGATCCATTGCTGTTTGCATTAGACAGAGCAGGGAAGTTGAAGATGCTAATCTTACACTGTTGATATACCTGTTTAATCCAACACAATCTCACGGCAATTCATAACTTATTGATTTAGTGGCTAATTTGTATGAATTCGTACGATCTAATTCGTACAATTTAGTATGATTTGCTCATCACCCAATGACGGTTGGGGTTAGGGGTGGGGTTAAGTGCCACGCCACCTTTTTTAAAATCGTACATTTTCGTACGACTGTACGAATTCGTATAAATTAGCCACTAAACTGACAAAACGTAAAATACTTACGTTTCCTCGTGAGATCAGGCTGGTTTAATCACCTGGAAAAGCCTAAGACCAATGCCATATTGTTGTTTATTGATTTCTCTTCTGCTTTTAATACTATGAAGCCACATTTGTTGGTTGAGAAATCAATTTCTCTTTTTAACTTGGATCATATTATTTGTGGATAGATTCTGGATTTTTTAGTAGGACGTCTGCAGTGTGTCAGAGTCAATGGTGCTCCTTCTGACTTTCAGTATCGTTCCACTGGGTCCCCTCAAGGTTGTTGCCTCTCACCTCTTCTGTTCATCATGTATACTAATGATTGTCGCAGTATGTACGAAAACTGTCATATCATAAAATATGCGGATGATTCTGTGATTGTGAGTCTCCTCCACGATCAGGATTTGGAGCATGGTCCTGTTGTGGAAGAGTTTCCTTCCTGGTGTGATAGATTTGCTCTCCAGTTGAATGTAAATAAAACAAAGGACATGATGATAGATTACAGAACGGCTTCTCCTATCCCCAGCATAACAAATATTAAAGGCTTGGACATTGAAATTGTTGACACATAAATATCTAGGGGTTGTTATTGACAATATGTTGACATTTCCACCTAACACCCAGACTGTCTATATAAAAGTTCAACAAAAAACTTAGAAAACTTAGATGGTTTTGGGTTTGTACCTTTATAATGACACTGTTTTATAAACAATTTATTGAATTTGTTTTATCTTACTGCATTGTAGCCTAGTATGGTAATCTGAGTGTGTCAAATAAGAACAGGTTGAGTAGCCTGGTGAAGGTGGCAGGCAAGATCATCGGTTTTAACCAAACTGGCCCAATGGTAATTTGCCATAATTATGTTTTAAAGAGAGCTCAGTGTGTATCTTATGCACCCCGGATCACACATTGTATTCTGTGTTTCAGCTGCTGCCATCAGGACGTTGATTTAGAGTTCCTATTTACGGGACAAATAGAACTAGAAATTATTTTATAACGGTATTCACATTTCTTTTCTTTTTGTGTCAATCTTTTCTTCAGGTCTGTGATCAAAAGTGGTCAAACAGTTGAAGGAATTCACTGAATTAAGACCAGTTCGAATCAGGCTTGGAATTTTGAGCGCAAGTTGCTTCATTCGCTCCAGGGCTTCTAACAGTAGGATAACAGGGGGGCAAGTCATTTGACTCTCTTCCCCCACTACCCTGGGTACGGATGGACAGAAATGCTTTTAGTAATTTCGTAAATGATCAACCGTCCAAGACAATGGAGCCTTCAAGACCTCCATCATGAGACTTTTGGATGACCGATCATGTGATCTGGGGGCCATGTGTTCGCCCACGAGACATTCTAATTTCAGCCAGATGGACAGAATTTACTGACAAAGAGATCTCTAGAAATTAATGAATGAGACTTAAGACAATTCTTTTAAATGTTATAACCAAGGCAAAATTTGATATTTTGAATGACATTTATAGGTACTGATGTGCTGTGTTTATTCCCACCAACCAGGTTCATGATGTGTGGTTTTGCCCCTTATAACAGGCTAAAATGATCTGTATGTGTCTGACATGCTTTATGTTTGTATTTAAACAAAACCTCTTTTTATTTGCAATACATTGGTGTAAATGAGAATTTTGTAATACGAACGGTATTCGTCTTGTGACATTTGATGTCAGATAGTTACAATCTTACCAGAGATTTTACTACGTTCAATCTCTTGAAGTCTGTTAATAATTGACCGCGGCTACGCTGGTACGGGGCGTGGCCCCGCCCATCATGGCAGTCGGTCATTGGGTGACAGTCTTAGAGGGATGGATCAATACGTGTCCCTTAAAACGTCCTTGCCGCCCTGAATCTACGCCTTTAGCATCAAGCCGGTTTACGCCCGCTGTGCTTCGCCCCTGGTCGCCTGCCACGCGATCGGGTCACCACAAACTCTTCATCCAAACCTCTTAAGTTTCGGACCGCTGAAACTTCCGCGAACTGACTCTCTACGGAGTCCGTTACCCCGGTCACCTAGGACAACGAGCTCTACTCACGCCCGAGTGAATCCCAGCAACGTCACAGAGAAGCCACACTTGAGCACCACGTGTTTCCTCACTCCAGCCCGGCGAGGGAAAACTCGAATCAAAAGACGTTCAACACAATCGCAAGTATGACAACGACTGTTGTCTCTTTCTGATCTGGTGCATATGATTTTAAGCAGTTAAAGATGAGTCAATTCTCTGCTTTTGTGGTTTCTCAGGTGATTCTAAGATCTAGTACAAAATACTAGATAGTCTGGGACTGTTTGTCAACTCATTTTGCATCCTCTGAACTGCCTGTGTGTGTGTTTGTGTGTGTGAACGTGTGTGTGCGTTTGTTTGTTTGTCGTTTGTTTATTACGTAGTTAGCCTCATGTATCGTAGTGTAACTCAATAAACCTTTGTTCTCCTTTGTAAGAACTGTGTTCTTGTTTATGTGCTTCTAAGTCATTGCCTCAAGCTGTAGATCGTGTTACCGTGCTGAAAGTTAACCCTATTCTGTGTTATGTTATTACCGGTGGCCACGGAAATAATATAGACAAGATTAGTGAAATGTGATGTCTCTATTTGCGGGACACACTTCAGATAAAGTTTGAATCTTTGATCTGATTCAATCCGACTCAATTGAGTCGAATCAATGATTCGAATCTTCAAGATCCGCGTAACTGATATGAGCTAATAATTCCTAATCGATCTTATAACGTAGATTGATTTCTTACACAGTTTATACATAACTACTGCATGAAAATAATTTAGTATAAACTCTAAAAATACAATGAAATTAAACATTATACATCAGAAAATAGTACTATTCAAAAATAAAGTACTAAATACAAAAAGTAATTTAAGTACTGAAATAAAGAAGAATTCATGAGAGAAAAACAGTAAACAGTATTTGAATAAATTTATTATCAATGACTATGTTTACATAGACATCAGTAATCAAATTATTTGCTTTAATCTGAATAAGACAATGATATGACTAAGGTGTTTACATGAGTTGCTTTTTGAATGATCCTTTCATGATCCCGTTTTACATGTTATGCTGTGTTCACACCAGACATGGCACGCGCAGATAAATCACGCTATTCGCGTGTAAACATTTTGAGTTCACTTACTTCATTCGCGTGTCAAATCCGCTTCATTCAAGCATCAAATTCACTTCACAATAGATGCGGATTCACGCCAAGGGCGGCAGGGCTTCTGTTTGCCCGGTGACTCTAGCTTCGTTGCTAAATGGCTAACATGGATTTTAGAGAGAGAATACCCATGTTTATGTGCTTTTACGAAGGCTGAAAAACGATTCGTCGATTCGTTTAGAGCCTAGTCTGAGTCCATTCAGAGGTGCACCAACCTCTGTGAGTTCATCGACTCCTCCAGAAACTATGATGGAAGTTTTTGGTGGTGCTTCCGACTGAACCGAGCCCAGTTTGATGAACTCTTGTCGGTGTCGGCAGAAGGATTTCCACCCGGGACACCAACAACAGGGGCTACATCATAATCAAGCCCCTACAAGAGCAAGCTCCTGACTGGGTAACACGGCGCAAATGTCTGCTGAAGTCTTTGCATTGACTTAACATGTAAATCACTCACGCTTGATGCTTCTTCTGCGTCTGGCGTGAACGCAGCATTATAGAACATAATTCCATTAACGTCATTGCGTCACCACGATATCCACAATTCCTCCGGAGTTTCATGTAATTTCTGGTGTTTCAGTTTTAATTTGTCGACTTTAACTGCAGTTAGGCACTTTCACTTTCATTCAGGAACATTTTATGCATGCCCTGTGACAAACGAGATATTGGATGCGAGTATGAGCTGCTGGAGGAGTGTTGCTTTATTGGAATTTGATATCGCACGCCGTATGGGAAAAAAACCTTCGCATTTCACTATGCAGGTGTCTGTGGTCCTTCACTGACTCGGTAGGTCCAGAGAATAGTGTCAAACAGCCGTGTGTGTATAGACTATCCTGTTGCAAAATGGGGCAAAAATCCTACACGACGGTAATAGTTTGATTGCGGTGTTTACATGTCTGTACTGCACTTCAATAATGCGACTAAAATCGGCATACTCCACATGTCTTAATACGATTTCTGTTTAGTTCGGTTATGACCTTAATCGGATTAAATTAACCAAAAAATTGCTGTTTACATGGTAGACTCTTAATCAGAGTAATGTCTTAATCGTAATACAATTGGATTATTAGTGTTCATGTAAACGTGCTCATTATCTTGCCTCTTAATGCACTTGCACATCACTTGACCCCATTATGGTGTATAACATCTATTTCTCAAATCAAATGAAACTCTGTCCTACAGTACATTTGCCATCTTTAAACCTGTTTCCCACATAAATACATCACATACTGACGTTTAATGGTAGCAAACATTGTTTTACTTTAACACAGTGATCTCTGGTTAGCACCAGAGGGAACAATAATTCATTACTGTCACATCTCACTTCAGTTTCTCACAGTAAACGTACTGTTTACACCATTAACACTGCAGTGCATATAGATTATGGCTGTATAATCTACACCTCAGCATCATATACTGCGTTTAAGAATGTCTCATTAAACAAAGATTATCAATCATATAAAAGCTTGCAGATGCATCTGAGCGCCGGAGACTTGTTATGAAATTGCTCCAGTCAGCTGCTTCTGGAACAAATGGAAAAAGCTTCTGCCGTAGAGGGTGTCGATCATCAAGACAACATGCTTAATTGTCTGTGAAACATTGCACAAGGGGATCAAAAATTCCCTTTATGCCTAAAAAGCAATTACGTCGGCCTTGTTTTTAAAATGCTCCACTTGTGCACCAGCGCATGGATGAAAATAAGCATCATGCTGCGTACAGGAAGCTGCAAGATGACTGTGATTGAGCTCTGTTGAACTATTCAATATATTATTGTCAACGTCCTATACGTGAAACATTGGCACATGGTTGATAAGTTTATGCAAATGACTACAGGTGGGGTGTTTTTCTTAGCTATGGTGTTATAACTGGATCAAGTTTAAAGGGATAGTTAGGTGCCAAAGAATGAAATTCTGGATATACTTATAGGCAGTGGTGGAAAGAGTACTAAAAACCATACTCAAGTAAAAGTACCATTACTTCCCTAAAAATGTAGTGCAAGTAGAGTAAAAGTATCTGTTGTAAATATTACTCAAAGTATGAGTAAAAAGTAGACCTTTTAAAAGTACTCAAGAGTAGTGAGTATTGAGTATATGCTGTCAAAAGCTGATATGTTTAGATGTAAATTTTGCATGTGTGTGTGTAAATGTAACATTCTGTAGTGCATCTAGTTATTGCCCAGCAGGCACACAACATAATGAGACATTAATATTAGGTTAGATTTAGGATTTAATGTCAGTTGACCAAAATTAATTGTCAAGCCAGCAGCTAAGGACAACGTTATTTTGATGTACAATAATGACGTCAAATGACGTTGAAATTTGGTTGATTTTAGGTTGTTAGAAAGTGACCAAAATTCAACGTCGAGTTAACATCTTAAACCAACGTCATATAGACGTCAAATACTGACATTTATTCATCAGGAATGGCAACCAAAATCCAACGTCTGATAGATGTCATAGGGGTAAAGTTCACACAATGTCAAGCTGTAACATCATTAGACGTTGATATTTGGTTGGACATTGGACATTGACATTGGCCTGACGTTGAGTTCTGATGTCAACCCGAATTTCATTTCCAAACAAAATGCAAAGTCCCCATGAAGTTAGGGTTTAACGTCAATCGGACGTCATGTTGACGTCCTGTGCCTGCTGGGGGTTTAAGGCCATTTCGGTCATTATACAGTAAACATCCGTCATCTTCTCATCAGTGCATCTAAACAGTCTCTGGGTCAATGCGGGTAAAGATTTTGAACATCCTCATGGACACTTTTAATACTTCCAAACAGTTTGCTGCAATTATAAAGTGCACGTCTTGAGGAAGTTCATTATGATGTGATTTACCTTCTACGGTATGTGCGAGTACAACAGCGTGCGTGCTCCCGCTTAATGCGAACGCGTGGGGTCGCGCACGCTCTTGTACTCATGTTTGTGTTTTGTTCTGTCCGCATCGCGCTGTTTCATTCTGAGTGTCTCAGTCTGGTTGGTTTTCGTTTCGGTTGACGCTGAGATCAAAACATGCGCGTTGCATATGTGTCTGTGCGCACCATAGACTGTAAAAGATATGGACGTAGTATCCGTGACGTCACCCATAGGTTTCTGAACACTGCAAAAGAAGCTACAAGTAGGTGCGGCCAACTGTCACCATTTTGTTTGCGGGTCATCGCACCAACCGCGGGATACCAAACAAGGGCAAAGAGGCGGAGAGTGTGCAAAGCTACAGGCGCATGCTGGATTCTCTGCATTTTGCTTAGACCTGGCTCAGACAGACTTTTTACTTTGGAAGAATGCTTAATACTTCATCACCTGTGACTCGTTTGTGTTCTGACCACATGTGCTTGGTTGTACACTATATCAATGAAGTGTTTAGACTTTTAAAAACACTGTTGTAACACACTGAGCCACTAAACATTGTTCTAATGATGTTTTAGAAACGTGAATTACTTCCAAACACTTCAGATATAGTCTGTGTTAGTAAATGCAAGGTTGTTTCTAAAATTCAGGCATAACACTGTATGACAACGCTTCAGATGACTGTTCTAGAGCCTTCCGCTTAATCAATCTGTCAGATTCTGGAGTCCATTACAGCTCTAAAGAACATTATAAATGATAAATTATCTTAAATAAAACAAATACATTTATGGAGATGGTATCTAAGAATATAATTTCACTCACCTGGGAAATGGAGGCAACTTGAATGGTTTGTAAGCACAATTAAGTGCACATAGCATGCTATAGTATCTGATATTGCAGGAAATAATTCCAAAAGGCAAATGACTGTGTAAAGAAACTTTAACCAAAACAAAAATACGATGTATATGCCGAGCTCAGCGGCTAATTAGCCAGAATCAGCTGAGGTGACGAGACAGCGAGCAGCTAGACCTAGCTGTCACTCAAGTGGCCACGCCTTTAATTATGCAGACTTAATATAACTTAATAAAAACGAAACGGATGAGTTATAAATAAATTCATCCCCCTCATAGTTGTCATGAAGGGTAATCATGGCTATATGCACCAAAGCCATCTTTTGTACCAGGCTGAAAACATGATTTTATCAGCTGTAAAAATGGCCAATTTACCAATGCATTCAGAAAGCACTTGGATTTCCTGGAGCCAGCCCTCCAAGGCGAGTCGATGAGTTGCTATTTAAGTTATTTCCGTATTGACTTCCTGAGGGAGAGAGGGAGGTTGCCGCTTGGTGCGCACTCGCGACGGCGCGCACACAGAGACACACACAATGGCAGAAAACAAGTGGACAGGACAAGACAAGACAGAGCTAGTGTCCGGACTCTGCCACCAAAGCAAGAGTTTACAGGACCAGAGTGGCAGAACCCTGACATATAGACTCCGAAGTGCCGTACAGGGGTGCGTTTCCCAAACAACGACGTAACTCGCGGCTGAACTATCATAGTGCGATGCATCGTTTGGGGAAAGAACGATGTAGTGACGAGTGTTTCCCAAAACCCCTAGTTTCTCTGTCGCAGATCCATCGCTTGAACCACGTTAGTTATAACGTAAAACGCCCATAATGATGCTCTAAACGGGGTGGAGTAACTTCTTTAGAGAACAAGCCCATCATTTCTTTGTGCAAATTAAATTGTTTTACACAAACACGCATTTCAAACAAAATCCAATATTAGTTTTGGTAAAAACATCCTCTCGCTTTCCATATTAAATAAAATAAATGTAAATGGCACATATAGGGCCAATGTTTGCTTTACTAATATTATTGAGAAGTTGAACATTACATATTCTATTCTAAAACATAAAATCACTTACAAAAGCTAACACTATTCTAATATCATATATAAATCATATAAATAAATAAATAATGAGGCGATTTATTATAAATATATTTACTTTAATAATAATATTAATGATGGTGATGATGATGATGATTATTATTATTTAGGATATTGTTTATTTATTTTAAAAAAATTACAATTTGACACATGCAAACCACAGCAGAAAGTTCTAACCAACAGACCCATGTCATATACAGCAGAGAAACTTAATAAATAACCCACTATAAAATAAAAGAAATAACGTATGCTATGTTTTTTATTTTACAAGCTTTGGAGACGTAACATAATTTCAGCTTTTAAATATACCTATAGTTTTCGCCATGAGGCTGTGTTCAAAATGATATCAATGTTTTCAAAGTGCACCGCGAAGGGAGCACAATTGTAAACATGAAGATCGCTAAAACTGAACTGTAAAAATACTTTGAAAGCAAATTACACCTAAGAGAGATGACCTTAATGCTTTTTTATTTTTAATAATTCCAACTTTGAATGTTAGAATGTTCTAAATGAATAGGGCATAGGGGGGATAAGTGGGAATAGAACACAGCCAGGAACTATGCTTTTAACTACAGCTCCAGAGGTGTCGTTTCAAGGGCTCAAGTTTGCGACGCAGTTTGCGAATGTTCGTTGGAGCGATGGATTTGGGAAACAGCAAATCAATGAACTATGTTTGTAACGTCGGAACTTGCGACCTTAGTTGGCTAACGATGGTTTTGGGAAAAGCACCCCAGGTCAAACACCTGGCAGCGTGAAGTAAAACGATTTACTTTTAATACATTTACAAAGACGAAAACGAAGGACAATTTTTGCAATAATTTTAGTTAGTTTCAATTAGTTTTGTATGTACACAATACAGTTTCAGTTAGTTCTAGTTTTTAAAAAAACTCATTTTTTTCGATCGTTTTCGTTAACTATAATAACCTTGATCGGTACTGGTTTAAAGAAACAGTAAAGAAGCAATTTTGAGAATGATCAGGAACCATGCATGATCACATCAGAATGCAAAATTCGGGAAAGACATTTATTATTATACATTTATTCAGCGCCACCCGAAATAGGCATGAGGTCTGTTTAATTGTATCTCTTGTTTAATGTGTATATTGTGTAAATTGCAGCATATGTTTGTAATGAGGCAACAAATACACGTAAATTGCAGAGTGTAAGTGTTTAATACACATTTATGCATTGTGTCATATCACTCAGCTCTTACTGTGATTTTTCTGGAGTGAAAGGATGCCAATAGTTACAAAAGTTATCTGTTTATGCAGTTGTTGATATTATTTCCTGCAGAGTTCATTTATTTTATAAGACCCTTCCAAATATGGTCAAAAGCAACCGTCTCATATTAGGGCCCATTTCCAAGGAAGGAAATTGACCTGTAAAACTATCTGGAGAATGTTTACAATTAACTAAGCCTAATACCTTCTATGTATATCTAATAGAACAATTTATTATATTGTATCAATAATTCTATGGCACCTTTCATACGACCACAATATATTGTCATGGTTATTAATAGCTATGTTTCTATCCAAAGATGCGAATTAAATTTATGTGCAAAACTGAAATATCGCATGAAAGCAATTTTTTCATCCAATCAAAGAGAACAAAATAATCACTTCCTTATTAACTGTCACCAAAAATAAGTAAAAACAGTATTTGCTTCAGTAGAAGAAGCTGCGTGAGTCTTTTCTTTATTTAATAAATGACTTTCACCTCAGAAGACACACAGAGCACAGACACTCTTGACAGTTCTGGAGGTAATTAATAGTATATTAACACCAATACTGAAATGGTTAAGGAGTTTTAGAATGACCAAAACAACATTTCAGATGTTTTACAATGTAGTTAGCCTGCTTGTTAGTCCATTTTTATCACCACATGATCTCTTATAACAAAATCACATGATTGTTTTAATGCGCATATGGAATTTGTTTGGTAAAAGTGTTTCCATCGTAGATCATGTGCATTTTTTCTTATCGAGTAAAAAGTTTATCCTGCTCAGTTATGTGCATATGTTTTTTTATCTGCGTCTTGGCATATTCAAAATACACATAAAAATAGAAATAGAAAATATAGTTTTTTTTTACTCTTAAAGTGCTGGTAGCCATACGTTTTTATAAATGACCAGGCACAACAGTTTCAGCTAAAAAAATATGGATGATCTTAGGGTGAGTAAATGAGTTAATTTAAAACTTTTTATTTTTAATTTGGGTTGAACTGTGCCTTTAATGTTCCTGATCTACCAGTATTTCAGAAAGTCAATCGCAGAACAGAATGCTATTGTGTTATTAAATAGTTTTACTAATACATTTATTTAAGAAAAAATCTATCTCTCTTGTATATAACAAATTTGCATCATGTTATAATTAGTCTGTCCTTACAGTTTTATTGACCTGAAAAATCCAATAAAACCAACGCTATTCCATGCTTTGTGTGAATTTGAATTTGTATGATCTCATTCGTACATTTTAATACGATCTCCCAATGAAGGTTGGGTTTAGGGGTGGGGTTTGGGGCCATGCCCTCCTTTAAAAAGCATACTTTTGACTGAACTCCTAGCCACTAAACTGATAAATAAGTTTCCTCATGAGATGAAAAAAAAACCCATCTTTGACTTTAAATTACAACCCAGGCTCATTCTGAAAATGTACCGCTATATACATTTCTGGAAACCGTTTTTGCGGATCCACCAGAGGCCGCTGGGTACGCATTTTGAGATTTCAAATTTCTTTTGCGAGTGTCATTCGCGTATGCTGTTCTCGCGTAAATCCACCAGAGGCCACTGTCGACTGACCCACCCTCCTCCATCCCTACCAACCAATACTGTTTTCAAAAGCACCGACAGTTTCAAAAAGTAATCGAGAAAAAAGAAAAGCCCTCGCCTGACTTTTACTACATTTTTATTTTTATTTTACCACATTCTCACTCTGCTATTTACTAGTTTATTTTATTTTCTGGCTTCTGTTTTTGTCTTACCGTCTTTCTGGAACCGTTTTTCACCAGACTTGAAATCCGTCATCGTGATAAACCCCTCTCTGCTTCTCAAGTCCACTGACGTACATGGCGAGCTAATGGACAAACTGGTAACAGCGGGAACGTCGTCCATAGATTTCTGGCTACATAATTCGCGATCTCCAGAAATTTATATAGGGCTACGTTTTCAGAATGATTTGTTAAATTAATACATGGTGCGAAATCAATAAAAAATGTAAACATTTATTTATTATTTTTTAATATATATGTTGTTTATTTAGGTGTATACTGCCATTGTATGTTTTTCATTTATACAAACTAAGGGACATTTTTTTATTCGACCCAAAAACATTAACTTAGTAAAGCCACAACAGCTCATAGCAGCTGGCCTCACACACAGAACTAGACAATAAACAAAGATGAAATGTTCTGCGCAATCTTACATCTGCACACAAGCAGATGTTTTTGTTCATGAATAAAATGTCAACAGAATGTCACAGGAAACCATCAGTACATTCTTTTCTATGATTATAATTGATCAGGAAAAAAACTACATTTCATCCAGAATCTCTAAGAATTGTAGCGGTTGAAACGTTTTGGTTTTGGTGGCATGTTGTAAAAACGTCTGTGAGGTCTCTGTTACTGACACACTGTGACAATCTGATGTTTTTCGGAAGATGCTTAATGCAAAACACACAATTTCTGAAACTAAACAACGTGGCATATTGAGAATGATTTGGACCAGCAGTCCAATTGCTTTGTGGAAAAACTATGTACAAAAGTGGCACATGGAAAACAGAGGAGTGGAAGGTGAAATCACCAGTTAATATTAAAAGAAATCCGTTGAACAAGCCAGTGCTGAAACAGACCGCAAATAAATAACATTTTAAATAAAAAAATAGCATATATATGATACATTTTATAAAATGAATGATCATCAAAAAACTGTACATAACATTAAATCATACAGGCGATTGTGTCATGCCATGTAATGTACCTTACAAAGAGGATTCTACATTTACATTATACGCATACAGAAATAAAATGTATGTTCCTTGTACTTAGAACATTTATGCCTACAGAAAATTTCCATTTCCATTCACATTTTAGCAAACACTATTAATTTGAGGACAGCTCTTAGTAATTCAGTTTATAAATACAACACACTGTAAAATTATTTACAATTATTACAGTTAAAAATATATTTAAAATTAATATTTCAAGCACTGCAAAATTAGGAAAATTGAAAAAGATTTACTTAAATGTTAAAGGAAAAATAATTAAGAAAATGGTTTGAATGGAAAGCAGTGGTTATTGTCATTAATAGTGTTCAGAAATGACCATGTTACAATTAAAAGCTTTTGCTATTGCAATTAACACCAGAGCAAATTAAATAGGTTAAATATAACAAATTATAGGTGATAATAAGCTGCAATGGTGTTCAATGCAAATCTCTCTTAAGGCAAGACACTACAGGCAAAAACATTTTTTTCCTGCTGGATGCACTTTAAGTTTTTATTAGACGTAATCTAACCCTGGCACATTGGAAATAAACACCCAGGACTACATTTTTGATAACCGACAAACATTCCCTGAACTATGTTTTCTTGCAGTTTTTGTTTCCACAAATCCACTAGAGAGCACCAAATACATTTTTGACAATCTCAAATACGTTACTAAGGCGTGCTTCCTCATACGTGCTATTTCTCATAAATCCACCAGAGGGCACTGTAAACATTATTTAAAATATAGGGCTCTATTTTAACGATCTAGGCGCAAAGTCTAAAGCGCATGGCGCAAAAGCATTAAGGGCGTGTCCGAATCCACTTTTGCTATTTTAATGACGGAAAAATATGGTTTGTGCCGCGGCGTATGGTCTAACAGGGTTGTGCTTATTCTCTTCATAGAGTTATGGGTGTTTTGAGAATAATGTGCAGTAAACCAATCAGAGTCTCATCTCACATTCCTTTTAAGAGTCAGTTGCGTTGCACCATGGCGCATTTGCTATTTACATGGCAGAATTTGTAAGTGGAAAAACGGAATGGTCCACTAGCGAGAAAACAGTTAAACAGACCATCTGCAGCGCGAGGATAAAGAATGAGCCTCCTCCATTCGGCCTCCTTACTTTCTCTTTACTTTTACTCCTTTACTTTCATAGATAAGGAAACAGTTTTGTACACACTCCACTGAAGACATCCGTTAGCCTACATATTTATTTTGGTTTGTTAAACGCAAAGATTTGTTTTAAAACTATTTCTAAATTCAGTTCTAATTTCCAGCAAATGAATAAATGAACAATAATATTGAAGTGTGGTCAAAAAACTGAGTTATATCCAAACACAGGTCCTATGCCCCATATGTTCCAAAACCCTGTGGACAAATCTGAGCTTGTTTTTAATAAAACAAATATAAATATGCAAATAATAAATAATACGGCTAATATTAATAACATTATACAAATGCAAATTGTCATGAATAAACTGAAAAAAGCCCCCGTAATGAAGAAGGCATGAAGGCAGTGGTTTTTATATTTACGTAAAAAATAATAATTTTTGTAACATTTTAATCTTAATTTTAATTATTTTTCATATGTAAAGATATTTGTGTGTTGCTGTACATTCTGTGTGTATTAAGCAATGTGTACGCATTTAGACACACAACTGACGTGCTCTGCGCTGGACTTTAGACCAGCTTTCAGCTGATCTATTGCGCAGTCTATTTCAGTTTCTCAAAATAGCAACGTGTCAACAATGTGCCTTAACACACCTCCTTTCTAGACTGGCACACCCATGAGTCCACAAACTGGCGCAAATGGATTTGCTATTTAAACAACTTGGCACAAAATGGGAAAATTAGGGTTGCGTGGGTCTGAAAATAGCAACAAATCGTGCCAAACACGTCTTACGTCTTTTTGCACCGGATGTATGATAGGGCCCATTATTCTCCTTCTCGTGCGCGTCTGTGAGAGAAGCCGGTTGGCTTGTTGCATAATAGCATTATACTGTATATTAGCTTGATATCGACTGACCCACACACCTCCTCCTCTAAACCAAATCGATAGTATTTGAAAGGGAAACTAGAAGAGAAAAGCCATCGTGGCCATGTTATTGCGACCTCACGCTGGGTTTTGTTTTTTTGGGTTTTGTTTTTTTCTGCTTTGTGGAACCATCCTTCATCAGAACCCCAGTCTGAACTACTGAGCTAACCAATAACATCAGAAAAGCCAGCCACATGAAGGTAAGCAGTCAGTGGTACCGCCCTGTAGTGTTGGTTTTAGGGCTGCACGATATTGGAAAAATCTAACAGTGTGATATTTTTTTATTCAGCAATATATATTGCGATATGAAGACTATTTCAGATGAGTTAATAACTATTTGGAAAGAATTTATAATTTTAGATTGATTGGGATGATTCTGTAGGGGAGTGCATAAAATAAATCAAACAATCTATCTAAGCATAGATAAAATCAATAAGATACACATTAAAATAAACAGCATCTTATTTTTTTCAGAAGAAGTCTAAATGTGTTCAGGTATGCAGTAATTGAATAAATAAATATAAAATAACACTGCATAGACTTTGTTTTATGAAGAATTGGTAACACTTTACTATAAGGTTGTATTAGTTATTGTTAGTTAATGCGTTTACCAACATGAACAAACAATGAACAATACATTTATTACAGTATTTGATCATGTTAATTAGCGTTAGTTAATAAAAAACACAGTTCTTCATTGTTATTTCATGTTAAGCACAAATTTAGATGTTGCTAATATGTTAGGAAATGTTGAACTATGATTAATAAATGCTGTGCAAGCACTGTTCATAACTATTTCACGTTAGTAAATACATTACCTAATGAAACCTTGTTGTAAAGTGTGACCAGACAATTCAATAAAATGATCCATTGTTAATTTTTCAGTTACAAAGTTACATTTTCTTAGGCCTGAACGCTTTTAAAACCCTCACACAGTCACAGGCCTTAAAAAACACTTGAGAAATGATAAATCCAGACTCAACATTGCGAATACTCACGATGTGACTATTGCGAATGATTACGTTGCGATATTGATGCAGAAATGATATATTGTGCAACCCTAGTTGGTTTTACACATAAAATGCAGCAACCAACAAGCACATATTTATCGGTTCTCAAATAATGAACACCAGGGTACAGGCTTTCCAATGAGTCTCCCAATGGGTTCCCATCTCTACATTCTACAGTTTCAATTAAAGGCTGTTTACTTAAAAAATTGTTTTGCTGTCTCTCTCAGTTACACCAACTTTTTTATTTTTAATCTTATCTACATTATAGTTTTTATATTTATACAGCCTGATTTTATATTATTTTCATTGCCTTCCTTGTGAACGTATTAACCGAAGGTAGAAGATCCTTTTACTGCCGAGAACTCTTGGAAAGAAACTTAAGGCTCGAGCAGTAAAATATGCCCTACATGTCTCTGTGAGCTCGTTGTGTACCTCTAGGAGGGTTTACCCCACCCCCCCCACCTTTTGCTTCACAAAGCCCAGAAGTTTTATTTACCGCAGTCGTGGTGGGATCCCAGGAAATCACAACTATCACGCCCAAAGCGAGAGGTCCATGGTGTTATGCCTGGTAAATTAGCTTCAGCTGTAGTCCCCAGATCTCTCTGACTGTTAACCATTTTGCGGGTAACAACAGATGGGACTTGTTGTAATAGCATGAGCTGCAATCGTAGCACAGCCATAGAGATGCCCCGGCAATGAGGGCATGTGCTACTCACGAGCTCTGCACCACACGCAGGACGCCCAGACATGTAGCACGGAGATTGTGACAGTCATCCAGAGATAGGAAACCACCAAATCCTGGAACACATGGCCTACATGTTCTAAAGCTTTTTCAGAGAAAATGTGCTCTATATTAGACTGTTCTTTGGTGGGTATGTGTGGAGATTATGCTCAGTGAAGTGCAAAGGGCCTTCTCCTTCTCCACTGCTCACAGGAACACAATTTGCAGAGATTGCATCTCGCAGGTGTGCCTTATATACTAATAATTGAAGTAGTGGGTGCCCTTGCCAATTTTATTGGCCTCCCTTTTTCATAAATCTCAGATACTGCATCCAAAATTGCATAGTTCCATACTACACATTACGCAAAAAAACAATATGTAGTATGTCTGAATTCATAGTATTTGAAAAACGATATGTGAGAAGTACCCAGGATGACCTACTACTTCCAGCGAGATTCTGAATTGCGCATCCGATGGATGCTATGCTATCCCATGATGCCACACGAAAGCATTCATGAATGGGAGTGAAGTGACGCAACTGACGCAAGTAGGTCATGTAATAATGACAAATGGCGGATGTAGTACATTCGAGTTCCATTCAAAGTACTTGCATTGATACTATCTAAAACGTACTTTTCTAATGGTCGTGTAGTAAATTGGAATTCAAATGTAGTACCTACTGAGTAATTTGGATGGAGCCAGAGTGATTGGTCTTCAAAGTGTGCTTGTCCACTGAAGTGGTTTTGCAGTGCAGAAACATGAGCACTGCTTTTTAAAGTTTGTTGTCTATAAAAGTGCCGCATTTTTAAAATGCCGAAAGCATAGCAAGGCACAGAACTTGCATTTTATGCTCACTGCTGAGTGTTTTTAGAACAGAACTTGCATTTCTGCAGTGCAAAAAACTATTTGGTGGACACGCGCCCTCGGTAAATCCCCATTTGTTGGTTCCTGACATAACTCGGAGAGACTGACTGAAAGTGAATTGAAATGTTCTGCTGGTGGTCATGCAGGCCCTAAGCAGCCCCATAGGTTACTTCCCTTACATAAAATAACTGCAGTAAACTGCAGTATATTGAAGTATAACTGCAGTAAAATTAAATACAACTGCAAAACTGCAATACAATGAAGTATAAACACAGTTCAAATACAGTACAATACAGTTCAACAGCAGAATAAGTTGTAGTAAACTGGAATAAAAACAAGTAAACTCCGTCTTTACTGCACATGTGCTGCTGTAGTCTAATATGCCAATGGTGTGGTAGGAACTCTACTGCACTTGTGTTCAAAGGGATATTCAATAAAACTGCAAAATTGCAGTATAATGAGGTATAAACAGTTCAACTACAGCAGTGAAATCTGCAGTACAACTGAAGTAACGTTAAATAAACTGAGAGGGGCAATATAGTGATATGTTATATAATTTATTGCACTTAGGTACATAAGTACACTTTAGTTTTATTATGTATTGCAGTATTGTAGATGTATTTCTGTTAGTAATGGGCGATATAAACGATATGCGATATAAACGATACAAAATTGGCCTACGATAGAGATTTTAATTCTATTGCACTATCGCGATAACGTTTGATGACGCAATCTACCCGCGAAATTAAGAGCAAAGCCGGCCGCGTATCCAATCTAGACTTTACCCCATTCGGTGCCATGCATTGCTTAGCAACGTATACAAAACAATGTAAAGACCGCTTGACGTGAAAGTAAATAAAAATGCCGCTATATTAATGTGCATATCGCATTTCCGGCCGGGCCGCCTATCCAATCTAGACTTTACCAACCGGACATGTCCGAGATTCTGCTTTTGCTTTCGATATTAATTGTATTCATTTTTGCATTACTTTATACGCAAACTTTGGCTGGTGCATCTTAATCTCTCAGCAGCACCAACACTGCAGCAGACAGAGGGAGAGGGAGAGAAAGAAAGCAGATTTGATCTGTCAGTGGTGCTCACTGAAAAGAAACAAACTTTTTTTTTAAATTTGTTTGTTAAATAAGAATAAGAAATCAATAAGAAATTATTCTGTTGCTAAAGGTCATTAAAGTTATATAGAAAAGATGGTGTTACTTTGGGGCAGAAGGAAAGAATGAAGGAATTTTCTTTATTTAAAATAGCCATGCCTAATACTGGAAGTATAGCCCTAATTCACAGTGTCCGTTCCTTTATTAACAAGACCCCAGTTTTAATTTCATTAGGAGATCAAAATTTTTAAAAACCAAATGCTTTACCTTAGGCTGCAGGTTTGAAATTTGTTTTTATTTAAAGTATCTGCAATACACAATTTTATTTGACTAATTAAAACTGGAAGTAATTTCAGTACAGTGTAAGTTCCTTAACTAAAAAGACACCAGTTTTTTTTGTTCTCTGCAACTTGGCATTTAGGAACCAAGGACTTAAAAGAAAAGTCTTTCTTTCTAAAAGGCACTCCATTTAGTTTATTTATCTGCAACATTGTGTTGTTTAATTACAGTTTTGCTTTTGCACAATAAATGTTCTCAAAACGACATGCAAAGTTTCTTTATTTCTTAAAAAAATAGCAGTTTGGCTTTCCTAAGGGTCTATGTAACCTGTTCTGAAATGGTTCTATTATAATTTATATATCGCAATATATATCGTTATCGCAAGAGGCTGCAATGTATATCGCAATATGGATTTTAGGCCATATCGCCCATCCCTAATTTCTGTAGTTAGTTATACTTCTGAAAAGTGCAATACAATATATTGTGGTAGTACTTCAGCAATACAACTGAAGTACTAAAACCTCATTTGGAAACCATTGTCCAGGTAAAAGTAGTAGTTGTACTGCAGTTTTATTGCAATAGCGGTATGGCAGTTGTACTGTAGTAGTACTTCAGTTGTATTGCAGTAACAGTACTGCATTTGTACTGTAGTAGTACTTCAGTTGTATTGCAGTAACAGTACTGCATTTGTACTGTAGTAGTTCTTCAGTTGTATTGCAGTAACAGTACTGCATTTGTACTGTAGTAGTACTTCAGTTGTATTGCAGTAACAGTACTGCATTTGTACTGTAGTAGTTCTTCAGTTGTATTGCAGTAACAGTACTGCATTTGTACTGTAGTAGTACTTCAGTTGTATTGCAGTAACAGTACTGCATTTGTACTGTAGTAGTACTTCAGTTGTATTGCAGTAACAGTACTGCATTTGTACTGTAGTAGTTCTTCAGTTGTATTGCAGTAACAGTACTGCATTTGTACTGTAGTAGTTCTTCAGTTGTATTGCAGTAGATGTACTGCAGTTGGTTGTATTGTAGTACTTCATTTGTATTGCAGTAATACTGCAATGTATTTAAATAACAGTTTTTTCGTATCCAAAAAACTGCACTTTTCAGAAGTTAACTAAACCGGCAGTATTCCTTTAAAAAACAGCAGTATTCTTTTTTTTTTAAACTGCAGTTATTTTTTGTAAGGGTTATGCCTTGGGCCGCTCTGCATCTAAACATTTGCACTGTCTGTCTTGATTATCCACGATGAGCTCTGGCTCAGAGAATATGCTGAACTCACTGCGGAGACCTGACATATCTTTCTCCATGAGTAGCAAAGATTTAAGATACATTTCTATATGCAGTGGCAGACTGTGTTAATTGAAAGAAGATTTCGGAAGAACTCCTGAGACCATTAACTTTATTTAACACCACAGACTGTTTTTCTTATGCAGTACCATCTGAGGGCTCAAAGGTCTTGCACATTCAGCTTTCTCTTGAATCCCTGATGCTTTTCACAATATTACATTTGGTAGTTGGTGGAAAAAACCCAGAAATACTTTGCAATGATTTTTGGCAGTAGTGTTGTGGAGGAAAGAGCCATTTATTATTTGCCATCGCATATGCCCACTTCTAAATACCCTCTGGTGCACCCTTCAGATGTGTTCTGGAGACATTCTGATGATTTTTTTTTTGTAGTGATGGGTGCTGAATTGACTGAAGTGATTGAATGCTGTTTATGCTCCTCTGTTCTGAGCAGCTGAATTAAAATAATAAAATAAAAAGTAAATTCTTAGCATTGTTCAATCGTATGATAGTAGAGCATGTAGACAACGGTCACACTTTATTTTGACGGTCTGTTTGTTGAATTTAAGTTACATTGCAACTAATTATCATTAGATTATAAGTAGACTGTTAGGTTGGGGTTGGGGTTAGGGTTAGTGTAAGTTGACATGTAATTGCAAAGTTTCTTATAGTCAGTTAAATGTCTGTTGAAGGACTGTTAAATGTCAGTGTCAACAGATATTTAGCAGACAGTCAACTAATACTCAAATGGACCATCAAAATAAAGTGTTACCTAGACAACTTCAGTTATCACAGTCTATGAGCCAGAACTGATTGCAAAATCTGCAATTTGTTATCAGTTCACCTGCTTTTGTGGATTTTTTCAAAAACTGTTTAGTTTTGATATTCTACAGTAAAACCTTTTCAATTTTGTGCCACCATCAAAATCAAATTTTGTTTACATTTTACAAAATACATGTCATTGAATATTCTGGAAATCTTTTCTTTGTACTTTGTAAAAAAAATTAAGGCTCCAAAGAGTTAACTAATTCCTATTTTTATCCCTTTTCAAAGCCCCTTTAATGTAACCAATAAACTGGAAGTTTTAACCTATTCACCTGGTGTGTCTTGCCTTAAAAATGGGGATTTAAGTAACTGTTGTAACCTCTCAGGTCAGTTTAGTATAGCACTTGGTATATTATTATGAAGTTAGACCATGTAGTGTAGTACTCAGCTTTTAGCACTCGTCTCAAAGGACCCATTATTTCATGCATGAATAATCACATTTAAGCTCTGGAGAAAATGAAACGTCAAAACTTGTTGTGCAGAGGGAAAACATTTTGCTTGAGTGAGCAAAACTAGAAAGGATATGTTTAAGAGGTTAAAAAAATTG
Organism: Danio kyathit; assembly: GCA_903798195.1. Classification (NCBI taxonomy): domain Eukaryota; kingdom Metazoa; phylum Chordata; class Actinopteri; order Cypriniformes; family Danionidae; genus Danio; species Danio kyathit. The sequence goes on from LR812541.1 coordinate 10,294,335, forward strand.
CAGCGGTTAATCTGGCAATCTTTCTCTCAAGACTTTTTTTCTCAGTTCATTCACAATAACAACGTTGAACATATTATTTTCCGCTATCAGGCAAAGGGAAGAATTCAAGACTCACTTCATCCGTCTGAATATCTGCCCACAAAGTGGAGATAATGCAGAGTGTATTTTAAATATATGATTCCAGTCCTGCAAGGCTCCCGAATCCAAGGACGTCCACGGAATATTTGCATTTGTTAAAATGTCAATGTAAAGTCAACTGGACGTAACCCTTGAAGCAAGGACGTGCGTCCCACACAGATATGCTTCCGAAATCTGCAAAGAGTTTTCTAAGGAATTCACTTGTTACCGTGGACCAGATGAGTCAAGGACGTTCCAGGAAATATAACACGCCGAGGAATGCAGGGTAGCTTTTGCTCCAAATCTGTAAAAATCCAAAACCTGTACCTAGTTAGATGCCCGGTTTGATGCTGATCATCAGTCCTGATTTCTGAGGCTGGAGGTGTGACAAGAAGCCAGCGGTCTTACCAAGGTGAACGTCCTCTCAATCTTCTTTCTGACACATTCTCGGAGCTTTGTGATTCAAAACAGAAGCATGAAATATCACTCACAGATTAATGATGGAACCAGAAAACCAAGATTTTCTTTATTATGTACCACTCAATTCATCACATCATCATCATAATTGACTAGATTTGGTTCATATTGTTGTTTTTGAGGTGAAAATTTAATATGTGACCAAGGACAACAAGGTCTTACTCTATGTTGCATAGGTATATTTTGGGGTATTTTATAGGTCAAAAAACATTATAATAGTAAGTTACGATCATATTTCATGAAGATATTTTGTAAATCTTAAACTAATTACATAAATTTTTTATGTTCGATTAGCAATAGGCATCATTAAAAACTTTATTTGGACAATTTTAAAGGTGATTTTCTCAATATTTAGATTTTTTTGAACCTCCAGACTTTTAAATAGTATTTCAATATAAATCTTTTCAAATAATTGAATCTCAGCCAATTATTATCCTGTTCTTAAAATTGTATATCAATGGAAAGCTTATTTATTTAGCTTTATTATTCAGTTCAATTAAAAAGACCCTTGTGACTTGTTTGCTATGAGTGAGAGATGACGATCTCAAAAATAAAACCTTAATCTTCATTTTCAGATTCAGCAAGATATCTGTCACAATAACTGAAGTAAAATCTTTGGCACTTCAGCCTGAAACTGGTCCGAAGTTTGATATACTTAAGATTATTAATTTAGTCTGTGAAATTATTAATTATGTTTTAATAATGTGTCATTAAACTGTTATTTGTTCCAGTGGTGTTGAATATGTTGAATATGAATTTACAAAAAAAGTGTTCAACATCACATCATATCATTCAGAAAAATGCTGATTTGCTACTTAAATATTTTCTCTTATTATTGGTGTGCAGTTAATGGTTGTAATATTTTAAAGACTTTGTAATTCATTTTTTTTCAGGATTCTTTGACTTTTAAAACTTGTAAATAGTTTTAAGAAAATTATTTTTGTTACAATAAAATAGACTCTTGTAATATCTATTTGAGAATATAATAACAACCAAAAAAGTTGTGTGGTTAAAAAATGCAAGACATCAATGACATACAGTATCAATGAAAAGACATCAATGACATACAGTAGTTTTAGCTGAACTTTACAAAAGATTTTAAGCTAAAACTATGGTTCACGGTGATTAATTTAGTTTTGTCTATATGTGTGTTTTAGACTCTTAAAGTAATCAAACCATGGTCCCTGATAATTCATAAAATGCAAGTCAACATCACTGTAAAAGTCTACACTACCTGAAAAACGTCTTGACGTCTATCTATGTTTTAGGAACAACAAATAATAACTTGACGTCTAGTTGATCATTTGGTATCAGAAGTGTCTTATATGAAAGGCAAAGGCCTCTAGATTACGCTTATTTTACCAAAATAAAATACGATCATGCTTTGAGTTTTAACTATTCAATTAGGACAGTAAGGTTTGACTTTGCTTAGACTAAAGTCTTGTCACTTAACATAAATAATGTACAGTACAGAATATAAAGTCATGGTGCAGTGGAAAAACAATTAATATTGTGTATGACTCCCATGAGATGGACAACTGCATTCATACATCTCTGCAATGACTCAAATAACTTATTAATGAAGTCATCTGAAATGGCAAAGAAAGCGTTCTTGCAGGACTCTCAGAGTTCATCAAGATTCTTTGGATTCATCTTCAATGCCTGCCCCATCATACCCCAGACATGCTTAATAATGTTCATTTCTGGTGACTGGGCAGGCCAATCCTGAAGCACCTTGACCTCCCCAAACTTGACTGATTTCTGTGAGAATCTTGGGTCTATGCAGATTCCAGTAGGTCTTCTGCAGTATTTGTGATGATTGGGATGCAGTTCAACAGATGATTCATCAGAAAAATCTACCTTCTGCCACTTTCCCAAATGATCAACTAAAAGTCAAGTTATTATTTGTTGCTCTTACAACTGGGATCCACGACAAGACTTTTGTCAGGTAAAGTAAAACACAGTTTAAGAGTATAAAAGAGCTAAATAAAATTTTTTGGCGAACTATGCGATTAATTGTTCTAAACTTGTGATTGGTAGTTAGTTTTCTATGACTAGGATCATGAATAAATACAGTAAATAAATATAGATTAATATACGTATTAGTTTGTGTACCTTGCATCACAGAAGTTGTAGCACTGGGCATCATTATGGTCTGTGCATGTGCAGCGATGAAGAACCACTGCTATTGTCGGGCTGGAGCGTCTTAATCTCTGAGGGCTGCGGTAACTTGACATGCCATATGGAACTGTACGTCTGCAGACAAGACAACAGAACACACCTGTCAAACGCTATTTTGTGCACTTCATGATTTATTTGATCATTTTATGTATTATGCCATACTGTTTAAATATTTCTCTGCACATTAGACCCTGGATCACAAAACCAGTCTTATGTTGCACGGTTGTGATTGTTGCACATTGTTGTAAATAGCCAAAATACATTGTATTAGTCAAAACTAGAGATTTTTATTTTGTGCTAAAAATCATTTGACTATTAAGCAAAGTTCATTTTCTATAAAGACATTTTCCTCCCATAAATATATCAAAACTTTTCTTTTAGCATTGCTAAGAGCTAAATCTGGAGATGATTTTCTCAATATTTTAATTTTTTGAAGCCTCAGATTCTAGATTTTCTAATAGTATCTCAATATAAATCGTTTTCCATGGTCACATTGGTTTTGAAAAACAATGCAAAACAATGCAGGTGCCCTTATGCAATTTTAAATATTGTTGATTTTATTTCGGAGGTCTCCTATACTTGGTTTAAGAGCCCCTATTATGGGCTTTTGAAAATATCCTTCCATTGTGTAACAGCTCTAAGTAAAGTGAAATATCTAGCTAAGGCTTAAATTTGAAAGTGCACCGTTTTTAAAACTATTGATTCATTTATGAAAGAGTCTACTCATGATAGTTTGAATGAATCCTTGCGGTAACAAGTCTTTAGCGTAACATTGATATGGAACTCAAGCCCTGTCCATTTGCTGCGTGCGCAGACCATGGAAAATTGAAGCCCCTGGCCCCGCCCACAAATACTGTAGCAGATCCAGGTTGAATTATGTGAAGATGTTGTGCTCTGAAGTGTGAGGGAAAGTTAATATTTTCCCTACACAAACAAGTGAAGAGGCTGTGAAGAGCCAGTGGTTGAAGTTTATTTTTGCAAAAATACCTTAGCATTATAGGCCCAGCCTTGTGCTGTGTTCCCGTCATTTTTCTGACGAGTGCTTCAGCAATCTACATGCTTACAACGGGGGATTTGTTAGCCGTTTGTTAAAGGAAGAACCAAAAAAGACTATTGATGTATGGGACTTTGTCAGAGCTTCACAGGAACTTTACAGTGCACAGTTCATGGACCAGTTTCTTCCTCCATTTCACAAGTGTAAGTAAGTGCGATTAAAATGGTTGCCTCCTTGTTTTCTCTAGCTTGCAAATTATGTATTTAATTGTGTTTTGTTACTTGTAATTACTCCACACGGCTTGTACTGTATGTGGTTAACTCTTTATATTCTCATATCGCATGTAAAACCACGTTGAAAACGCGACGCATGCTGATTTGTTTACGGATTTGAACGCGTTTGTGAGCTTGCGATCCTCTGCTGTTTGCCGTTGCTATGGCCACCGTCAGCTGTTCCTACACAAGTGCGGCGATCAAGTTTCAAAATAGTTCAGCTTTTGCCACTGTGTGGATTAATACTGAATGCGTGTCACTGCTATTACTTATGGTTAAGAATAGAGCAATATGCTGGTGTTTAACTCCATTGCTTTAATGCACTCCTGCACTGGGCTCACACATACTCTCTTCACTCTGACTACTTCAAAACTGAACGCAGTCGACCAATCGCAATAGACTGGGTCATCGGACCAATCAGCACAGATTAGCATCGCGCTAAGGAGGGGTTTGGGAACAAAATGAATCGCTGAACGAATCATATGGGAGTCATTGGGATAATTAGGTAAAAATAAATGCATATTATAAGACAATGAAAGTGTTTTTTGACCTTGCATGCATATCAGACTGTTGTTGGAGACCCCCAAAACCAAAATATGACCCTTTTTAATGCATAATAGGGGCTCTTTAATATCCATCCAAGGTAAAAAGAAAAACCCTCATAACGCATATTACAGAATCAGCTCTTTTTTCACTGTGTCTAAAATGGTTGGTTCAAGGATCCAGTCTCTGCAAACCCTACATTTCTGATAGTTAACTGTACTCTGATTGGTCAGATCATTGAAACATGCATTGCCATATCTGAAGTAGGGTTTGGCCGATAGACGATGTCATCGTCCATCGCCGATGGCTGATAAACTTGACGATGCTGAGCCGGCATCGTGATCCATCGCCTCGCCCCACATGTATATTGATATATGACTTATTATTTGCATGTCATCTTAATGAGCTGTGTTATATTATACTTATAGCTGCTGTTTGCACTGACAGCATCGTGAGGATTAAATACATCGTGAGTATTATACAGGACCTCTCACACTTAACATGTGTAGATTCAGTGGCAAACGCTGTTACCTGTAAACCCCGTCCCACATTGTGAATGGCTTTAGTTATTTTCATAGCGGACTTGAAGCCACTGGAAGTCTTTTATCCACTCTTGGAAAAGTGTAAATGGTGGGTTAACATTCAGCACACGATCACTAATCAGATGTGCTATTATTTAACTTCAGGTGGTTTCTAAAACTAAATCTGTCAGTGTTATTTTCATTCTCTCATCTTCAGTGCGTCACATTTCCGCGGCTGTTGCTCCTGTCATGTGAAGGCGTTGACTGAGTGATTGACAGCTGATATTAACCAATCCATTCGCGTTCAGTTCTAGCCCAGTGGGCCAATAGGAAGAGCACAAAGGCGGGGCAAGCATTACGGGCTTTTTCACTTCAGCAAGTTCACATGACAACTGTTTTAATCTGTTCCTGAGCGCTGCGTTTGGCGTCTTTAGGTGCAAAGATGCATTCTGCATAAATGTCTCCTAAATCTGCGCACGCGGTGAGGATTTTGCAGTGAAAACAGGTCGCACGGTAAAAATGTATGCACTAGCACAAATGCTTTCAAATACATATTTTAGGTCGCATAAAATATCAGGCGCAAGTGTGACCAAAACGGTCGAGCCCTAGCATCTTTACTTGTTATTATGTCCTCATAATAATAATAAAATAAGGAAGTTATCATTAATCACAATAAATTACAGTGAACTGCCAAACTAACTCTCGTCTCGTCTCCGACACCAGCTGTGGGGAAAAGCCATTATGACACAGATCACTCCGCCTGATCATGCCAGAGTCCCGCGGAAAAAAGATGATTGACAGGTGGTAATTTGTGTATAACTTTATTTATTTATGGTTTGGTCATGGGTAAAGCAAAGACCATGTGGGTCAGGTAGTGAAAACGATAGGCTACAATTATTAAATTCGTTATGAATTAATTGATATTTAACAACAAAGACCCCCACCCCGCCTACGACGACGATACCATCGTCCATCGCCGATGTTCATATCAGACATCGTACGATGCCAAATTTGTCAACATCGCCCAACCCTAATCTGAATTTCTGCTTGCCCTCACTTGTAAACAGTGATATTACCAGTAAAAATTTAGTTTTTTCCATATCAACTAAAGCCAAAGTACAATTAATCATTTGAAAGTTGATTTCTTTTCTTGTAGCCCAGAAAACAGTGAGTATGTTTACATGGATACCAATAATCCGATTTTAAAATGATTAAGCCAATACTCTGATTAAGACCATGTAAACAGCAATTTTTGATTCATTTAATCCAATTAAGGTCATAATCAAACTAAACAGAAATCAAATTAAGACGTGCAGTATGCCAATTTTTGTCGCATTATTGAAATGCATCCATCCAATATCTCGACAAATTATAAATGAAACATTTAAAATTACATGAAACTCTGGAGGAAATGTGGATAGCATGGTGACGCAATGATGTTAATCGAATTATGTGCAATAACATATAAAACGGGATCATGAAAGGAACATTCAGAAAGCAACTTGTGTACTGTTAACACCTTATTTTTTTTTCACAGATTAAGACAAATAATTCGATTTTCTGATGTCCATGTAAACGTAGTCAGTGTCTTCTTAAAATGTCAATAACACAACCAAAATCATCCAGGTCTAAGCTACAAATAGAAAATCTTTTTTTCTGTAAAAGACGATAACTTCATGCATCATTTGAAACTTTGCAGGCCCTTTACATTCAGATATAGTTATAATACACACAAGATGAAAAGTAAAATGTGGAAAAGAACAATAAAGGAACTTTAACAGTTGTTCAAAAATAGCTAGCGACATAGCCATTGAAATGATTTAAGGCATTTATTATGGCATTAAAATGTTTAATGTGCTGTCTTTTCCTTCCAGGTTTTGCTTAAAGATCAGATGCAATAAAAAACTTTTTTTCTTTGTTTAATAAAAAAAGAGTGATATCATGACAGCAAGTTTTCTTATGACTGTAATATATTAAGCCTTTGTTCCATTATATCTTGTGCACACATTTTCAGAGCAGTCTCGCTCCACTGGATTAAAGCTGAAGAGGTATGGCATTGCTTTTGAGACAACAGGTGGGCTGGTAAATCGTGCTGAAATGTAGCTTTGATAGTGTATAAGTATTACAAAGAAAAATCCATAAAAGATGAGTCAGAACATTCACAATAACGCCGAACAGATTATTACAATCTAAATCAGACATCGCACATGTTAGGATGAACTCATCCACCCTGGCTTAAAACAGATAAACACCGTCCAGTCACATGCAGCAGCTGTAATTGCACCAATATTTGAATGGATTGCCAACACGACTAATTTCCAGAAAAAAAATAAAGTTGTTCACCCAAAAAATTTAAATTTGTTAATTTTCTCAGTCACCATCCAAGATGTTGGTGAATTTTTTAAGTAAAAAAAAAATGAAATTATTTAGCTAAATCTGTGGTCCTTAATGATTCATAAAACAAACAAACAAACAAACAAAATAATTAAACAATTTAAGAAATAACGGAATCGTGATTTTTACTTTTCTTCTTGTTGTACAATGTATCTCTAGCTCGCTACACTTGCGCACACTAAAAATTGTTTGCCTAGGCTGTGGATTAAAGCTAATAATATTGTAAATAATTTGAATTTTCCTTTACAGGGGAATCATTACACTTCATAAGGCCTCATTATATCACCAGAAGCCATTGATTTGGACTTATGTTTTTGTGTTTGTTTTTATTCTCACTAAACTATTGACTTGCGTTATACACAGATTCAGCTAAAAATCTTCATTAACCCTCAGGGGTCTGAGGTGATTTTGGGGCCCCTGAGATGTTTAGACATGCCCTGAAATTTGTGCTAATTTCAGCTACTTATTACATAGTATTGGCCAACATGTATTTTATTTGTATTCAGCACAAACTGTGCTACAACAATATGTGGCAATTATTGATGTACATGCTTGTGTTTTTAGAAAAAAAATATTATGCGTGGTTAGTAGGATTTGGAGAAAAAAATGTAGCTGAAATAAGGTCTAAAAAAACACACGAAATGTGCCTGAGCAAGACTTTTGAGTAACCAGTCTGGTAGGCTAGAATATTTACTTCACAATTATGTAAAAATTATTTTATTCTCTCATTCAAAGGAAACATTACAAAGATTTACATTTTGTTAAGTTTGTTTGGCTCATCTCAGGTCTATGCGTGAGTGACAATGGTCATGAATAATTCACACCTGGAGAGACAAAAGACACTCCCTCACTCACCCATCAAGGGCATTGTAAAGCAATGTCCATCTGCAAAAGCTAGCCCAAACTAAATGCTTGTTACATTTAGTTAAAATTTTGTAGGTTGTCATTTTTTTCAATATTTTGCTTGACTTTTATTGTATTATCTTTCAATTTCTGAATATATTTGTTGACTAAAATATTATTTTAATAAATATATCTGTTTAATAAATCTGTTTTGTTTAAATGCATCAAAACACATTGCCCATATTCACTGAGAAATGGAGGGAAATATTTGAAATGGTATAAAACGTGTTTGCAAAACTGTTGTACTTCAAACTTTCTTGTGCATTAATCCAGCATTTAATAATAATTTCTGAATGACTCTGGCATAATGACAAAACACAAGAATAATCAAAATAATATTTTAAGACCTTTTATATATATTTTGCCCAAATAGTTGCAGCCTTAGTTAACTTTTTCCAAACTTTAACAGGTTGAACTACGGTAAAATAAATAAAAATTAAATTAATAACACGTATAACATGCGTCACGTTCTAGCCAGCGCGCTGTGGGCGTGTGGGCAGCCTACGTCATTGTTTGTATTAATGGCGGAAGTGGGAAGAGCCGGCGTGATGCGCGCTCTGCCAGGTGAATTGTATGGATTACCTAGCGAGACAACATTTGCTTTTAAAATGAGTTGGAAAGTTCACCCTCCAAGCTTTATGCAGGTATGTCTGTCATGTGTATGACTCATGTATTCGTGGAGATTCCGCTGTGTTTTCTGACCTCAGTTTACATGTCGCGCGAGTCTCACATGGACTATTGTAATAACAAAGCCTCGTGGGCGTGGTCGCATTACAAATAATGAGCTCCGACAGAGAAACTAGACATCGCGTTGGTTTCATATCGATTACTTTATCAAGCAATATTTGTTTTCAACAACCGCTGCATTTAAAAGTAGACACTTCAAGCTTTCTATAGATACATGTCTCATGTCTGTGTGTTTAGTTTTCGCGGAGTTTCAGTGCATATTACTGACGTGTTTGTAAAAACAGTTCACTGAGAGAGAAAAGAGAAAGTGCCTTCACTGTTTATTTTCCTTATTTTGCAAAAGCACACACTTTTGTTGTTATTGTGAGTGTACCCAAAAAAAACTAGACACCTAACAGATTCGATTGATGTATTACTCATATCTGTACGATCAAAACTGAAAGTGTAATTTAAGTTTTTTTTCTGCGTTTTCATGAGAAAACACGTCAAAACGCGTATATGCGGGCTTCGACCCCAGGGGGTTAAAGGTCCCATGAAGTGCCTTGAAATGTGCAGTTCCTTTTCAAACTTCACTCCACATTGCGGAGAACTAGTTTCTCACCTCCTTGAAATACTCTCCTGAAGCCTTATTGGCTCGTGTCTGTCCAATTGACTAAGAAATTGTCACTCAGAACATGCAAATGACATGCAAATACTGCTAACGCCAGATGGCAGTATATAAAGGGATTTGAGTGACAATTACCTCTGGATGTTCTGCTTCATGATACACTTCTGTAACAAGAAGAATTATGGCTTCAATTTGCATACTCTGCATAGGACTAATAGAGCCATTGGACAGCCACAACCATATCCACTGTAATACCTACCTGGGCCTGGCACATGTAGAAACAGAGTTGGATGAGCATTGTGTAGACCGAGGACCTCCCAGCATGTGTGCTATGGGCTTGAAGGAACATGGCTTGTAGTCTCTATGTGATTGATTCAATCTAAGTGATTGAATGACAATGGATAAATAGTGTGAAGCCAACCTCTGCAGTCTCCCCACTCCCTAATTACCCCCTTTGGCATCTGCTTAAGACCGCGTCCACAGATTGTGGACTTCATTACTTTCAGACAAGGAGACAAGGAAGGATCTGTGTCCATGTTGGCTTTGGAAAGGGAGGACTGGATGGATTAAGAGTGGGATCACCTTGACAGTGAGGCCCCAGACCTCCATGCAGCGTTCATTATGGTTTTCTCAAAGGCTTTTCAGAAAGTGAACCTCACGTGGAGCCCTGCAGAAAAGACTGTCAAGCACAATTCCTGGTATCAATCCTTTTCTTCCTCGTTGTTCATGAGCAGAGTATGAATGCACGGTCTGTACCGCAATTGGCTTGTGTTCACAGATATATGCAGACTGTGTTTTTGCACATTGCAGAGTGGCCATCTACAGATAAAGATGCTTGCCTCCACTGAAGAAGCTGTCACTACCCACCTGTGACCTGCAGCAACCAAAAGCCTTGGCAGCAACATAGATCTGATGTAGAAGCCATGCAGGATAACTGTTCTCTAGTCAGCAAGACGTTTGCTTCAAGTGGTAAGGGGATGCAACAGGTAAGGTAAGCTCCTGCAATCTCTCGATGCTGGAGACATGCCAGTGCACACCTGATAGACATTGTGCTCATGGTAGCTAAGTGTGCCCCTCAAGCAATCAATGGCTCCACAGGCTTTATGTTCATCCTCAGGAATGCTGACTGTGACACAGTAGATACTGACATTGTGTGGTTGTCTGAGCTATAGTTTATGCCCAGACGCTCATTCCAGCAGCCTTCTAGATCATAAGTTTCATCTGCAACTGGTTTGTCCCAGAGGATTGAACCAAGACCTCCCATGGCCCCACAATGAGAGCCAGATGTATAGAAGAACTGTCCAGGAGTAAGGAAGAGACACTACAGACATCTAAGAAACCCTCGCCTTGACTCCAGTCCACCTTTTGCTGCCAAGTGGTCTGTCTGATGGCCCAAGGAGGAAAGAAGTGTGTATATCCAGTAGCTAAATCAGTCTATAGGTGTGTGGGTGACAATTCTGGGAATCTTGTGCACTAGGTATACAGCAATAGAGTGTAGTTATTCTCTTCGATTCAAATGCAGACCACCATGCAGACCACCATGTTTCAATGGTGTAGTGCAGTCACTACAAGATGGGGGTCTTTTTTGGATTTGAGACATATCAACAGAGTGCTGTAAAATTAGGGATGAGACAGAATTTGTGATATTGATCACACAAAACTGGACAAATTAGTTCTGGTTCTCTGGTCCGAAGAAGCTGCTGTTTGCCCCTCCCTTGGGTAGTACTTGCTATCTTAGGCGAGCAACATGATTTGTCATCCCAACTTTGGATAGTTTAACATCGAAGTTCTATGTAGGTGCCTCTTTTTATTCCCCATTTGTTGGGTACCAGCTGAAATTTCCCATGGGAGTGCGAAAACTATCTTCCGTGCCCACTGTCAGTTCCACCCTGGAACCTGAAGAGGTGCTGAGGGCTTTCTCTCAGCCCCTTATTGAGCCTTTAACATCAGCTGCTTGCCTTAGGGCAATTACAGCTTTACTTTCCAACCCAGACCATGCTATGTACCTAAGCCTTATCTTCTCCCTTCAGATCTCAGGTTGTCTCTTTGTCTGCTTGTCTATATCGACTGCAAATGCTGATGCTCAGAACCCAATCTGTACTGTTTTCTGTACCGAGTTTTGAGATTTACATCTACCAGCAGTCCTATAAGCTCTCTGTATGATTGGTTGTTGTATGAGAGGTTGGGCCATTTTTAAACAGAAGCTCTCACATTGGATTGTGGATGCTATAGCAGCAGATTAATCAGGTCAAGGTTCAGAATCCCTCTTTCATATCGCCGTCAGATCAAACCGCCACAAACGCTCAAAGCTTGGATAGGGCGTGCTGTGAGGGAGCAGGGGATCCGCAGGTTCAGAGGCAACGGATAAGGCCCCACTATAATCTACAGATCTTTCTAAGTGCTCAGCATTTTCATGGGGAACCATAGTGGTGGCTCCCACCTTTGCAAGTGCAAGCCATGATCTCAGATGCGCAATAGACATGCCCCCGGGCATGAGCTGTGAGGGCAGGAGCTGTCAGCGAGTACCGCCTCAATATGCTGGACCCCCAGACCTGTGATGCAGTACCCATGTCCATCATCCGGAGATAGGAACCACCTCATACAGAAACGCATGGTCGGAACAGCATCCTGAAAAAGACGTGTTGCCTGACTGTGTTGCTCTCTTAGGGAAATCTGCTTTTTTTATTAGTCTTTTTACTTTTACTCTTTTAGAAGTACCCAGTGAAACGTCCAGGGACGGGAGAATCACCTAGTTTGACCGCCGATGTCTACATCATCACCCGCACTGGATACTCGAAGCTTAATTTCTCTGGATTAAGCTCCGCAGATGTTATCTCTTCAGTCCTGTGAGGCTTGTGAAGCAAAAGGTCTGAGGCACTCTCCTGCACGTGCTGGTTATATACTCTACTAATGATTGATCACCAGCACCTGTGGAGCTGTGCTCTGCCAACTCATAGGCAATAGGCATTTACTGGCCTGCATTCTTAATCTTCAGAGTGATTGGTCATCTAGCGTACTCCCATAGTGTCTCTCCTAGACACATGTTGAGGTTCCCAACCTGAAAAGGAATGAGGATATATGATTTCACTTTATTCAATTCCTCTGTCCTCGCATCTTTTCCTTGCATCCTTCCCTCGCATCCTGAGGGAGTGGAGCTAAGATGCGAGAAAAGGAAATAGGTTTTAGGACCCACACAGAACATAGAGTAAGTGTCTCCTGCTGGCCTCTAACACCTCTTCCAGCAACAACCTAGTTTTCCTATGTGGTCTTCTATTCAGGTACTAACCATGCACAGCCCTGTTTAGCTTCAGTGGACAAGCTGCAGTAAGTTAGCTGCCACATCATCTAGTCTCTAATAGATATCTTTAGTCTCTCACAGACACCCCTAGTCTCTCACAGGTTATAACTAGTCTCTAGTCTAGTCAGATAAATTAATTGTACCTTTATTTTTACCTGCTTAAAGAAAACACACTTTTTAAATGTCAAACAAAACTCAAGTACAAGCACAGAAGACAACAGGAGCATTTAGAGCAAATACACAAAAGCAACTAAATAATAATCCTGCTTGGTTTGAGTGCAGTTGAGCCAGTTCTTGAACACATATGATTGGCCATTGTGTTCACAAGCTCAACAGAAATGGCTGTGATTGGCTTTAACTATCACTGCAGTTCACTGAGCAGTGACACGGTAACAGACACTGAAGAAGAATCAGTCTATCTATCCATGATAGATGTAGCAGAGAAAACTCGCTGTGCAGACTCTATTGTTTCTGGATTCACAAGTATTGAAGTAACAATCGAGTGAAGGGAGGAAACGTTACTTCACGAATACGCCACCAGGTAAAAGGGTCCACAGTCTGAGAGAGATGGAGCTTTACAGCTTTCATTTCCTCCCAAGCAGTGAAATAGAGGGTCTTGGGTTTTACTGTACCTTCAGTGTCAGTGAAAGGCTGTCCCAGCAAACAAACAAACAGTGAATATAGCTTTTAAGTATGGAACATTGTAATTAATAGCGCTCGCCTCCCTCGCCATAGTATGCTACTGTATGTAGTGTGTGCAGGCTGTTGCGACACACATGAACAAAATATGTAAATACATAACCAATGAACAATACAGACTGGTTATATAGCCCATATTCAACAGTTATAAAGTATGGGTAATGAAAAAATATCAGGTTTCAGATTTTGTTATTCTTCTTGTAGTTCCACGGTTGTAACCAGCAGATGTCATGAGCGTGCTTCCTATCCAGCATATCTAAAGAGTACATCTAGATAGAGTAATTTATCTTTTCTAACAGCAAATTCAGCAGTCATAGTGGACTAAAAACAGCACAGTTTTATGGCTCTGCAGCTTCATGGGAGCTAAGACAAGGATATCAAAATTAAATAACTTTTGCTTTATTCTACAATATTTCACTATTGTGTCCCCCCAAAAAGTGACTTACCTTTAGTAATTTTGTTTCCTCTTGTTTTCTCCTTTTTCAGCACCCCTGTGGAAGCTTTGCTTGATTTTAGCTGTTTACTTTGTGCACACTGTCATTCAATCAATTCAGAGGTGGTGGATACTCAGTGCCCAAGGCAATTGCATGTCTTCCAAATGCCTAATGCCTAATGGTTAAGTCTGACACTGCACAGCTAATGAGGATCACTCACGTCCCTTTGTTTTAAAATCAAATGCAGTTACAGTCAGGTTTTTTACCAGCTTATGCATGCAGACATGCAATTTTCATTAAAAAACAACATCACGTTATGTCTATATATTATTTATGAATTTATTTGTAAAAAAAGAACAGACATAAAAGTTGTCAGGTGGCACTGATTTATTCAATAAAAAAAAAAGATACCTCTAAAAAATGGCACTTCACAGTTTAAAGGTGCCCTATAAAGAAAATGTTGGTATACCTAGTCATAGTCGAATAATTAGAGATAACTATATGGAAATGGCCACACCATGAACCTCAGATACCATAGTTTCCTCATTCTCATGTAAATTACATGAGTGCAAAACTCTGGTGGACAACAGGTCAATCAGAACACAAAACACTGTTTCATTACTCACAGGGCATGCCTACAAGATTTCAGCTAGTCAGAAAAAAATGGAGGACATTTAGGCGTACAGATAATGCCTTATACCCTCATGGGGAGTCCCTAATCCCACGCCTTCGTGTGCTTTCACCCACTGGAGAGAGTAGGCGGGTCTGTGACCAGCGCTTTTCAGCTGCGATGTTTTGTCTTGTCTATGTGTTTATGTGCTTGGTTGCCAGGGCTGGTTTTATCCTTGATCTGACTCTGCCCTAATCTTAGAGCAGAGTGAGAAGGAGTTTTTTTTTTGCCTCTCTTTCCTTATGTATCTTACTTCCTTTTTCTAAATAATACCTCCCCTTGACTTGTCTTCCCCTGAAATGTTTGTGTATGGTCGGGGGGGTCCAATTTCACTATATGTCAGTGTATGTGTATACATGGAAGTATATGTGACAATAAACAGCATATCATCATCATCATCATCTTATACAGTCTATGGATTATACATTTATTCAGCGCCACCCTGAAGAGGCATAAGGCATCTAATTGTACATTTTGTTAATTTATTGTGTTTATTGTGAAATTTGCCTGAAATGTTTGTAATTTAAGGTAACACATAGACTGCTAAGTATTGTGTTAATGCATGTTTAAGCCTTGTGTCTTATTACTCAACTCTTACTGCAAATTTTTTCTTATAGTAACACAATCGCAACACTTTCCCAAACATCATCTGTTTATGCAGAGGTTGATATTAACTTCTGGCTTTACATTAAAGCTTAAAAAAAAAAAATTAAATTAAAATACACAATACCTCTGTCACAACTCAGGAGCAGAATAGGTTACTCGGTCTGTTAGTTTATATTAGATACCTCACTCCCTCAATGCTAAAATAAATCTCTCCACCACTTTATATTTATATTTTAACTCAATTTGTTAAAAATAATTTGACAAATGAAGTATGATTATTTTGCATGTTTAGAGTACATCATGTTATGTGTATGTGTGCATATAGGACCGAGAGAAAGAACTGAAAACTGATCCTTCCAAATAAGGTCAATAAGGACCTTCTGAGTCAATAGGGGTATTCATTCATTCATTTTCTTGTCGGCTTTGTCCCTTGCGGGGTCGCCACAGTGGAACGAACCACCAACTTATCCAGCACGATTTTACGCAGCGGATGCCCTTCCAGCCGCAACCCATCTCTGGGAATTTCCACACACACACATTCACATTCATACACTACGGACAATTTAGCTTACCCAATTCACCTGTACTGCATGTCTTTGGACTGTGGGGGAAACCGGAGCACCCGGAGGAAACCCACGCGAACGCAGGGAGAACATGCAAACTCCACACAGAAACGCCAACTGACCCAGCCCAGCCGAGGTTCGAACCTGCGACCCAGCGACGGTCTTGCTGTGAGGCAACAGCACTACCTACTGCGCCACTGCGTTGCCCTTTAGGGGTATATTATGGAGAAATAATTGAGCATATAAAAACATTTCTGGAGAACTTACCTAAGCCATATATCTGCTATGTATATATCAGAGAACAATTAAACTAACTGAATCAATGCAATATATGACACCTTTAAAAAAGGGGCTCTGCACATATGTAGCTCTACCTGTGAATGTGCCTGGTGCCAGACCAAAAACTGGTAGACCTGAAATTCTGTTTAATTTAGATCTTTCTTTTTCTTCAGTGCTTGTACTGGGGAAGGGGCAGACTTAACCATTAGGCATAGGGGATTGACTAGGGACACCAAAAAAATCTTTTAGAAATAATGTTTTCTGAAAAGGAATTAGACTATTGGACTATTCCATTATTTGCTTCACTGCACATCTGAAAAGCTCTGAATGTATTGACAGACAATGTGTAAGAGTAACCCACGGGGTACTGAAAAAGGGAAGAAATGGGTGGAAAGCAAAACTACTGTACCAAAGCTAAGAAATATTTTTTTATCACAACATAGTGAAATAGTGTAGCAGAAAACATAAAAGTATCTCATATTTCCAGCCAGTATTGACATCTTTGCCTTGTCTCCTTTGAAGCTGCAGAGAAAGAAATACTTTGTGCTGTATTTATTTTATTATGACTGTTAAACTCGGAGTTAGAAAGGTACTCTAGAAAGATTAACTCTTTAGATGTGCTACAAATGGAGCATGCTGAGTACAACCTGCTGGTACAACGGTGGAACTACAAAAAGAATAACAAAAACTGAAACCTGGTATATTTTCACTTCCCGTACTTTATAACTGTTGAATGTGGGATTAGGAAATAAATCGGTGTAGTTCACTGGTTATGTATTTATATACATTTCTATATTTTATTCATGTGTAGTGCTACTGTACCCGTACGTTAATAAGAAAAAACAAAAACAAACATAACAAACATAAATAAGTATATATACAGTTGAAGTCAGAGTTATTATCCCCCCTTTGAATCTTTTTCCCAAATGATGTTTAACAGAGCAAGGAAATTTTCACAGTGTGTCTGATAACATTTTTTCTTCTGAATAAAGTCTTATGTTTTATTTTGGCTAGAATAAAAGCAGTTTTTACAGTTTTTATTAGCCCCTTTAAGCTATATTTTTTCCGATTTACTACAGAACAAACCATCGTTATACAATAACATGCCTAATTACCCTAACCTAAACTAATTAACCTAGTTAAGCCTTTAAATGTCATTTTAAGCTGTATAGAAGTGTCTTGAAAAATATCTAGTAAAACATTATGTGCTGTCATCATGGCAAAGATAAAACAAATCAGATGATTTATTAAAACTATTATGTTTAGAAATGTGTAAAAAAAAAATCTTCTCTCCATTAAACAGAAATTGGGGGAAAAATAAACAGGGGGGGCAATAATTCTGACTTCAACTGTATATATCAAATGTCTCTGCACATCCCTGAAGCAGTGACCTCAAAATACAGCTGATTGTTGTCTAAGTTTGATTTTAAAATCTAAACGAATCTAAACGGAAAGAAACCTGTTGCATTTAAGACAAAGCTGAAATCACACTGACACAAGTTGGCCGTAAACCATAAGAGGCTGCCTCTAGTGATGGAGGTGACGGCTTGGACCACCAGCCAAAAATCTTTCTGCAGCCTCATCTGGGAAAGCTTCCATGCACTTTATATGAGCTCCTCTGATCTCCAGCCACTCTCTTTAGTACTCTTCTTCTGAACGCATGCCTCTCACATCAGAAGTGTTTGCTCTGATGTTCACCATTTGGATCGAATGTGGAGCCAAGGGTCCGAGCAGAATTCCTGAAGGCCCACCTGTCAGTTTCCATGGTGAGTGATGTGCCTCAATAGATAGTAATTCATAGTTTAAAAAGCCGAGCATCAGTCGGAATCACTCTACTACATGTCCTGTGGCGATAGCCCTTGTTTTAGGCTAAGTAACAAGAAGCCATTTATGGCTACATGCTGTCATACTTGTACTAGGACTGAATGGATGAAATATATCTATATTACATTTTGTTTTTGCTGACTATTGAATGACATTGAATTGAGAGCTTTAAGTAGTGTTTCGTGCATGACCTCATTTTAATCCTTTTAGATATTTTACTATTCTGGCTACTGTCCATGTGAGCATGGAAATGAGGTTTAATTTTAATTGAATGTTTCTGCTGGCTGTCAAACGTAATCTTATTCTAGCTCTCATTTTTGAGAGTACTTTGCTTCGATTGCATCAGCACCATGGACAGTAACGGTCACCATGGAAACACAGTCACATCTAAATACAAAATATCCTTTTGTACAACCCAAAAGAGCAGAAAGCATTTTATTTTGGCCAGCTCTGGCCAGTTCAACTGAATATATACTGTATATATACACAGCTGAAGTCAGAATTATTAGCCCCCCTGAATTATTAGCCCGCCTGTTTATTTTTTCCCCAATTTCTGTTTAACAGAGAGAAGATTTTTTCAACACATTTCTAAACATAATAGTTTTAATAACTCATCTCTAATAACTGATTTATTTTATCTTTTGCCATGAGGACAGTAAATAATATTTTACTAGATATTTTTCAAGACACTTCTATACAGCTTAAAGTGACATTTAAAGGCTTAACTAGGTTAATTAAGTTAACTAGGCAGGTTAGGGTAATTAGGCAAGTTATTGTATAATGATGGTTTGTTCTGTAGACTATCGAAAAAATAAATAGCTTAAAGAGGCTAACAATTTTGACCTTAAAATGTTTTTAAAAAAATTAAAACTGCTTTTATTCTAGCCAAAATATAAGAAATAAGACTTTCTCCAGAAGAAAAAATATTATCAGACATACTGTGAAAATTTCCTTGCTGTGTTAAACATAATTTGGGAAATATTTAAAAAAGAAAAAATAAATTCGGGGGGCTAATAATTCGGACTTTAACTGTATATTTTAAATATATTGTTAATATAATATAATATAATATAATATAATATAATATAATATAATATAATATAATATAATATAATATAATATATACAAACTATTTTTAAATAATTATTAGCCTAAGGTTTGGAATTTCTTGCTATTTTTATTTTTTAAATAAGTAATTATAGTAAAACAGTAATAATACAATTGTTAACATAATCGTTTTGTATTATATTATTAAATGCAATTAATTCCTGATAGTCATATTTGAAATTGCAGCATCATTACTACAGCTTTGTCTCACATGATGCTCTAGAAATCATTTTAATATTCTCATTTAATGCTCAACATTATTATTAGCAGTGTTGAATACAGTTATGATGACTTACATATTATGTACACCTTGACTATTCAAAAGATTAAATACAGGAAAAGATTAAAAAAGGTAAGATTAAATACAAACAAGCAAACAAAAATTAATAAAAGCTTTATTTTATTTAATATCTGTAGAACAATACTAACATTTCACAGCATTTCTATTTTTGCAATATTTTGATTGAATAAATGCAGCCTTGCATGGAAAATTAAAAATCTTTCTTAATTATTCCAAACTTCCACTAGCTGTGTAAATTAAATATGAATGTCTTAAATGTTAAAACAGATTTTAAAATAAGAGCCTACATTTAATTAGCTTGTATTGCATTCATGTTACTCATAGCCAACGCTGAACTGCAACAGATTCAACTTTCTATGACTCTTTAGTGAAAAAATAACAATGTTCCAAAAAGAAAAAAAAGAAGAAGAAGAAAAAGGAAGGACAGAAATGATAACCTTATCTAATTATCTTTAAGCACCTCTCAGTGCTCCTTTCCTGAATATAAAGGTCACTGGGCCTGAAACTTTCAAAATGGGTTCTTCAGCATGACTGAGAATCCTTGCCTCAATGATGAAATGTTTTAGTCCCAGGGGTTCATTTTATCCCTCTATCTGGAGACCTTAATAATACTAGTCTGAGAAACAAATGTTTCTGCAAAATGCACTTGCTAACTTGGTTTTTATAATAATAATAATAATAATAATAATAATAAAAACAACATCAACAACAATAATAATAATACATTATAATTAAATAATTTATTATTATTTAATATATTAAATAATTATTAAACTGCTTTTTTAAAAGGTACTTTCAAAAACCTGTAACATTCGTATATGGGTAGTCAACAAAAAGGCATTAAAAATAATTTATAAGAAAAATATAAGAGGTCACTAACTTTATTAATTCTTTCACAGATGTTTTAAATATTTTACTGAACTGTACCTTTAATATGTCCTATGGTGTATAGCAAAAATTAAGAAAACCAATTCTTTATGACATCGCATGAGAGCAAATTATCTTCATTGTTGGACACTTATCTTCATACACTACCTGACAAAAGTCTTGTCATCGATCCCAGTTGTAAGAGCAGCGAATAATAACTTGACTTCTAGTTGATCATTTGGAAAAGTGTCAGAAGGTAGATTTTTCGTTGAATCATCTGTTAAACTGAATCACAATCATCACAAATACTGCAGAAGACCTATTGGAACCCTCATGGACCCAAGATTCTCACAGAAATCAGTCAAGTTTGGTGAAGGAAAAATCATGGTTTGGGGTTACATTCAGTATGGTGGCGTGCGAGAGATCTGCAGAGTGGCAACATCAACATCCTAAGGTATCAAGACATTTGTGCTGCCCATTACAATATAAACCACAGAACAGGGCAAATTCTTTAGCAGGATAGCGCTCCTTCTCATACTTCAGCCTCCACAAGCCACTTCTGATAGCAAATGATCAACTAGAAGTCAAGTTATTATTTGCTGTTTCTAAAACTTGGATAGGTGACAAGACTTGTCAGGACAGTGTATAGTGTCATTTATTTTATGTGAAAGTATGAATAATATTGTTTTTTCTCCATGATTTGTCAGACATGTTCAGTGAACATGGGCATCATGGCAAAAGACAACAAAACTTAATCATTTTAATAGTGGTTCCAAACAAGTGAAAAAAATAATCAACATTTGCCCTGGAATATAGTCTTTTTTCAGAGATAAAGTGTAAAAAGTTACTGTGCTTTTAGAAATATGTATTTAAAAAGTTTTCCATTTACTAAAATAGCCACTTGTACAATTATGTCTCAGGATTTTATTAAAGATTTTAAAATTTTCTTTTTTATTTATAAGAGCTGTAATTTATTGAATGTTGCTTGAGACAGTCACACCATAGGACAGTTTTGAGATTTGGCTCAAGAATGTTAAAAATGTAATAACACTGTAGGGTTGCACAGTTTACCGGTACTTCGGTAGCACCATGATACTGCTCCAACATACAGGCTGTCACTCTAGTTTGTAAACAGTAGTATCGTTATTATTATTGGTTCTACTATATGTTGCATGTGGAAAAGACACTAAAATGCTCAAACATCTGTGCCAGCAAATAATCAATAGACCACTTTATTTTACTTTCATTTTAACTGTCTGCATACGGGTCATAGTTTGCTGCAGTCATGACAGATAATATGGCATGATCAATGATTTATTTATTTGATTATTATTGTTATTGCAATTACAACAAAAGAGTCACAGTATATACAAAAAAATCAGAGAAAGTCTGTACAAATAATATGTTTTCAATAGTAAGGTAATTCTAAAATTAAATTTAAGTTTTATGACATTTGAAATATATAGTATTTCTGACAATTTGCTTTAGTTCGTAGTATTTGAGTTATGAATTAATACAGTATTGTTATACTACTTGATATTGTGATACCTCAGCTGGTATAGTATCATGGGCTGAATTGATTGACAACCCTATAACACAGCAGGTTTTATAACAAGAAGACAAAGAAATGTTTAACCATTTACTGCATTTTAAATGATGACAATACTAATATTAGTTTTTGTTATGTGTGACAGTTAAATGCAAAGTTACGTCAACAACCCATATACAGTACAGTATATGACTATCAGCCCAACACAAAATGAGGATAAATGTACTCACTGTGGGGTGTTGATCCAGATGATGCCCAAATGACAGTAATAAACACATTCTCTGTCTTTGAAAGAGTAGCAAGTGCAGCGCTTGGATCTTGTGCGAGCGTGTGATGCTGAAACGAGCTCTGCTTCTTTCTGCTGATGTCCAACACTGCTGGAACCACCAGAGAAGACTGGAGATGAGTGCAAGTCTCCTGCACTGGAAAACGACGTATCTGGAATTTAATTCATAATTATCACAAGTCAAAACACACATAGTGCAAATGGATGAATCTTGCTAAACATTCCAGGGATGTTTCACCCCCAAATCAAAAGAAAATCAGTGCAAGAGTTTCAGGTTACACCTGAAAGTTTAGATATTAATAATGTATTAAATGTTGAAATCAACATTATGTCAGAATTTTGTCATGTAATTAAGATTCATTAATTATTACAAATATATATTACATTGTTAGGTAATTTTAAATGTCAGCAAAGCTTTTTGTAAAGTGTTAGTGTTTTGGTATTGTCATTATTATTGCATTAAAACTTGCATCATCTTCATAACAGCTATGTCATACTGAAAAAATGATCCAAAATGTTACTAAAATAAGCTATCAAGTTAATTTTTAAATTGAAATAATTAAATTCAAGCCATAATCATAAAGTTATATGATTTTAAATGTTCAATGTTGATTTAGATTCATCCACCAATCCGCATAACAGCCAGTGATGATGAAGATAATCAATGTCAAAAATATGCAGGCTAACTACGTTAAAATGCAAACTGTTTAAATAACCTTAATGACTCACTACAGTTACAATTATCAGAAACTTACAGAAATAAATGTAGAGTTTTCAGTCAGCAAAAGCACTTACCCACGGTGAAAATGTTTACCAAACTCACAATTAGCAAAAGAGCATCAGGAAACAATTTAGCCATTTTAATAGCGTCCTTATTATTGTGCGCGAGACCAATTTGTGGGGGGAAAAAAGTTGTCAGACGCGGTTTCCGGGTTTCTAAATGAAAAATGTTTTCCAAAACAAATCCATTTCATTCCAAAGAATAGTTCTGAGCATCCTCATCATCATCAGCTGAAAACAGCCCTGCTGGAAAAGACTTTTTTTTTACACACGTTTAGATGAAATGTATATTTATAGAGCGCGCTGACACCACCCACCGGTGACCGCGGGCGCGCGCACACATATTCATAGTTTAAGAGGAGCTCTGAAAGATGACAGCTCGTGTCAGCGTGATTATGCTAAAACGCACTTAGGGATTCCGATAAAGCTCTTTAAAACCTCTTCTTTTGGTATAGGTATCATAATAGATGCTGTTACATTCCTTGTCTTCCACTTCAAGAATTTGACCAAATCTTTTCTCATCGTTGAGGAATTTGCTTGTGTTAATATACCTAGTCCATTATTTATTATTTTTCCTTCAGAGCTGGAAGATATTAAGGTTGGCCTCTTTGGAAAGCCAAGCACGGTTTATTTGTGGCATTTGTGGCATTTAACAACATTAAGTTACCACTAAAAACAACACTTGTATTTTAGCAATAATATTTTGTGACCTTCTGGGTAATTTTAATCATAATGTGTCCACATATGAGGCATTTCATATGATTGGAAAAGTTTTTTTTTTTTTTTTTTTGCAAACAGAAACTGTTCAGTACTCTGATGCAATTTTCTTTCTGGGAATTTAAAAGAACTTATATAGGAAGCCACCTTTTTACATTGCTTTTGAAAGTCTCTCTTTGACCTAAACTAGTAATTTCTAGTAGGATAATAAGACGTGAAATACTTGTTCTGTACCACAAGCTATGCTATTAAATTGCATTTTGAAAGTCTTCCTTTCAATAGAAACCTAAACTAGTAGTTTCTATGCAGGATGCTAAAAAATAAAAGCCTTGTTCTGCACCACAAGCTGTGTTATTGCATTGCATTTGAAAGTCTTCCTTTGAACTAAACTAGAGTTTCTGTGCAGGATGCGATAAAGCAAAAACCTTCCTCTGCACCGTAAAGTCAGTTTAAAGCAAATAAACGTTCAATGCCCACCTCAGTGGTCCCGGTGACCTCAATTTCCTCTTTAGTGTTAAGTTTGATGGTCAGTCAGAGAATCTGAAGCACTTATGTAAATCTCTTCAGGGTCTGGCTGTGTTTTTATTGCTAAAACTTGTGTCATTTAGGTCAAATTATGAAAATAAGGCTTTTCTGTGATATTTTGTTAATGCAAGCTAGAGGTAAACACAATGTTTTTTTCTTGTTGTTGTATCTAATGTTTTAATTTATAAAAGAAAATTATTTTAACTAAAAGTTCAGAATTCAGAATTTTGCATTAAATTCAGTGTCACTTACTATATAAATATTTTTAAATTAAACTCATAATTTGAGTGCAAATTGTTTTTACACTGTAAAAAATTATGTTTAGGTAAAACTAAGATTAGTAGAAAAATTCAATTTATAAGAAGATACTATTTAGGGTACATTTACATGGTATATATACAGATAAAGTCAGAATTATTAGCCCCCCTATGAATTTTTTTTCATTTTTAAATATTAAATGATGTTTAACAGAGGCGACACAGTGGCGCAGTAGGTAGTCCTGTCGCCTCACAGCAAGAAGGTCGCTGGGTCGCAGGTTCGAACCTCGGCTGGGTCGGTTGGCGTTTCTGTGTGGAGTTTGCATGTTCTCCCTGTGTTCGCGTGGGTTTCCTCCAGGTGCTCAGGTTTCCCCCACAGTCCAAAGACATGCGGTACTGGTGAATTGGGTAGACTAAATTGTCCATAGTGTATGAGTGTGGATGAGTGTATGGATGTTTCCCAGAGATGGGTTGCGGCTGGAAGGGCATCCGCTGTGTAAAAATGTGCTGGATAAGTTGGCGGTTCATTCCGCTGTGGCGACCCCAGCTAAGCTGACAAGAAAATGAACGAATGAATGTTTAACAGAGCAAGGAAATTTTTACAGTATGTTTGATAATATTTTTTTTTCGAGAAAGTCTTATTTGTTTTATTTTGGCTATAAGCATTTTTTTAAAAACCATTTTTAGGTCAAAATTATTAGCCCCTTTGAGCTATACATATATATATATATATATATATATATATATATATATATATATATATATATATATATATATTTTAATTGTCTAGAGAACAAACCACTGTTATACAATGACTTGCCTAATTACCCTAACCTTAACCTAATTAGTTAGGCCTTTAAATGTCACTTTAAGCTGTATAGAAGTGTCTTGAAAAATATTTAGTAAAATATTATTCACTGTCGTCATGGCAAAGATAAAATAAATCAGTTATTAGAGATTAGTTATTAAAACTATTATGTTATTATTAGTGTACTTTTACACAAAATCATAAAACCGATTTTGAAATTTGGTCATTCATTTTGGAAACCTGAAAATGCAAATCTTTAAAAATAGTTTTCAAAGTTGGTTTCAAAAGTTTTTCAATAATGTACATTAATGTAAACTACAAAAGTTTACATGGACAAGTCCATGGCTTCATCTGAAAAGTGAAAAACTCAAAAGGTAGACAAAATAATAGGATGAAAACATGGCAAATGTAGTATGTCCAGATTACAAATATTGTTGGATCTTTTCTAGGCATCTCAACTTACATCAATCAAACTGACTAAAAATATTAAGTTCAACTCTGTATAACTTAACAATGTAGTTATTTAATTTTAAAATAAGTTAAAGCAATATAAAAATATTTGTCTTTTTTGGCATACTTTTTGTCATTACTTTTTTTTTACAGTGTAGAAACATACACATTCATACAGAATGTACAGTTTAGTGGTTGCAAACAAAATATTTATTCAGAATAATCACCTATACTCAAGAGGGTATACAATTTCAGACATAGCCACTGACAACCAAAATAACAATGTTGGACTATGGGGAAACAGTGTTTCTTTCATGAGCACTGAAAGAAAAAAAAGAAAAAGTAGGGTAGGTCCTCTCCTACAACAATTTTACTAGACCTCAAGCTGGGAATTGAACTTGGTCTTTAGGTAGCGCAGTAAGCACAGTGGGCTAAATACATGGCTATAGGTGCCAACAATGTAACAATAACTGAATGTTGTATTAAAATCTACATGATGCTCGTGTCAAGCAAACCAACATTTATGCAGCATGGACGAATAGTGAAAACACAGTTAACAAAATATAAATCCTGCATATAAACGGACTGTTTACACTAAAATAAAAATGTACTCATTATTTAATTTAATTTAAAGTAGTTCCAAACCTTTATCAGTGTATTTATTTCTGTTTAACATAAAAATATATTTTGAAGAATGTTAAAAATGTAATCACTGAAACCCTAGTAGGAAAAACAAATACTATGGAAGCCCATGGCTTTTGTGTTCAACAGAAGTAACTCAAACTTGTTTGTGTCAAGTGAAGGGTAAGTTAAGAAATCCAGAGTTTTTCCGTTAAGGAAGCATCAGTGTGGAGGTAAAGGCTGTGTGCAAAACACAATACATCGCATTTAATGTATAGTGCATTCCTCAAGTGGAATGGATTTGACTGAGAAAAAGTGAACAGACATACAGTATGTGCTGAATTTACACATGATAAATGTGAGTCGGTCCAATATCATTGGTCTTAAAAAGTGAACAGGTCTTTTCCCACTAACATTCAATGGTTCTTTACAAAATTATTTTGCAGAGTACTGGCCTACTGCATGCATAATATTGCATTTTTAATCATTTTTGTAGATCCAGAACTGCTTTGTTATCTATTCAAGAATGTTAACTCTACCCCTCAAATTGACGTTTTTGCTCTATTGCTCAAACTCAGTCATAGAAAGGGTGGTGTCCTACAAAGAACTCCAATTAGACCCACCTCAACCAGGTAGTCAAGCTCTTTTTAGGCATACTAGGCGTGTTAAAGCAAGTTGGAGCTAAACTCTGCAGGACACCGGCTTTCTATGGCCAAGTTTGGGCACCCCTGTCTACTGAGTGCATGTGTCTGAGATAGCATGTGCAAGTCTGCAACCAGACATTATTGGAATACTCAGTGTAATATTGAACAATTCGCTATGACCTCCATGGTTCAACATGCAAATGTAAATTGTGTTTTGTCGGTTTTGCATTTAAATTTAAGAACAGCATTTTTCCCCATTCCTTTAATTACTCTCTGAACTGTGCGTGTTTGAATGTAAGTCCATGTGCCATGTGAGATGTTTTGATGTTTTATTGTTAAAAGCTAATTTAAAAATAAATGTTTCAATTAAATGGCGTAAATTAATCAGATTTTCTTGTACCACTTGTTCACTTCAATATCATATTTTAAACTTTAGTTCATGTGTACTGTAACTGTGTAAACATAAACAACATCTCTGAATGTAATACGATCAAAGTTCAATGCAAAGAGAGACATTAGCTTTTACAGAGTTAGCTTAGCAAAGCCTACAGCGAACAAAGTTCGGGGACTACAAAAAATACATCATGGATAATGCGATCACAAACCCTTCAGGTTATGCGCATACACCACACGCATACATGCGTGGCCAGAGGGGCTGTAATGTTATAGCAGAGAAAACTAAAATGACATCCAAACATTGCTATTTCCACAGAACTTCTTCTGTTTCTGTATTTGGGCTACCAAAGGACACGACACAAAGAGAGAAGTGCTTACAATCTAACTTTAATTATGTTTCAGAGAATTATTAAAAATCTATAGCTAGTATTTGACAAAGGACAGCTTCCAGAATCTCTCAGTTCAGTGCTGGATTTGGCTGAAAACTCCTCAATGAAGAAGCAGCTTCAACCATAATAGATGAAGCTGTGGATTGTGTGCCACAACCTGTAAGTATTTTTATTTGTTAAAATTGATCAATTACATGCATAGTTTCAAGCGTTAACGGTATGTTGTAGCACAGATGTAAACAAGGATGTAAACAACGGGAAATGCTGTTAGGCACTGCTAACAATTTAGCTACAAATTCATACTTATCAGTCAAACAGCTGTAAACGCCCACAATCTTCAGCAGCGCTGCAGTGTCTCTCTATGCAGCCGCTTTCCCTGCATTCTACATCTTAAATAACCAACTCGCAAAAGATATGTGAACTTTTCATATTACTTACACATGCTTATTCCAAATATATGTGAAAGACACTTGTCAGATTTTATTTTAGAGAGCAGGCCTGAGGTTCAGCTGTGTTCTCTTCATTTTCTGTCTGATTCAGGCTCAAATCGATACGGATAACAGCTACTCTGACTGCCAGTATTTACACAGTAGAGGCAAAGCGCATGCTATTAGAGGCATAACACTTTTCCTGGTGATGTGGAACCGATCCACGAATCACACATTATGTTAGCTGAACAATCAGAGCCTCTTGAGGGCTGGCCTTTCGGAGGAACTAGGAAATATGACTGTTGTTTTCATGTTAGCTGAGTAGCTGTATATAATCAAAGTAAGATCTATGAAAAAATAACGTGATTTTCTACAAATGAAGCATGAGCACACATTGCTTTGCATCTTATAAACTCAACCAAGCCTTAAATTACACGCTGAACCACCCAATTAATCTTTATTTAATTCATACAGCGAAGTTTATATACAGTATGCAGTGTTAACAGTTTTTGTACCTGAAAAAACTGAAAAAGACAGTTTATTTTAGCAGCATCTTTGCTAAAGTATGTATTTCCATTTGTGCTTTTAGCTTATTGATAATTTTTCTTTTTTATTTGACAGTGTCCTGATTTTTTACTGAATATATATACCAAAACGGTGACCCTAAATCTGTGATATGAACCAAAGCGGCAGCAATCTGTGGACTCCATGTTTTTAGGACATCATTAAATTCTAAATGTATCCTTTCATGATTTATTGAAACATTTCATCTTTAATTCAGAGTGTTCTACTTCAGCATGTCTAAGCAAAACATATTTCAAAGATCCTATAACTGTTGTTGTGTAATCATGACAGTGTTGACTGATAATTGAATATTTTAATAAGTTTACTCATCTGATTTTGATAAGGGTCCTTGCAGAGGTCATGTTTGGGCATTACTAACCCTGAATCAAACCCACAAACATCAGGAGAGTTCTCATCCAGCGCTGGGTTAGCTGCGGTAGAGGAGGAGGAATACCACACCAATTTTACAGGCAAAAAAAGGAAAAAGAAACAATTTACTCGAAAGGATCTTTCATTTTTGTGGAGAGTGGGAAACAAGGACTGTTTCATATCAGCAGCTGTATTTCTGCAATAATTGTAAAGCAAATGTAATTTGGATTCATTTGAATGACTGCACGTTGGATATCAAATATTATAAAACCACCTTCATATTGTAGGCCAGTTAAAACCTGAAGTTTGATATTTTGCACCTTTGCTAAATCCTTATCTGGATGTAATTTCCAATGGTGCTTATCTAACAACAAATAGGGATTTCATGAGCACTTTCAGTTATTATGATGAAAAACAGTTTGGGAACTAAACTCCTTGGGACATTTACACACTCGCCGCCTGGAGGCTTGAGAATTTAAAAAGCTCTACCTCAAAAGCCACTAATACGTGAAAAGAAAACATATTTAACATCAGTATTCAAACATATATGCGCAAAGGAAAACACAGTTTGATTGTAGAGCCAAGTAAAACAACACACATTTGAAGCCTTGCCCAGATCCAGCTGTGAAACTGTACAGAAAATCTTTTGTTTAATCACTCTCTTTGCCATGGGCATGACTCGAAATAAATACAGGCTGGTAAAAGAAACCTTTTCGCAAACTAAACTTCCACTCGGACAAACAAAAAACAACTTAAAAT
Source organism: Danio kyathit (assembly GCA_903798195.1). Lineage (NCBI taxonomy): Eukaryota > Metazoa > Chordata > Actinopteri > Cypriniformes > Danionidae > Danio > Danio kyathit. The sequence continues at coordinate 10,324,221 of LR812541.1, forward strand.
GAATGGCTAATATGAAAGAAAGAAAAAAACTGAAATAAATAAATGCTGATGAGCAAAGTGAAGATCGTTTTATAGTGTTTATAACAGTAATTCAGTCTGGCAGCTTTTAGATTCTGAAATTCTGAAGTTTTAGTCTCAGTCTCCAAGGAACGTTCTGGATATTTTCATCAAAAATAATTCCGCAGATTCTTCTACTTGTCAAATAAATATCCCATGCCATTATATCAGAACAAACAGACCTATAGGGGAAAGAATGTGAATCGTTAGTCCATTAACAAACAAACAAAAAACATACTGAATATCTGAGAAATTCTGGAAAATTCTGCATAATTTCTAATGAACATTTTAGCAGGATTTACTTAAGACGCTTGTCAAATGTTACTTAGTTTTAAAATAGAAAAAAAGGCAACAAGAATCATTTTATGACTCGGTTGAAGACTCTAATTAGTCTATTAATCTATATTATTAATTATAATTTAAAATCTTTATAATTTTTTACTAATGTTCAGGTTTGTCAGCACAAAGTTTTTACTTATTTATATTTTAAATGTTTTGTATGGGTGTCACGGTGGTGCAGTGGGTAGCACGATCGCCTCACAGCAAGAAGTGCGCTGGTTCAAGCCTCGGCTGAGTCAGTTGGCATTTCTGTGTGGAGTTTGCATGTTCTCCCTCTGTTCGCTTCGGTTTCCTCCGGGTGCTCCGGTTTTCCCCACAAGTCCAAAGACATGCAGTATAGGTGAATTGGGTAAGCTAAATTGTCAGTAGTGTATGTGTTAGAATGAGTGTGTATGGATGTTTCCCAGTGATGGGTTACAGCTGGAAGGGCATCTGCTGCGTAAACATGTGTTGGATAAGTTTGGCGGTTCATTCCACTGTGGCGACCCCAAATTAATAAAGGAACTAAGCCAAAAAGAAAATGAATGAAGGAATGAATGTTTTATATATGAGGTGGCATGGTGGCTCAGTGGTTAGCACTGTTGCCTCACAGCAAGAAAGTCACTGGTTCGAGTCCTGGCTGGGCCAATTGACATTTCTGTGTGGCGTTTACATGTTCTCCCCATGTTGGTGTGGGTTTTCTCTGGGTGCTCTAGAGAAAATTTATATTTTATTTTTACAAATGTATCTGAAAAGCCGGCAGCTAGCTTTCTGCAACTCTCACATGGTCGCCCACTGAAGCTCAGCAGGGCTGTGCTTGGTCAGTAGCTGGATGGGAGACCACATGGGAAAACTTGGATGCTGCCGGAAGTGGTGTTAGTAAGACCAGCAGTGGGCGCTCAACCTGCAGTCTGTGTTAGTCCTAACACCCCAGTATATTGATGGGGAATCGTTCCCAGGATATCCTTCGAAAAAAGTAGGGGTTTAACCCAGGCATCCTAGCCAAATTTGCCCACAGGCCTCTGTTCATTAGGCGTGTCAAAATTATTTGTTTTTCGGTGCACCGCGATGCAGATGCGGACATTTCGGTATCGGTTAAATAATAATCATAACCGGTTATTACATACTGACGTCATTTATCTTATATGCGCTATGTCGCCGTAGCTTACTTTGGTGAGGGAGGCAAGCGCGAGTATTTACAACGCTCCAGCTACTTAAAAATGCAGAAACTGTGCACAATTTCACTGTGTGTGTGTTTGCTGGACAGTCTTACTGACACTTACAGCAGAAGCCCCTGTTTCACTGCGATTGAGAGAATGAAAGTACTCCGTCTCTCTCTCTCTCTCTCTCTCTCTATCTCTCTCTCTCTCTCTCTCTCTCACTGTGGCCCATTTGACCTGCTGGCGTCACTTTTCCTCTCCTCTCGGCTTTTACAGCGATACTGCTGAATACAGACACGACCGCGTGTCTATCATGGATCAGCTGTTTACCAGTGTTTAAACCAGTTTTACCGTTTACCAGTGTTTAAACCAGGCTTTACTCATATGTGAAGAGCACCAGCGCGTAGAGCCAATCACAGCCCTTTCAGTTGAGCGCGTGACCAATCAAAGGGGCGTAAAGCCTGGTTTATACTTCTGCGTCAAGTGATCGGCGTGACCCATGGCGCAAGCCTCACGCATAGCCGTGCATTTATACTTCTGCGCGTTGTTTCTGTTTCTCTGCAATACACTTCCGAAACACTAGCTGGCAGTAGGTGTTTATGTTTCTCTGTGTCGAGTTTCATCGCTGGTGTTTTGTTTTTTCTGAATTCTTCCTTAATGTACAAGTGGCTCAAATTTGCTCATTTTGAGGCAGGAACCGTCGGACGTGCAACAACTTTAATTATAATGTAAACACAAAACAACAGTCTCCATCTGGAGCTCCTTCACGGGACTCCATACTTGTAAACACTTGCTGCATCGGGCGCGCAGCTCTCACCTCTGCCCACACTCGTCAGCGCTACCAAGCTGACCAATCACAGAGCTTGCGCTACGCGTTACATTTTTTGAGAGGTGCGCGTCAACGTCGCCGACGACCACGGCGAGGGGCTATGCGTCCATGTGTAAGCTGCGCCGTAGCATACGCGTGTGCTTGACGCAGAAGTATAAATCAGCCTTAACAAAGCACTTGCTAGACAGGGATCAGAAAGCGAGCAGGGTATTTATATTTGATTATTTGCTATAAATGCTCGTGTTGTTTAAAGGCACAGTTTATATATCTGACTGTTTGTATTAAAGGACAAAATTGTATTACAAATAGTAAATATAAATATATTTATACATTTTAATACAAGAATTGCTGTGTTGTAAAGAAAATATAAAACTGTGTATGGAAAGCATCGTCAATGCACCGTGATGCACCAAGATATCGAATTGAACCGAATCGACGACATGATAATCGTAACCGAACCGAACCGTGAGACCAGTGTAGGTTCACACCTCCACTGTTTGTCATGGCCTCCTAACTGTCCCCATATCATAATTGGCGTCATCACTCTGGCTGTTTCTCAATTCCAAGAATGCAGAGAACGGACTTGCGTTCTTGTGAAGACCAGTCTTGCCAGGTGTCCTCGGTAGAACGAACTCGGGAGACCACGAGAACAGAGAACGCGTCCTGTGAGAAATGAGATGCCGTGTTCTTCCCTGGTTCTTCCTGATGGTCACGTGACCTTCACGCGTTTTAAATGGAACATTATTTAAACATTACAGCATTCATACAACCATTTATTGTTTTTCCCCATTTCAAAATATATACTACGCATAAAAACATTATAAATATACGTTGCACATCACAAATAAAACAGATTTTAATACGAATTTCAGCAAACAAACAGCCTTAATGTGTTTATTTCTTTAATAAGATGTCTATGGTAATGTTTATATTCACCGTTTCATTTAGAGAAACTCCTGAGGTAAATAAGTGATATCTCTGAACTTTAATAATAAATCAAAATAAAATGACTAAAACTTTCCACCTCCAATCTCAATGACTTCTGGGACTTCTAGAGCGAGATCAGTGCTTAAGTCTGTATCGCTGCATCCTCGATATCTAGAACACATCCGGGAAGTTTCACGCGACCTCTGTTCTTGCGGTCTTGAGTATTGGAACTGAACTTTGGCAGCATTATACGAGAACACGAGGACGCAAGACCGCTGAGGAACGCATATTGAGAAACAGCCTCTGTCTCCTCTCCACTAATCAGCTGGTGTGTGGTTTGCAGTCTGGCGCAAAATGGCTGTTGTCACATCATCCATGTGGATGCAGCACACTGGTGGTGGATGAGGAGATTGCCCCAAAAAATGTGTAAAGAGCTTTGATTGTCCAGAAAAGCGCTATATAAATGTAAGGAATTATGAAAAATTAAAGTAGACACATTACTTGCATTCAATATGCTCATGATGATATACATTTAAAAACTTGAAATATGTATACAAATTAAAAAAACAAAGACTTTGGCAAAGAGGTTTCATAAACTGAACAAGCTGCATATTGTTCAACAACAGTCCAGTACAGCGCAGTCTTTTGAAGACGAAGTAGTTTTACTCCTGCCATAAAATCAAAAATGAAATGTGTTACTACTAACATCTGTACAGCAAAAGACCTTAAAAGACTTCTGCAGAGTACATGCATTTCATATTTCCTCTACAACTAATGAAATATGACAGTTTTCTACAGATGGCTCTGTACATTTCAAGATTCAAGATGTACTAGATTTCAAGTAACTTCCTTTTGCTAGTTCCTCAGGAAAAATCGGCTCAAGTATTTCAACTGTAATATCATCCTCTGTGCTTCTAGTACTCCATTCTTTTACTCAATAAATGCAACAATACTAGTCAAGGTACTGGATGTTTCCATAAATAAGCTCCAGGTCCCTTTAAATGTGAATAATCCAGATAACAAGACCTAATATCAAAGCAATATTATCATAGCTTGTGTGAACCTTTTCATTTCCGAACAATACATTTCAAAACTAAATTCGAGTCAATTGAATGGATTTGATTTCAGTAGCAATGTTTAAACCACATCCACATGTCAGCAGGTCAAGGTTGCTTAGAAGCAATGAGGAAAATATTTTTACAGTAGTAAAATCACAGACGTTTTCTGGTCTTGGCAAACAACTCAATAAAAAATGTTCTGTAAAACTCAAGGACAAAGTCGTTTTTATAGCCAGTATATTATATTAGTTATAAAACCTTCATATAGTTCTTTGTGATTTTTCAGTTTCACAATTTTCATGTTAAGATTTAGTGTAATTGGTAAAGTATAAGTAAGTGCGTATAAGTGTGTGTGAAGTGTTTTGGCTTTCTCGTAGATGTATAAAAATAAGATTTATGCACTACATGTGCATATTGTATAATAAAGTGTTTCTCCAACTCCAACTGAAGAATATTAAAATCAACCTAACATAGGGCTACACTGAGACTATGTATATATGTACTGTATGTATGCATGTACAGTACTACATGTACTGTGCTAAATGAGGACACCCCATTTTGAAAATGAATATTTTTATCCATTTCTCAGTGAATATGGGTAATATATTGGTGCATTTGAACAAAACAGGTTTATTAAACAGATATATTTATTAAAATAATATTTTAGTCACCAAACATCTTTAGAGATAGAAAGATAATACAATTAAATTCATGCAAAATATTGCAAAAGTTAAATAAAAAATTATTGGAAAAAAATTTGCTAATAATATTAAAAATTACAAACTACAACATTTCAACAAAATTGTATAGATTTTTGTTTCTCTTGATTTTTTTTTTATTTTTGAAATTTTTATTTAACATTTTTCCCTAACCTATAAATTTGGCCTACAAATTTTTAACCATTATTGTAAGTTATTTTGTTAGATTAGCTCAGATTTGGCTTCAGTACTGTGCATATGCACAACTATATGCATTAATTTAAATAAGAGATTTGTGGGGGGTGTACTCATATATGCTGAGCACTGTATGTATGAATGGGAATAGTGGGTGAAAAAATAGATTTGGGATGAAGTTTCATTGTATGTTACCCAATATATTGCATTTCATACAGAAGCTTGTGTAAAACGACATATTTTACAGAGCGAGATTTGTTTTCGCATGTGATTTATGACGTCTAATCTTTGTTCACTTGAAAAACACACGAATGTTTCAGTACACTGTAAAAAATGATTCTGCATTTTAGTTTTTCAACATGATTTGGTAAGTTGAAACAACAAAGTTGGTAATTCAACTTAACCTGGTAAGTTTTTGCTTTCTCAACTAGTCTGTAATAGAGTGTTTGTCAACTCAACTTAAAAACATATGCTGAACCAGCATCCTTTAAGTTGCGTCCCATACTTCCAATCCAGCAGGTGGTGGAACATGCACCATTGAGTCAGTTTGCCAACTGCCAGTTAAACACCAGAAGAAGTCATACACATGAGATACTGGTTGTTTCTCAATATGCGTTCTTCAACGATCTTGCGTCCTCGTGTTCTCGTATAACGTCATCATCATCCCCTGAAATTCAGTTCCAATACTCAAGACCGCAAGTACGGAGGACGCGTGAAACTTCCCGGATGTGTTCTTGATATCGAGGGTGCACCCATGCAGACTTGAGCATCGAACTCGCTCTAGAAGTCCCAGAAGTCATTGCGACTGGAATTGGGAAGCGCAGCATTTTATATAGATTTATTATTAAAGTTCAGTGATATCACTTATTTATCTCAGGAGTTTCCCTAAATGAAACGGTGAATATAAACATTACCATGGACATCTTAATAAAGGAATAAACACAATAAAGCTGTTTATTTGCTGAAATACGTATAAAAATCTGTTTTATTGTTGATCTGCAACGTATATTTGTAAAATCTTTATGCATAGTATGTATTGTGAAATGGAGGAAAACGATAAATCGTTGTATGGATGCTGTAATGTTTAAATAATTTTTCTTTAAAGATGTGTGAAGGTCATGTGATCATCAGGAAGAATGCAGCATCTCATTCCTCAGAGGACGCATTCTCTGTTCTCGCAGTCTCCCGAGTTCGTTCTTCCGATGTGACCTGGCAAAACCGGTCTCCAAAAGAGCACAAGTCCATTCTCTGCGTTCCAGAGATGTATAAAGTACTAGACACCCAGACTTAAGTAAAAGTACAAGTGCTCTATCAAAAAGTGACTTGAGTAGAAGTTGAAGTGCTCTTTAAGCACAATACTTAAGTGGAAGTACTAAAGTATTCAACATTTTTTGTACTTAAGTATTGCAAGTAGTTTATTAAAAAATTTACTACTCAAGTACTGAAAGTAAAAGTACAAGTATTGCGTTATGTAGTTATTTTTAAAAAAGCAGTCAAAAGACATATTGTTTTGTTTATTTTAAATACCTTTTTTGGGGAACAGGATTAAGCAGAACAAAAAGAACCATGGTTTACGATTTATAATATATATATATATATATATATATATATATATATATTATATATATATATATATATATATATATATATATATATATATATAAGATGGGTAAAAAACATTATTTAGCGTGACAGCCTTTATGATAGACAGTTAACGTTATGTGAACATTGCAGCATGATATGAACCGCGGGTAGTTAACTTATCTAGCTCTTATGGATAGCTCAAACTGCTGTTTTGTGTATTATATTATCTTTAACTTGACATGTTTCTTCAAATCCGATAGAGTATGCACTTCATTCTATATGAACTGTCTTTCACTCCGACAAATGCAAACATTGGCTCTAAATAGGGTCATGGGTTTTCCTCATCGCCACGAACAGTTGAAAGTGAAGGAATTGAAGGTGGAATTTCTGGGTTTTCCATGTCTAAAACAAACTAAAGTGCTCTCAATGCAGGCAGGCAGCACTGTCTTCTTTGATCGTCTGATCAATGAATGATTGATTCGTAACATTTTTATAATTGTAACGAGTAACTATGCAACACATAAAAAATCTACTGGAGTAAAAGTATTAAGCTCATCGAAAATATGTAATAAAGTAAAAGTAGTAGTAGGAGAAAAAAACAATACTCCAGTAGAGTACAGATACAACCTTTTAGTACTTAAGTACAGTAGTGAAGTAGTTCTACTTCGTTACTATACATCTCTGCTGCGTTCTTGGAATGAGAAACAGCCACTTTTCACCAGATTTTTTAATTGTTTAATTATCACATATGGTAAGTAATGCTTCTTCAAATTTTTGTAAAATGACACATATGAACTGATTGGCAATGTATTGTTCCCAGTATAAATGTTTCTAGAGCAGATTAGACCTTTGCTAAAACGTGGAGTTTGGCCACATTTAAAAAGCTTAGTAAAGTTTGTTTTAGGTGTGAATTTGCAATATCTCAATATGTGTATAAAAATAGTATGCATAATTTCTAAATTGGGAGTAAAGACCTTTAATAAAATGTGTAATGTATTTTGCTGTCTATTCTGTTTCTAATTAAGAAAATCTGCTAGATTAAGTTCAGTGAACTTGAAAATGTAAGTTTAATGTATTTAAACTAAACTTGGCAAGTTCTGCTAACTTGATAATGTAAGTTAACCTATTAAAAAGAAAACATTGCAAGTCCAGTTAACTTAAAGTAAGTAGTTAGGTCAATTATTTGACTCTGTCAACTAAACATTTTAAGTTGAGGAAACAGAATTAAGTCAATACAATTTAACTGAGTCAATGCAAGATGGCTTAACTAAGTTGAGTGAACAAATCATTTTTTACGATGTATCTGGTTCACAAAGAGAAATTCCAGCAGTTTTTCCTTAGTCTCATACATCATGTTATGTGTTGCCAATGTCATAATTTTAGTTTGAAGACTAAATTATCGTTGCTTATAAAATATAGCTTAATCCATAGTTCATTTAAATGTGTTCAATTCATGAAGGGGCACTAAAACAACCAATGTCCATGTTCATCTATCTTTATAATGAAAAAAAAAATAAAATGTTGCTGATTCTTCAAGTATTTCAGCTGACTGATTTCAGATCAGCTAAATACACTCACTTGCCTCTTCATTAGGTACACCTGCTTGTTAACTCAAATATCTAATCAGCCAATCACATGATAGCAACTCGCAACTAACAAAAGGTGTGGTCAAGATGATCTTCTGAATGTCAAACCGACCATCAGAATGGACAAGGGAATTGATTCAAGTGATTTTAAATGCCGCATGGTTGTTGGTGCCAGAAGGGCTGTATTTCACTGGGGTTTTCAAGCACAGACATCTCTAGTGTTTACAAAGAATGATTCAAATATTTATATATTTATAAGTTTCTGACTGGCTAATTGACAACATTAGAGTTAATTGGAGGGACACCTGTAGAATAGTATTTAAGGAAAACTTAAAACACACTGCTTCCTTGTGTGACAACATGGGAAAATCAACAAGCCAGAATCAACAACAACAACAACAAAAAAAACAGATTACAGTTTGCTAAATTACACTGGGAAAAAGAATAATTTCTGAGACATGTCCTGTGGTCTGATGGAACTAAGATTGAACTGTTTGGCCATAATGACAAGTGTTACATTTGGAGGACAAAGGGGAAAGCTTACGAGCCTAGGAACACCATCCCAACTGTGAAGTATGGGGGCGGCAGCATCATGTTGTGCGGCTGTTTTGCTGCAGGAGGGACTGGTCCACTTCACAGCATAGATGGCATCATGAAGAAAGAACATTTATGTAGAAATACTGAAGCAACATCTCAAGACATCAGCCAGGAAATTAAAACTTGGCCACAAATGGGTCTTCCAAACAGACCATGACCCTAAGCATACTGCCAAATTAGTTAAAATGTGCTTTAAGGACAACAGAGTGAAAGTTTTGGAGGGGCCATCACAAATCCCTGACTCAATCCTATAGAAAATTTTTTGACAGAGTTGAAAAAAGCTTGTGCGAGCAAGACAGCCTACAAATCTGACTCAGTTACAGCAATTCTGTCAGGAGGAATGGGCCAAAATTCCTTCAAACTATTGTGAGAAGCTTGTGGAAGGAAACCCAAAACATTTGACCAAAATTATACAGTTTAAAAGCAAAGTTAAAAAAATACCAAGGAAATGAATGTCTGTCTAGAAATTAATAAAAAATTCTCAAAAAAAATTCTCTCATTATTCTGGCATTTAGCAAATGTAAATCATTTAGGTAGTCCTAATGGACCTAAAATAGTAAACGCTTACTATGATTTACCATCAGACATTTAAAAAAAAAAATGGCTATGTTCCTTTTTTTAGAGAATATATGTACTTCTGGTTTCAACTGTAGATGCAATGTAACTTAAATTAAACAAATGGACCATCAAAATAAAGTGTGACCGAGATTATCTTGATACACTTTGGGATTCTAAGTACCAATTAATTTAAATACCACACCCTAGGCTATACCTGAGTCTTGTCCATTCCTTTATGACCGCAGAGAACTCATCTTGTGATGGTTAATTCCAACAAGATCACATGCCAAAGCTCAAATCCTCTCATACTAGTTTCATGAACAGTACAGTGAGTTCACTAAACTCAAATGGCCTCCAAAGTCTCCAGATCTCAATCCAAAAGAGGACCTTTGGATGTGAAGGTTTGCATCATGGATGTAGTTAACAAATCTAACGCACCTGTGAGATGATATCAAGTCAAAAAGGGGCTCTATCTAGGAGGAATATTTCCAGCACATTGTCGAATCAATGCCATGAAGAATTAAAGCAGTTCTGAAGGTGCAGGCGGTACTAGCAAAGCAGTGTTGAGGAGTAGCTGTAGCTAAAAGTAGTTCACATGCTACAGTAGCTACATTTTTAGCTTGACATAAAGCTGAGCTAAATATGATACAATGAAGCTTTTCGAGTAGCTACTTTTTCCAGCCTGTAGTGGAGTAGCAATGACAACACAGGCTCATTTTGAAAACGTACCCCCAGTATACATTTCTGGAGAGCACAAATTATGTAGCCAGAGCAACGTATGGCTGAATTTCATCTGTAAAATAACCGTTACGGGGGATATGATGCCGCCGCCAGCTTCTGTTTCTTTTCGTGCTACCAGCTGACCGCTTACCTCAGTGTGGACTGCTTTTCCGCTGTTACCGGTTTGCCCAATAGCTTGCCACATATGTCGGCAGACTTGAGACTCAGAGAGGAGTTGACCGCGATGACGGGGTCCAAGTTCAGCGAAGAACGGTTCCAGAAAGCAGGTAAAACAAAAATAAAAGACAAAAAATTAAATAAACAAGTAAATAACAGGGTGAGAATGTGGTCAAATCTGAAAATGTGGAAAATTCAGGTGGTCGCGAGGGCTTTTCATTTCCTGGACTGCTTTGGAAAACACTGTCGGTTGGGTTCAAGATGGTAGTTGGGTCAATCGGTGCTTTTAAAAACACTATCGATTGGGTTTAAGGAAGGGGGTGGGAGGGTTATTGGTCGGTTGGTCTGTCAGTCAGTCAGTCAGTCAGTCAGTCAGTCAACACTGGTGGATTTACGTGAGAACAGCAGGCGCGAATGGCACAAAAACTGCAAAAAACGTATCCCCAGGGATGTATTTCATGCTGTCCAGATATGTATGCATGGGTACTTATCAATAATGAGCCTGGGTTTGCTACATTCCATTTAGTAAACCTGCAAGAGAGTCATCTCACAAAACTGAAATAATATTAACATCAGATAATAACATCAGTTGAAATTTAACCAATAAAGTATTCTAACAGTTGGCAATTAATCTGAACTTTGTGTAAAGGTTTCTTACCAAAATGGAGTCATCTTTTTTTTTTATTTAAAAAATGCTTCTGTGTTTTAATCTGCAGTAAGTTAATTATTGAGTTATTGCAGTGCTACATTTGTTGATTAGCAGTTTTTGTACTTTGACTTACATTAACTTTTGACATCACAATTACTAAAAGTTAATGTTTTTCAGGTTTTTTTTTATAGACACCTTTGTTTAAATCAATTCAAGTTTATTTTGATAGCGCTTTTCACAGCAGCATTACAAAAGGTGCACATTAATACATTGCAATCAAAATCAGAAAAGTTAAGGAGTTGTGAATAGGGTGGACATCATACATAGACATTTATAAACAGTTAAATAGTATTCAGTGTCCTTCTAAACAAAGGTGATGTCTATGTGTAGATGTTCAATGAAGTGTATTTGTGTATTAAGTGCATGTGCTTTCCTCAAAGTCCTTGGATGGTTGGCATCATCTCATCACAGATCTGGGATCTGATCAAGTGCACTGCACAATCCTTAGAGGCAACGGGATGGGCATCCCCAGGTGGAAATAGAGAGCAAATAATTAGCGTAGCTGCTGCTCATAATGTATTTGAACAAGAGATATTAATGTCAAAGTGAAAATGCTTTTGAAGAGATTCTTTTCACTGCATTTTAAATTTAGATTTCTTCAATTCAAATGTTATTTGCCACATACATTTGTACATTTTTTTCTTCTTTTTTCTCCCTTTCTTTTTCCTTCCTTTCCCCTGTTCATTAATGGACAACAGAGGTGCTATATAAACAAACATACAAAACATAGGATTTCTAACAAAGTGTCTGGTGTAATAAGACAGGAAGAGTGTGTTGTACGGGTGGTTTGTCGATCCCACTCATCTGCATGGAGCACACTCATGCATCATAACATTATTTGATGGATTGTGTATATGCTTTACTTAAAAGATAAGCCTTTATTCTAGTTTTGTTTGAACTATCAAAAGTACCCCTTTCTTAGTTTAAAAAAAGCTTAGCTATACAAACAAACATATCAAACATAGTACTTCTAGCAAAGTGCCTGGATCATAAAGAGAGGAAGAAAGGAAGATAAGTCTTTAATATATCTTTTATAACTTACTGAGTGAGTTTGCCTCGGACATAATCAAGAAGGCCATTTCAGAGTTTTGGAGCCATATATGAGAAGGTTCGACCTCCTTTAGTGGACTTTGTTATTCTGGGTACTACCAGAAGCCCAAAGTTATGAGATCTTAAAGAGTAGGTTGGATTGTAGCGAGACAGAATGTTGGTTAGATAAACAGGAGTTAGATTCAATTCAATTCAATTCACCTTTATTTCTATAGCGCTTTTACAATGTAGATTGTGTCATAGAAGCTTCACATAGAAGATTATAGTGAATTAAAACAGTGTCAGTCCAGTTTTCAGTGTTTAAGTTCAGTTCAGTTTAGCTCAGTTCAGTGTGGTCTAATAATCACTACTGAGAGTCCAAACACTGAATAGCAAATCCATCGATGCGCAGCTCTACAGATCCCGAACCATGCAAGCCAGTGGCGACAGCGGCGAGGAGAAAACTTCACCAATTGGCGAAAGTGAAGAATTAAAAAACCTCGAGAGAAACCAGGCTCAGTTGGGCACCATTATTTCTCCTATGGCCAAACGTCTTGTGCAGAGCTGCAGTCTAGGCGCCGGAGGCTGGAGAACGCTGGACCTCAGCGAAGACTCATCTGTCCCTGGAGCGTCACAGGAATCAGTCTTATGCTCTCCACTCTTCCATGACCACCACAGCAGCTGCTCAGGATACGGCCTGGTCCAGGATTATGAAAACCTTAGGATCATCTCGTCGCTGGTCTTGGATCGCATCAGTGGCGCTGCATAGTCTGAGGGCCTCGGGATGAGTATCCCCAGGTGGAAATAAAGAATAAAGAGAATAATTAGCATAGCTGCTGTTTATAGTGTATATTAACGAGATGCAAAAACCTGCATGGGGCACACTCATGGTTCATACTGCTAAGTGATGCACTGAGTGTATGCTTTGCTAAAAAGATAGGTCTTTAATCTAGTTTTGAAGAGCGAGAGTGTGTCTGAGCCTCGGACATTATCAGGAAGGCTTCCAGAGTTTAGGGGCCATAAATAAGAAGGTGCGACCTCCTTTACTCGACTTTGCTGTTCTAGGTACTATCAGAAGCCCTGAGTTTTGAGATCTTAAACAGCGGGTTGGGTTGTAGCGAGACAAGAGGTTGGTTAGATAAACAGGAGCTAGATTATTTAAAGCTTTATAGGTAAGAAGCAATATTTTAAAATTAATACGAAACTTAACAGGCAGCCAGTGTAAGGAGGATAATATTGGGGTGATATGATCATATTTTCTAGATCTGGTAAGAACTCTGGCAGCTGCATTTTGTACTAGCTGAAGTTTGTTAATAGAGGATGTTGAGCAGCCAGCAAACAGAGCATTACAGTAATCTAGCCTAGAAGTCATAAAAGCATGAACTAGCTTTTCTGCATCTGATATGGATAGCATACTTTGTAACTTAGCAATATTTCTCAGATGAAAGAAAGCAGTTTTTGTGACATAGGATATATGATTTTCAAGATTTAAATTGATGTCTAATATGACACCCAGATCTTTTATAGACTAAAAGAAGAACTCTGGCAGCTGCATTATCTCCAACACTGAAGTGTCGGATGCATGTATCTGATTGACATCAAATCACAAACCAACTACCTAAGCTACACACTGAATAGAAGGAATTTGAGTTTTTCAGAGCAATTAGAAAATCAATTCTCACTGTGTGGCTTACTAAGCTTTCAAAAACCTTGAACGTTTGTGGTCATTTTCAGTGAGAGCTGTGAATAACAGTGAATTGTTGTATATGAAGAACAACAACATGCCTTTAGTTTGTAAACTGCTGGAATGAACTGAGCATTCAGGGCCAGAATTTGGAAAAATGGCAGCACTTTTCTTGTCTTTTTGAGGCTGAATCAAAAAGGCATCTGGTGGACACTCGACAAGTTCTGCTTCAATTCATTAAAAAGAAATGCTCCAATGGAGGCTTGAAATTGCATTCATGACACCAGAGAGCACTCTGGGAATGGTGAGACTCAGAACATTGGCAGACAATATCGAGACCTGATTAGTTCATTATGTTGGAAGCTTTCCTTCCCAGATGTCTTATAGACTGATGCTTAGTGGAATTTGCTTTTTATTAGTATTTAAAGTTACTGTCCATTATGAAATTATTTCAGAAGTACGTCTCTTTTCATTTTTCTCCAGTCAATTTGATTTTCATTTTAAAATGCCCATTTTAATATAGTAGGCTAATACAATTCATCAAATACTCATAAGCACACTCGAATGCCCCTGTGTCTGATCATAATACTTTTAAACAGAATGAAGCTGAATTTCTTTGAAGCATTGCACAAGCTCAGTTAAAAGACGGCCTGATTTTTTTTTTTTTTTTTGCCATACGGAAAGGATACTTGGCCCTACAATGAGAAGACATCAAACATTTTTATTGCATGATGACTTTGACCTATCAGACATTCCAAGAGACTCTAAAACCGGCTCATGTTATCCTTTCCAGGTCCAGGTTAATGAAACACATACCTGAGGGATTTTCCAAATTAACTGGCCATTTTGAGTGAATTCAATGAATTAATGCACCGTGTCTGTATGACGGAGCAGCTGATATAGGGTGACCACATATCCTGGTTTTCCCGAGACAGTCCTGTATCTCGGTTGTTAGTGTTCTGACTTGATCATGACTTTATTATTATTAATATTATGCCATATCTCATCTCCTGAAATGTCTTTATTGCTGAGTGATAAAGCAAGTTGTAGTTTTACAGTAAGCACGATTCCATATTATTGAAATACACAGTTTTATGTTACATACTGTACAGAATGTTTTGCTTCATAAGATCTTAAGATTTCATCTGGAGCTATTAATTTTGTTCTATCTGTATATAAATATATAGGGGAAAATAAGTATTGAACACGTCACCATTTTTCTCAGAAAACATATTTCGAAAGATACCATTGACTTGAAGTTTTCCCAGGATGTTAGTAACAACCAAAGAAATCCATATATGCAAAGAAAACAAAACGAATTAGTTTACAAATTAAGTTATGTGTAATAAAATGAAATGACGCAGGGAAAAAGTATTGAACACATGAAGAAAGAGAGGTGTAGAAAGGCAGTGAAAGCCCAAACAGCAGCTGAAATCTCTCAGTAGTTCTTCAGCAACCCTCTGCCCTTCGTCATTGTAAATTAACATTCGCTGCTTCAGTCCAACATCTACATTTTCAAGATGATGAAGATGAAAGCAGAGTGAACATTTCAGCAAGACAATGACCTAAAACACAGCCAAGGAAACTCTCAAATGCTTTCAGAGAAAGAAAATCAAGCTGTAGAATGGCCCAGCCAATTACCTGACTTGAATCCAATAGAAAATACAAAATAAATGAAGCCCTGCCATCACCAAATAAAGCCTTTGTATAAAGTATTACTGTAAATATGTTTCAGTAGTTCAGTACTTTCTCCTTCTGTCATTTCATTATTATTGCACATTGATTTTAATTTTTTTTAAATGTTTGTATTGTTTGGGTTCAATTCAATGTCAACAGCTCCTTTATAAGAATATTATTGAAAAAAACATGACATGTTTAATACTTATTTTCCCCGCTGTATATTTACAATATTATCTCTTAAAAATATTTTTTGACCGATTTCTACTGTATATATTATGTACATTTATTTTTAAGGGTAAAAGTTTAGTTGGTTTAAAACTTTCTTTTGTAGATTAAATTGACTGAAAAGATAACAGTTATGTGGATTCTTTGGTAACACTTAAAGGGTCATGAAACACCAAAACACATTTTTTGAGCTGTTGACCGTCATATATGTGTCCCACGCTGCTATAAACACTATTAGGACACCTATATTGCACTAAAAAGTGAAAATTTTTAATTTAAACCAAATTCCTTCCGGTTTGAAATTAATTTTTGAAGCTGCGTCACGACCATGAGATACTTGCGTGTAAATCCAGCGTGGAGAGTGGCTGTCTGTACCTGCGAGTACATCGTGACATCTCTGAGGGTGCGGCATTAATTCATGAGAACGACTTTGTTCAAACCAATCAGCGTGCTCTATTGTGTATGACGTGCAACTTCATTAATATGCATGATAGCTTCGGAGGCCACAGAGAGACTTCGGAGAGGTTTTACCTGTTACAGTGTTCAGACGACAGAGAGACGCCACGTTGTGTTGCCAAAACAAGTGAAAGAACAAGAATTTGAAGACACGGGTCATCAGTGTTGCGTTTATTAATGTGCTGCAACAAAGGTTTTGTTTGCATTTTCCCGAGAGCGCTGCTGGACTCACATGTGGAATACAGTGCATGCGACACGCGACAGAATGCGTTTGTAAGGAACATTTTTTACCCGAGAGCTTTTCGCATCTGGAAATGATGAAATCCGGATTTGCCGCTCGTTTCCTTTTAAAAAAAAGACACAGTTCCAGTTTGATTATCCTGTCTCTACAGATTTGGTAAGTGTGTGTGAGAGCAGTGCCCTTTGTTTGTTCATTCAGATGGCAAAGTTACTTCGTATCATCAGCAGTGCTCTTTCAGTTTTTAAAGACATACCTCAGTCAAAATGATTTAGTTACTAAGTTTACAGTATGTTAATATCACTGCAATATTATAGTACAATATTATAGACTGAAAGATCTGCTGTAAACGCTGCTCTCCATGTAAACACAGCAATCAAATATTGACCGTCGTGTAGAATTTTCGCCGCATTTTGTGACAGGATAGTCTTTATACACATGGCTTTCCGACCTACCTAATGAGTGTATCTACTGTAAGTTACCGAGAATTGCAGAGGATTTTTTTCTCCCATTCGCCGTGCGGTATCAAACATACCATTAAAACTCAACTCTTCCAGCAGTTCCTCGCTTTCAATATCTCGTTTGTCACGGGCGACATGCAGCAAATGTTCCTGAATAAAAGGTGAATAAAAAGTGAAAGTGCATTAAAAAGTGAAAGTGCCAAACTGCAGTAAAGTCAACAAATTAATAATTTGGCAAGTAATTCGATTACTGATGTCCATGTAAACAGTCACTGTCTTTCTCCCCTGCGTCTGCGTGCCCAAACCAACTCTCATATTTGCAAACCCTTCCCTCTTTCCCTCCCCCGACATTCCCACCTAAACAGAGCTGGACACGTCCACTTTCCTGACTTTTTCCAAACTAGAGGTGTGAAAACACCCTGCTGAGACAGGGGGGTTTCATGGCCCTTTAAGATTTAATAACAATTCACACTACATACTACTGGGTTATTACCTGCCGTATAATCTTATAATCTTTATAATCTTATTTTACCTCACTAAATATCAACAAGCAGCTAATTTGTAGTTTACTGAGCTAAAAGTTTTAGTCAATGGCTTGGTAATAGCATGAATTGTACATTAAAATTAAGTATGAACAAAGTTTTCTGTTCATCCACCCGCTTCGAATGTTATCACTCGATTGAATGGGTGTTAAAAGTGGTTATCTGATAGATATAGGCCAGTAGGGGCCTTCTGCGCCTACTGGTAGACTCAGAAGGCTGTTATCATCCATCCACATGGTTAATCAGCTATACTAATAGGGAAGACTCCAGATCCAGATCTGTTTTTACATTACTGTGATGGTTGGGTTTAGGGTTGGGGTAGGGGTAGATGTTAATAAAATACAATGAATGGGAAATTTAATAAATAATATAAATAATTCTTGTTAACTTCCGGTCGCAGCCATATGTGATCCATAGCTGTTTAACCATGTTATGGATGGATGATAACAGCCTACTAGTAGGCACAGAAGGCCCCTACTAGCCCATATCTATCAGTTAATAACCACTGATAACGCCCATTCAATCGAGTGATAACATTCAAATCGGCTGGTTCATTTTAATCTTTGAATAGTTTTTAATTGTAACATTATATTGAGGTTGAGTTTTTTCCTTTTATGCTCATAATAAGTTATTTTTTCTTATTGAGTACTTGAAATAGTTTTCATTTCATATTTTTTAATTAACGTGTATTAATGCAATGAATATTAATGTAAACATGTTGGCAGTTTAGAACAGAAATTTTCTCAGTTGCACTTTTGGATAGAAAACATAAGAAAAAGCACATAGTGTCCGACTGATCAATTTAAAACCATGCAGATGATAGACAAGTTAACACAAAATCTTTTGTTACTCAAAACTAGGTCACAGTTCTGACAGATTTGTAATCGGTAGTGCTAATACATTTTTTTTTTCACAATAATTAATTGGCTTAACTTTAAAACACGCACACCGTTGTCTTCAGTCTTGTTAAACATCTATTTTTCACACTCATCAAGCATGATATTCTGTATTCTCAAGCGTTAAATTGCTAAATCACTTTAACACAGCAAAAAATAATGCACCCTCTCCCTCAGATAAATGTGTAGGTGGAAAAGGAGGCGAATTGAGAATCTCATTACTAACACAGTGACATACTCCTGTCCACATTTGACCACTTGTTATAGTGGTCCTCCCTTTTAAAGTCATCTCTGACAAATTTTCCAATCTAATATTTTATATATGCAGCAAGTAAGATGATCTGAGGAAGTGTTTCATCTTATATTAGACATACCTCCCTCTCAAATACATTTTTTTAGCCACCATTGATCAGTTTGACCCTGTTCACACTCAGTATTAAGATGTATTTTCGTTAATATGACCACAAAGTAGACAAGAGAGACAAAATTGTGTATTGTGATTATATTTCAGGCTATAAATTATAGCAATTTTCTCATGAACTCGACATAAATGTTGTTTTCCTGTTAGCACAACTTAAATTTCTCATGATCTCAACATAAAAATTTGTTTGCTTGTTAGTACAACTTAAAATTTTCATGATTTCAACATAAAAAGTTGTTTTCTTGTTAGTAGAACTTAAATATCTCAACATTCGACATAACAAAAGTTTTTTTTCTGTTTATTTTATTTATTTCACTTATTGTTAATATTATTATTATTATAGAGTCTTTTGTTAGCTTTTTTAATTTGTCAGCTTAGCTAAACCACTGAATAATAACAATAACAGCCCTTTTATCATCACAAACTACATTTTGCTAAACAGAAATCATTTTTATACATTTTAAAGCAAATGTTCATGGCAAACTAAATCTGAGTCATAATAATAAATATGTTAATTCTTATAGGATTGTCCTAAAACTAAAAGCTTTGATGTAGCATATGAGTGTCATTGTACATTTATACAAATTTTTGATAATTAAAACAATTAAAGAGGACATTTGTGGCTTATAAAACTCATCTTTAGCAGTTTTTACACCAAAATATTATTTTATTTTAATCATAGATCAATTCTGAAGGTTTTTACATATTTCTATTCATACATTCATAAATTATATGCAACATTTAAAAAAAAAAACTGAAAAAAGGGTTTTTTTTTTTTTTTTTTTTTTTTTGCAGTTTTTCAACTAGTTTTGACTATAATTTGTGTTAATTTGAGTTGAAATGTTTTTAATTAATCTGTTCAGATTTTTGCCCAAGTGGTGCTGGTAAAGTATGCAAACTAAAGCATATTTAATTACAGTTTTTCTCAGTCGCTTTGGTGCTTTTCTCACAACACTATTTACATTTGCACAACAGTTAATGCATTTCTCAAAACAATTAGTCATTTGTGCACATCATAGTAGCAGTTTCTCATTCCTTCCAACAAATTGCAAATGCTTTTGGACATGCATCAATTGCTTTCATACAACTCTCTGTTGTTTGTAACATTATCATCCTGCTTATGTCATGTCAGTCATAATTAACTAACTTGTGTCTGCTGAATAGTCATTCCATTTAAAACTAATAGTCCTCATTTCATTACTTGAGTCATTATATACAAAAATGTTGAACTAGTTGTCAAAATCTGTCAAGAAAATGTTATTTAAAAACTTTAAAATCTTTTTTTTTTTTGAAAAATGTCCTCTAAATTGAACAATTTGATGAATGATTTACAGACCTGTGTATGTTGTAGGTTCAGTTCCAATATGTACTGCAATATTGTTACAGTTGTGCACAGCTCTACCCAAATGAAGTTTATGTTTGTTGTAAATAAGGGTGTGTTTATTCTTCTGCACAATGCTGTGAATAAATTTGAATTGTAAAGAGCAAATGCAGTAAACATGTGAAACATACATATTCAGTGTCTTGTACTCAGATACTTCACTAAATGCAGTGATGTCTAACTTTACTGTAGTTTTCAAATGGCTGTGCAGATAGTATATAGTGCTGTCTTGAGCATTTTCAGGAATGTCACCAAATCTGACTTTTTGCATTGAAATAAATGTACAGAGTAAAGTGTCATAATGAAAACATGACAAAGCCATTTGACTATCTGTTCATAAAGAATGGTGGCAGGACTTTTGCATTTTGATGGCACTGGACACTTTCATTGACATGAAGACTTGCTTTGAGGAATGAGCTCTCCATTTTGAGCAAGTGACACGCTTTTGCAGGTTTTCCACTAGGTTTTGCAGTTTGCACTAATTGTTTTGAGAAATGCATGAACTGTTGTGCAAATGTAAATAGTGTTGTGAGAAATGCACCAAAGCGACTGAGAAAAACTGTAATGCCTTATCTGCATATTTAAACCATTTTACAAAACTTGGTAATACAAAAGTTTTGCTATTCTTCATGTAGTCCATCAACTGTAGAAGTCTGGTGATAATAATTTTTTTTTTAATTATTATTATTTTAACCACATTCTCTTGAGCAGTTCAGAAAATACTGCCCATTTGTGAGGTTGAAAATGTCCCTCCCCCCATTTTACACATAAGGTGGTCAACTAATGCCTTGGAGCAACAGCCAATGAGTGAGATCACAGATAAATTAAACCTTTATGTGATTTTTTAAATATTTCTTTGAAAACCACTATTGTTAAATCCTGGTTATTTAAATTCATTTGATAGTACATACATGAAGTTGCATGAACCGGAAGCTGCTGAGACTTTATTGCAGTATGTTGAATGTACTTCCAGCTGAAACAGAATATTGAGTAGGGGGCAGCTTTTTTTATGTTTATCAGTATGAGAGACATGATTAAATATATTAATATACAGTTGCTATGAAGCCCTTAAGCTGATGTCAACAGAAGGACCGTCACTCCAAACGGGAGTGCAGAGTCAGACTTTGAATCAAAGATTATGAAAACAAAAACCTTTTTTTAGTGGATTAACTTGCACAGATTAATTATTCACCTTAAGAATACCAATGTGAGCATTGCGGCGACGCAGTGGCGCAGTAGGTAGTGCTGTCGCCTGCACAGAAAGAAGGTCGCTGGTTCGAGCCTCGGCTGGGTCAGTTGGGTTTCTGTGTGGAGTTTGCATGTTCTCCCTGCATTAACTTGGGTTTCCTCCAAGTGCTCCGGTTTCCCCCACAGTCCAAAGACATGCGGTACAGGTGAATTGGGTAGGCTAAATTGTCCTTAGTGTACAAAGTTGTTAGTGTTAAAATTGTAATCAAAATAAGCAGCTTTAGACTTTAAATGATAAATAAATTAGGACTTCATTATTCATTCATTAATTTTCCTTCTGCTTAGTCCCTTATTTTCCAGGGGTCGCCACAGTGGAATGAACCGCCAACTATTCCAGCATATATTTACGCAGTGGATGCGTTTCCAGCTGCAACACAGTACTAAGAACACCCCATTCACTCTCACATCCACACTCATACACTACTACTATTAAATTTGTTTACCCAATTCACCTATACCGCATGTCTTTGGACTGTGGGGGAAACCGGGAGCACCTGGAGGAAACCTATGCAAACACAGGGAGAACATGCAAACTCTACCCAGAAATGCAACTGACCCAGCTGGGACTCGAACCAGCGACCTTCTTGCTGTGAGGTGACAGTGCTAACCATTGAGCCACCACTTTTTATTTGTTTAATTCAGAAAAGTCAAATAGAGATGTCCATGATTTCATTTTGAGTAAATGAATTGGTCTGGTTGAGTGTGATATTTGCCTAAAATTGTGTCCTAGTCCAGATAGTGTTTGTAGCAGCTTCGTGTTAAAATCAGAACCTGGCTAAAAGCTTAGTAGTGCATTGTACAATAGGTTTTTTCTCCTTATAATCAAACTTTCAGATGGCAAAGTTTACATCCTGTCTAGCTTCCATTACACCTCAACAATATAAAAAGCATCACCAATTTCCTTTAACTTCATTTATGTGTGTTATTTTGTCAACTTCACATGCCCATTAATATGTCAAATTATTAATTAGATTCTAGCTGAGAAGGTTGACAAGTTTTGTTTTTTCTGAGTCTTGAATTGTTTTTGATGATTCATGCTTTGTTATTTAAAACAAACCACATTTGTCTGTAAGTGAACCCATATTAAACAAAGTATGACTTGTGTTTTTTGTTTTCTTTTTTTTGCATGCTTTTGTTCTTAAGCTTAAAAGGAGGAGGGTCATGCCACACACCTGGCTATGCTGGCAGCTGCTTCATTGGCCGAAGCTGCTATAAAAACGTCAGATAAATTTGTGTCAAAATAACATAGATTTGGACAAGTTTGGTATCGACAACAAAAGGTACAAAGGGATTTTCTTCCCTTTTTGGAGGGTGCAGTAAGTTGAAGTTGCCTGTATTACAATTTAAGCCTAATCAAATTAAACTTAACTAGTTTCAACTTATAGCACAGCACATAGTACACCCCTCACAAATCACTCATTTAAATTTATATTTATAATATATAACATATATAACAGGATGCTTTACAATATTATATTGTGCATATAAATTAGTTTAGTAACTAAATGTGGGCAAATCTGGAGCTAATCTAACAAAATAACTTTGATAACAGTTCAAAAATTAGTAGCCCAAATTTATGTTAGGAAAAAATAAGAAATAAAAAAAGAAAAAAAGAGCAAAAGAGAAGTTCCCCTTTTGGCTCAAATGTCCACTGCTGCATCGGAGGATGGGTTATCATTGTCTGATGAAGGGATGCGAACCCATTCCCTCCAGGGTAGCGAGCGTTGCGTCGGATCTAGAAACAGACATGATAACCGTGCTTTCCCGGGCTGCTTCAGTCGTGGGCCTGGAGATGGTTCTAGCCTCCCATCCCTTTCTTCCCGGAAGTGCACAGTTGGCTCACGCAATCTTAAAGGGCACCTTTCCCTGCCCGATCTGCGTGCGCCTCCGCCCTCAACCACCCTTGATGGTGGAGCAGCCAGGGAGTACGAGTCGAGCCCACACAGCTGTGGGCCAGGTTGCTTCCACCTTGCACCCTGGCCCAGCTCAGGAGGGTGGTTCGACCCAGGCTTGTTACAAGCCCCCGCATCGCACCCGACTGAGCTTCACGTACCTCAAGTTCACTGCGTGTGCCCTGGGAAGGATGATGACCACATTAGTGGTCCAGGAGCGTCACCTCTGGCTAAACCTGGCAAAAAAGATATGCGTGAAGTCGACAAAGTTCGCTTTCTTGACTCCCCATATCCCAGGCTGGCCTGTTCGGCAACATCGTCAGTGGATTCACCCAGGAATTCACGGCGGTGCAGTCGCATATGATGGATTGACGGGAACGTAAGACCGCTCCCCCCCCCGACCGAACCATCCACAATCCACTGCTTGTCACAGACGATTCAATTCGTGAAACGACCTCCCAAGTTCACGGGTGTGTGTCCTCACCAGGGTCAGCCCTGTGCCCGCCCGATTTTGCGAGAGAAGATTGCAAGAAGATCCTGGAGAAGGATGCAATTTAAACCGGTCCCCCTCCAGCCGAGATAGAGAGTGGGTTTTACAGCCTGTACTTCATCGTACCCAAAAGAAGCGGTGGGCTACGGCCAATCCTAGATCTGCGCGTTTTGAACCGCTGTCTTCACAAGCTGCCATTTAAAATGCTTACGCAGGAATGCAATGCTCCGGTGCATTCGTCCTCAGGATTGGTCTGCAGCAATAGACCTAAAGGACGCGTACTTTAAGTCTCCATACTTCCACGCCACCGTCAGTTTCTGCAGTCTGCGTTTGAAGGTCGAGCCTGGCAGTACAAGTGCTCCCCTTCGGGCTCTCTCTGTCTCCGCAAGTTTTCACCAAGCTCGCGGAGGGTGCCCTGGTGCCCCTTCGGCTGGCTGATTTAGCGTTCAAGGGGATCAATTGATTACGCACAGAGAGAGGGTGCTTCAGTGCCTCGACCTATTGGGGCTTCAGGTCAACCGAGAAAAGAGCAAGCTCGCTCCCATGCAGAGCATCTCTTTTCTTGTGTTGGAGCTGGACTCGATCACCATGACGGCGCGCCACCCCCGAGAGCGCGCCCAGCTGATGCTGACCTGTCTGAGAGAGTTCAACAGATAACTGTGGTCCCACTGATATTATTCAGAGGCTCCTGGAGCATATGGCATCCGCAGCCGCTGTCTCGCCGCTCGGGTGCTCCATGTGAGACCAATTCAGCATAAGCTTTACGTTCGGGTTCCAAGACGCGCATGGGATGCGAACGCGCACCGGGTGACTGTCACTCCGCTGTGTCGCCGCGCCCTCAGCCTCTGGATGGACCCTGCGTTTCTACAGGCCTGTTTAGCTTCTAGAACAAGTGTCCAGGCATGTCATGTTTTGACGGATGCTTCCAGTTGCGCTGGGGGGCCGTGTGGTGCGGGGATGCAGCTGTGGGTCCATGGTAGGAACCTGGTTGCATTGGTAGTCCTCCCTATCGGACTGCATGCTCTCCCAACATACTGTCGTATTAAATTCCTAGAAATTAACTATACACATTACGACTCCCAAAAATATATCTAAATCCGTAAAGCTTCTGTTGAAGTGGGGTAAGTAAGGGCCAGGGAACACGTTGGAAGACCGTGCCCCTTGTAATGCAGGTGCACTCACGCTCTCTCTGACTGGCATAACCTTTCATCAGGGGAGAAGGTAAGGTTCAATCATTGTGGCGTTTTCCTTACATTTCCCCATAGTGAAAGTTTCCACATGGCATTGAAGTTCCCCTCCCAAAGGGGAACGCTCTGGTTACTAAAGTAACCCTCGTTCCCCAAGGGGTAGAATGGAAATGCTATGTTCCTTTGCCATAATGATTGCCCCTTAGCTGTTGGGCGTGAAAGTACTCTTCAGCTAGAAAAGGATGCTTCAGCTTGGCATGCGCTGCGCTTATATTTCCAAATTGATTGCAAATTGCTACAGCTGTGCTCGCTGACGCTGCCAACTCATTGGCCTTTCATTCCCCTGTTTATATACTCTTTCAGATGATTGGCTTTCTGAACAAAATCCCCATAGTGGAAGTTTCCACATAGCATTTCCGTTCCCCCCCTCGGGGAATGAGGGTTACTTTAGTGCATTATGTAGTTTTATATATATAAATATATATTATATAATTAAATATATCTATATATATTGTTTATATTATATGTTAGATATTATTTATTTCATTCATTCATTTTCTCGTCGGCTTTGTCCCTTGCGGGGTCGCCACAGTGGAATGAACCACCAACTTATCCAGCATGATTTTACGCAGCGGATGCCCTTCCAGCCGCAACCCATCTCTGGGAATTTCCACACACACACATTCACACTCATACACTACGGACAATTTTAGCTTACCCAATTCACCTGTACTGCATGTCTTTGGACTGTGGGGGAAACCGGAGCACCCGGAGGAAACCCAAGCGAACGCAGGGAGAACATGCAAACTCCACACAGAAACGCCAACTGACCCAGCCCAGCCGAGGTTCGAACCTGCGACCCCGCGACGTTCTTACTGTGAGGCAACAGCACTACCTACTGCGCCACTGCGTTGCCCATTTATTTATTTATTATTTTAAATTTTTTTGCAGTGTTGTAGCTTTAACAGAGGAGTATGGTTATCCACATTGGCAAAAATATTTTAAGGAATCAGTGCCCTAATATTTACAATAACAACAAACAACAACAATAATAATTATAATAATGGGCGTCACGGTGGTGCAGTGGGTAGCACGATCGCCTCACAGCAGGTTGCTGGTTCGAGCCTCGGCTGGGTCAGTTGGCATGTCTGTGTGAAGTTTGCATGTTCTCCCCGTGTTTGCGTAGGTTTTCTCTGGGTGCTCCGGTTTCCCCCACAGTCCAAAAACATTTGGTATAGGTGAATTGGGTAAGCTAAATTGTCCGTAGTGTTTGTGTGTGAATGAGTGTTTATGGATGTTTCCCAATGATAGGTTGCAGCTGGAAGGGCATCCACTGTGTAAAACATATGATGGGTAAGTTGGCGGTTCATTCTGCTGTGGCAAACCCAAAGTGAGTAAGCCAAAAAGAAAATAAATACATGCATGAATGAATGAATGAATAATAATAATATTTTTTAATAATAATTAATAACAAAATAACAAAATATAAATAAAATTCTTAAAATTATGAGAATCATTCAAATATGAAAAATGGAATTCAGAACTAAATAAAATTAATCTCATGTATGCTTGAAAGAATAAACTATATACAACTTAAGTAATTTTGGATAAAGTCTTCTGCCAAATTCATGAATGAAGTTATTTGCAATGTCTTTTGTTGTACTGGTTGTTTTTGTCATTAGCTAAAAATACAGTGTGAGCCATAGGTAAAAATATTGTAGATTTTTATTTGAAAATTAAATAAATAATATATAAAATAAAATATAATCAAATAAATATTATAAAACATAATACAACTCATTGAAATATTAAGTAAACATCATCTACATGGAAGACATTTTGTAGATTTTCTACTGTTATTATAGACAGCTCTAAAGGTGATTTTCTCTGTATTTAGATTTGTTTTTAACCCTCAGATTCCAGATTTTCAAAGCCAATCTCAACCAAATATTGTCCTATTTTAACAAACCATATATAAATGCAAACCTTATTTATTCAGCTTCCATGTGATTATGATGGTTTTGTGATCACATATACAGTATCATTATTTTTACTTTGCTCTGTGCAGCAGTGTAAAACACATTAGGACCTAGCAGTTTACTTGTGCTGTGGATCATGCTATCACAAACATTTCACAGTCCCAATCTTTTGTCCCCAACAAGATTACATCTCTAACATGACAAATGAACTTTTCTTGACATCTAAACCACAAAGGGCTGACAACAAGGGTGTTGTTTCCCAGTAAACATGCATAATGATGGTAATTACTCTGAATATCTGAATAATTTTCCCACATATTCTCTTCAAATGTGACTAGCGCGTTTTACATCAGTGTACAAAACACAAAGGCCTGTGAATGAACCTTTACGTGGTCAGAAAAAATACTACTGCCATCCTCTGGCTGAAATATTAACAGCAGCTATTCTAGACTCAATACAGCTATGTCATTTCACTCTATAGTGATTGTATGTATAAGTTATGAAGTGATTCAGTTGGGAATTCAGTTGTACATAGGCTACATTGCATTAGTCGGTATCAAAATCAAAACTGGAGTTAATCTAACAAAGTAACTTAAGATCATGGCACACCCCAATGAATATGTTAGGGAAAGATATTAATTAAAAACCTTTAATAATGAGAAAAAAATCTAAAGAACAATAAGATATTAAATTAAGTTGATTTTTTTTTTTGCGGGTTGTAACATCTCATTTGCATTTAAATGAATTATCTTATATCCTAAAGATTTTATCTAAATCTAAGTTATTTTAACTATTTTTATTTTAATGAAAATAACTATATTACTGAGGAGAATTAAAAGGGTGCTCATTCATGCTGTGCACTGTGTGTAAAGCTGTATGTATACAATATATACTATAAATGTCAATGGCTACCGCTTTTAACATTCTTCGAAATCTCTTCTTTTGTGTTCAACAGAAAATAGAAACTTATTAAAGGGATAGTTCACCCAAAAAAAATTCTGCCATAATTTAGTCACCCTTTATTTGTTTCATGCCAGTTTCAGTTTCTTTCTTCTGTCGAACCCAAAAGAAGATCTTTTGAAGAAAGCTGAAACCATTGATTACCATAGTATTATTAATTTATTGTTCCTACAATGGAAGTATGTTACAGGTTTCCATCTTTCTTTAAAATATCTTTTTTTGTGTATTTTAACGGAATAAAGAAATTCATAAAATTTTTAAACCACATGATAATTTTAAATAGTACAATTTAATTTTTGGGTGAACTATCTCTTTAAGTTTAAAAGTTAGAAAAACTAGCTTATGAGCACTAGTTATTTAGTGGTTTTCATTTGAGTTTTATTGGTTTATAGCCTATAATATCTGTATAAAGAACAACCAATGAAACTATCATTTTAATTTGGGTACATTTACATTCTTAAGGGAATGTTGATAGATGTACACTCTCCCATGTCCCACTAAAACACTAATCGCAGACAGCTGCTTCTCACTCAGGGCTGTCTATGTTAAGCCGCGGTCACACTGGACTTTCCTCCCCATAGACTTTTATTCATACGCACGCGAATGCGTCAGACCGAAAACGCAGGGTCATGCGTCGTGTTTCGCAGGTTGGCTGCAGTGCAAAGTTCAAGCTTGGTGAACTCTGACCTGCGAAATCGCATCACTTGAATGCGTGAGATCAATCCAGGATCAAAACATGACCTCTCTGAACTGAAATTTAAAACATGGAGCAATCGCTCGCTTTTTTAATGTCTAATCATCTTGTTTAATCCCGCCCCTTTTCGCAGCGCCGTACGACAGAATTTCGCAAGCTCAAACTCTAGTGTGACTTCGGCTTTAATAAGAAAGAGATCATCAGGAATGGGCGGGGCTTTCCCCCTCTGATGACAAGTACAAAAGGAGAATGTCAATCAAAAGGCGCATTCGACATGAAGCACGGCTGCAGCCGGCAATCAACGAGATTAGCCAGAGCAGGTGGGGGTGGAGTTGAAAATGGAGCCGTCAAGACGGACACTTCGGGGCTCAAAGTTGCTGCTGTCATGTTGACTAATCACATGCATAGACTGTAAAAGATAGATCACATGGCATGATCATTTATTTATTTATTACAAAAGATTTACAGTACAATTAAAACTGATTACAGTCTCTAAAACATAGTTCATTTTTAAACAAGGGATATGAATTAAATTTAAGTAGCCTATATAACAAACGCAGGAGAAATAAGGGGAAAACGAGAGGGCAAATAAAAAGGAAATAAATATCCACGAATAGGCCTATTAAACTCAAAACAATAAGCACAAATTTCTGGAGTTTAAACACCAGTGTTTAGGCTACTAGATGTTGAATGGTATGTCAATACTGTTCCAGTGCTTTTTTGAATATGCTAAAAGGGGTTTATATTTATTTACATTTATAGATATAAAACTTTCCAATATATTAGTGTAAAACCCAAATCAAGGTGTTTTTTTAAGTCTTAAACAATGATTAAGAGTATTTTGAATAATGAAAGCATTTTTAAAAAAGCCCTTTAATCCAAAAAGATTGAATAAAAGGAGCTAAATAAATGAGCTACACTTAGTAGAAATTTCCCAGAAAGAGAAGGTACATCAATGTCACTTTTAACATTTCTGCATAAACAGCTTACAGGAATAAAATATTTTATAATCATATTTTTTATATTATTAAAATACATTTTTTAATTAATTTGTTTAGAAATCTTTATAGGAGTGTCAGGATCAATGATGATAATTATTTTATTACAAGTCTGTAAGACTTATTTGAGTTAATATTTATGTTATTTACTAAATATATCACCTAAATCATTTATGGAGCTGAATACAGTAATCTGTATGAGAAAGGCCGAATAAACCTGTGCAAACAAGCTAGTCATTATGAACAAATTGTTTAACAAAAGATGATTACTGCAGTAAAATATTTGTAGTCTTTTAATAAGCATGATGTGTACAAGATAGAGATGGTATAAAAAGTGAATTGTTTGTTTTGAAATTTGTGAGATGGAATTTGTCCAATAATAAACCCGAAACACACGTGGTTGTTGTCATGCGGTGAACTCAGCCAATCATGTAATATCAGTGTCGTAATCTCAGCTCCAGCAGTCGCTCTTCAGTCTACCGTCTGATCTCGAAGCGCTGTCGCGGTACTTTGATGCCACATGTGACAGTGACGTGGCAGCATCAATCCGAAAAAAACTTCTAACCGGCTTTAATTTCTCGATCAGTCTGCGCAGCGCTGCATGAAGTCGAACGCACCTAGAGTCTGTCTGCAGAACTGTTTTTCTAAAGTGTGATTATAAAAAAATAAAATTATTCATTCATTCATTTTCTTGTCGGCTTAGTCCCTTTATTAATCTAGGGTCGCCACAGCGGAATGAACCGCCAACTTATCCAGCACATTTTTAAGCAGCGGATGCCCTTCCAGCCGCAACCCATCTCTGGGAAACATCCACACTCATTCACAACGGACAATTTAGCCTACCCAATTCACCTGTACCGCATGTCTTTGGACTGTGGGGAAACCGGAGCACCCGGAGAAATCCCACCGAACGCAGGGAAAACATGCAAACTCCACACAGGAACGCCAACTGACCCAGCCGAGATTTGAACCAGACCCAGCCGAGGTTCAAACCTGCAGTCCAGCGACATTCTTGCTGTAAGGCGACAGCACTACCTACTGCGCCACTGCGTCGCCAAAATAGAATTAATTTAATTTAACAATTTTAATTATCAATTTATCTTATTACCATTAGATGCTGGCTATATTTATACACTGTTGCAACAAAACTGTTTAAAAGTCTCATAAAAAAGTAATTTTTTGCATAATATGTCCCCTAAAACGGACATAGGCTCATTCTGAAAATGTAGCCCTATATACATTTTTGAAGATCGTAAGTTACATAGCCAGGGCTACGTATGGCTGCATACCATACGTACAGAGTGGAGTTGATGACAGGGTTCGAGTCCGACGAAAAACGGTTTCAGAAAGCAGGTAAGACAAAAACAAAGGCAAAAAATAAAATAAACAAGTAAATAACAGGGTGAGAATGTGGTCAAATCTGAAAACGTGGTAAAAAATCTGGGGGCTTTTCTTTTTGGATTGCTTTTTAAAACTATAGGTTGGGTTTAGGGAAGTGGGTGGGAGGGTCAATCTGTGCTTTTGAAAACACTATTGGTTGGGTTTAGGGAAGGAGGAGGGTGGGTCAGTCGGCCGTTCAGGCAGTCAGTCAAACAGTCAGTCGACAGCGGCCTCTGGTGGATTTATGCGAGAACCGCATGTGCGAATGGTACTCGCCAGAGAAATCTGAGATCTCAAAAGCGTACACAGCGGCCTCTGGTGGATTTGTGAAAACAAAAACTGCAAAAAAACATACCTCCTGGGATGTATGTGGAGCTCTCCAGAAATGTAAAAAGCGGTACGTTTTCAGAATGAGCCTGGGTTGCTTAAAACCCTTTGAGGCTTTAATTCTTCAACAAAATATCTTCAAAGAGCATCTCAGTTTGTGTTGGTTAAGGAAAATCCTTCACTTGTGTGAATGTTATTCTAAAAATATCGTACATGTCCATATGCATGCATGTGTATGTACTGTTAGGGCTGACATTTGTACACTGTGCTGTAATTTTCTCAGCATGTACACTCATTTCCTGTGCTGTGATTACAACACTCCCACTACAGAGCACACTTTCCATCAGGCTATTTCTACCTCAGCTGTTTAATATAGGGGTGAAGATGCTATATTACAACCGAAATTAGTACAATTATTTCTATAGACAGACAAATATATATATTTTCTGATTTATTTGCACATGGCAGTATATTTAGAAGTCATATTGAAATGCTGGTTAAAAAGAATAAATCAGGTTTCAGATAGTCTTCACGTAACACTGGTGATAGACTGATATTTAACAACTGAGTGATTGCACTGGGTTTCATCAGCTGAGGGTTTAGGAGTGTTTCCTTAATTCAGAAGTGAGGGATCTTTATCAGCTGCAGTCTGAAGGTAGAACGGCTTTGCTGGAAACTAGTCGTGCGCACAGGGGTTTTTGTAATCTGTTTAAGTGCCAGGATTCTTTCTACATCATGAGATGTTTGGATTTCTGGAGGAGGATGAGGATTTGAAGTGTCTGAAAAGGCTGAACTAGTTTCAAATTCTCAACGCTTCTGCTCCGTCTAGATTGTAGATGCAGAGGTGTGTGATTTTTGTGTATTTTTCTGTTGTCTGTTTTTCTACACTGTAAAAAAAGTCCAGAGTTTCACAACATGTTACTGTAATTTTTCACAGTAAATTACATTAGTATCACTTTACAGTATTTCACTGCAAAAGTTCACAATAATGTGTTGTTTTCATAATTTTATTGTAAAATTAAGGCAGGTTGCATGATTACAGAAATTACTGTAAAAAGGGCTATATCTTTTGCATGTTAGTTATTCAAACTCTTTTTATTTCATTAGACATTAATACAAATGAACGTTTATGCCAGTATTGGCACTTTTTTGGATATTTATAAATAACAGAATGTTAATGCAGATCCAAAAACAATTTGGTTCTGTCTTCAAAAATAACTTGAAAGAAAATCCTCCTGTTTTGAAACAACATGAATGTCATAGTACATTTTCATTTTTTGGTGCACTGCACCTTTATTTAGGTTTATAAGGTTAACATGGAAATATGAAATATTTTTTAATGAACATAAGTTTGTGCTTGGCCAAAAACATAATAAACTGGAACAAAAGTAATTGATTCATAAAACCAAACACTGTTAAACACCCAAATGAGTTCAAAGTCAGGGTAAATGTCAGAATGAATATCCGAGGAAAGCCTGCTTCACAGTAAAATATAGTTATTCTGTCACACTTTATTTTGACGGTCCGTTTGTTGAATTTAAGTTACATTGCAAGTAATTATCATTAGATTATAAGTAGACTGTTAGGTTGGGGTTATGGTTGGGGTTGGGGTTTAGGGTTAGTGTAAGTTGACATTTAATTGCAAAGTTTTTTATAGTCAGTTAAATGTCTGTTGAAGGACTATTAAATGTCAGTGTCAACAGATATCAAGTAGACTGTCTACTAATACTCAAATGGACCATCAAAATAAAGTGTTACCAGTTATTCTACAAGATTACACTGTGAAATCACAGTAATGGACTTTACTACCTACTGTGAAGTTACACTATATGGCTGTATTTTCACAGTAATTTAATGTAACAAAATAACAATAAATTACTGTGAACTACCTTTAATTTGCTGTAAATGTACATATAGTATTTTACTGTGAATGTAATGCAGTTATTTGCCAGTCATTTACTGTGAATTTAAGGTATTTGTTTGAAAAGCGTACAGTATTATTTTGATACTAAGAACGTGTGCTTGTTTGCATGAAACATGAACAAAAGATATTCCCCTAAAATAAAAATTGGATTTTAATTCAAGATTAGGTTGCAAACACACATACACATACATACATAGGCTGCACATACACATACTGTACATCCTCTCTCCTTTTTTGTCAGAATCTTTGAGCCAGGTTATGACATTAATAAAATGAAAGTCAATGGCTGCAAGCACCTTAAGAGTGCTTAACAAACAAACCAAAAAAAAAAAAAAAGCATGCAGCTTTTGGTGATACGCAGAGGTCTGTGTCAGAAACTGGACATTATTTACAATATCATTACCTTTAAACCCCTAAAATATTCACGTAAGCGTACATGTACTGTATTGAAGGATGTTGTTTAGTACTTTTTAAAAGGGCCATGATATGAGAAGTCAAACTTGCCTTGATCTTAACATTTATTTGGTTGTATTATTGAAATGTCCTGCATGTTTCATAGCTTAAAACGTCCTTATTACAATTATATCCAGCTCTAAAAATTGCTCATTTGGAGATTTGCATATACCCCAAATCAGAAAAAGTTGGGACAGCATGGAAAACACAAATAAAAAAAGAAAGTAGTGATTTCTAAATTTACTTTGACTTGTATTTGCAGACAATACAGCAAACATTATTTAATGTTCCTCGTGATTTTTATAGTTTTTTCAATATAAACACATATTCCAATTTTGGTTCTTGCAACACATTTGAAAAAAGTTGGCACAGTAAGGCATTTACCACTTTGTAATGTTGCCATTCCTTTTTAAAACATTTAAAAGACATTTAGGGACTGAAGACACCAAGTGATGAATTCTTTCAGGTGTCATTTTGTCCCATTCAAGTCTTAAGTTGGCCAGCAGTACAGGGTCTTCGTTGTTGCATTTTGCGCTTCAAAATGCACCACACATTCTCTAGTGGAGACAGGTCAGGATTGCAGGCAGGCCAGTCAAGTACCTGTATCCTCTTCCTCCACAGCCAAGACTTTGTATTATGTGGAGAATGTGGTTTTCAGTTTAAATACGGACTGAAACACACACTTTTAAATGTGTAGGTGTGGCTATCCACAATTGCTCTCTGATTGATCTGGACTATACTGAATTGTTCCCTGATTTGTTAAATTCCCCTCATATGACCATGTATCATGCATTTTAAGCTGTATGCATATATTTACATTAGATATCGCCTACGCTATTTGTTGTCTATTGAAAGGAACAGTGTTGTGCAAGTTACTTCCAAACTGTAATACATTACAGATTACTTGTTACTGTTATTTAAAAGTAATCCCTTACATTGCAATATTACTGCCTCAAAATTGTAATATGTTACATTACTCTTATATTACTTTTTAGTTACTTTTCACCAAAACTACAGAATTAGAACTTAACATTCTAAAATGACAAAATGTACTGCAGAGCATTTTACATCCAGTAGAAAGCGATATGATGTAGCAGAATGACTGTGACCTATTCAGGCTACTAAAATATAGTAAAATTGGCAAAGTGAAGGCTCAAGACAATGCAAGAAAGGATGATAGTCAGATTCACAAATGATCTGTTAAAAGTATGGTAAAAGTAAAGTGGTTATCTGGCAATATCTGTGAATAACTTGACTATATTCATATTAGACACAACAGGCCTATATGTAAACTCCAATGCCATGACAAAATGCAGATTTCTTTTCTCTTCTTATTGTTGCCATTACTGTATTCACTTTAAATTAAAGTGGCTCACAACACAAAACTGTCATGCACAAAGTGAGCATGATGAACATAGCTTCTCAATATAATACTCGAGCACTGATTTCCTCTGTTTGTGGACAAAACTGCTTGCGAGCTCTCAAATATACGCTGCTCGCGTAAATTTTCCCATGTTCTCTTAAATATGCACTGCTCATGCACAAATTTTCTTGCGTGCTCTCAGTACACTGCTCGCTCAGTGAGATTATATGCAGACTCACAATTTGTGTCTTGTGTTCCTTCTTCCTTTCGTGCTTTTTGATATGATTGATATTGGTGCGCTATTTATTAACAATAACCAATATGCTAAAATAGACTTATACTTTTTAATCTAATAAACCATAACATTTTTGGCTGTATCTTATATGATGAGATATTTCCAGTTTTAAACACTTAAACACAGAGAATAGACGTTGGATGTAAAGAATACGTTTATTTTAAAAACTTTATTAAACATCTAAAGGTGCACCATATTCATGAAATAAAAACATTTAAACTAAAGATAACTAATTCAAGCAGAAATGTAACTGTGATAGAAATAAGGAAAAACTTGATATGGTATTATAGTCTACTGTACTGTTCACTCTTCAAATAAATCTCACTATCAATCTCATTTTATCATGGCAACTAAAATAAAGTGAACTAGTCTCTGTTGTCTTCCACATTGTTGATGAGATTGTGGAGGACATTTTCCCTGTCATCCTCTTCATTTTGAAGAAAAGCTGTTCCATAGGGCCCCTGAACTCAAATTTTGGCATGTTCTGTGTTTTAAAGAGTACTATAGTAAAGTACTTCAATTAATCTTGTGGTAATACTATAGTTGCTATGGTAACACAGCAAGTGAATATTAAAACAAATGACCCAATGCTGTATTTTTTTTTACAATATAGGGTATATTATACTACAATTCACCACACTTTACTGTAGTAAAACTACACTTTGTATTTCATTTTATGAGTTCACTATTTTAATACTACAGTATGCTGAAGCATTCATTAACAAGTTGTAAATAATACTAGCCTAAAACATAGGCAGTATACCTAACACTCAAAACACTAGTATTTATTATAGAATTTACCTTAACCTGTAGGTAAATAGTGTAGCAATATATAAACCATTCTTGGGATAACAGTTGAACAGGAGGATCTCTGGAGAGCAAAAGCAGGGAAAGAGGAGGAAACACAAGGCACAAATTGTGAGTCTGCATCATCTGACGGAGCGAGAACAGATCATTCGCACGTGAGCAGACAGTGTTTTGAGTGCACGCGAGGAGTTTCATCCACGGACAGAGGAAACCGGCGCGTTCGTTCGCTCGTATTACATGAATGCGCTCTTGACTTGTAATACTGCGCTTACGACATTTGTCAGTGAAATAACGTCTAATGCACGTACGTCCATCTCGAGAATGTACTGTCTTCTGCCATTTTCATCTATTTGCCGCTTTTCCGCTGCGCATTTAGGCTGAACATTACTGCGAACCGGGCTGAGCCAATAGCCCCAGACCTCGAGCTCAGAGGCTGAAATCATTCCGCGTTCAAAGTAAAAAGATCCAATAGCCAGAGGGAGATTAATGACAACACACACGTATGTTCACTCACCACGAACAGGAAATGGAACTGCGGGATTTTTTAATTTGTTAATGTCTTGCGGGCGAAAAGTTTGTTGTAACGCACGCGTTACTGAACATGTACCGAGTAAAATATTACTGATTACTGATAATGTATTAGTAATGCCTTACACTACTGCAGGCAAATGTAATACGTTACTGTAATACAATACTTTTGTAACGCATAACTCCCAACACTGGAAAGGAATGCGTCAATAGAGCCGCTATTTTAGTACAGGGTAGTGCTCCTTTGAAATGAATGTGAGACCAATGTGCAGTGTAGGACAGGCCATCCAGAGCCAGAGATATATAAACATACATACATATATCTATGATCGGGGGTTTTCCCAGTGGTCAGTATGCAAATTTTTTTTTTAAATTACGAAAATTATAATTTTACATCACTTTCCTACATTGATGGATAAGTGACCGAACAGGCATCGCCAACAAAGAGCATATGTTTGTGTGCATGGAAATGTATTATCCACTCTCACTCTGTTAAATTTGATCTAATCCATGTCCTGAAACACACACCCCACTCCTGCTTTCACTTCTCATTCTAGCAGAGGGAGCAATTCGTTTGTGAATGAATCTCCGTTATGAACGACTCGTTCACTTAGCCGACAATAACACAAGTGTCACAAATTCGCAAAAGACCCAATTGCAAGTGAATACAAGTTGGTTTATTAAACGGGATCACAGGAAATAATAGCTGGTATGGATCTCGCAAGATAGCGAGGGAAGGGGAGATAATATGAGTCTCTCAAGGAAATAGACAACGCTAAACAGCGGTAACAGTTCTTCAATGAGACAGATCCAGAGAGACCTCTCATAGATATCAACAACGCCAAACAGCGGTAATAGTTCTTCAGTGCAGCAAATCAAAGTGAATCTCCAGTGAGTGTCATCAACGCTACACAGCAGTAACAGTACTTCAGTAAAACCAAGCAGTGCTGACAAATCCAAAAGCCACAGTCTCTATGATCACTCACCACCATGATACAGCGGGGAAAACCCACAGGAACAGACCAGACGTGAAC